>JBCAUJ010000001.1:1307567-1334918 GCA_038406275.1 Cataglyphis albicans
TACATGTTTTTTTTTTTTCTTACAAAAGATTGATAAACTTTTACTATCCCATCTTTTATTTCTGTCTAAGATTATCGATCGCTTTTTTTATTTGAAATGCTGATTTTTTTTCATTTAAAAATTAATGCCAACATTTTTTAATAGAAAATTTAAAGAAGAAAGAGCTACAAAAGTAAAGATTTCAAAATTTAATACATGTTTTTTTTTTTTCTTACAAAAGATTGATAAACTTTTACTATCCCATCTTTTATTTCTGTCTAAGATTATCGTTCGCTTTTTTTATTTGAAATGCTGATTTTTTTTTCATTTAAAATTAATGCCAACATTTTTTAATAAAAAATTTAAAGAAAAAAGATCTACAAAAGTAAAGATTTCAAAATTTAATACATGTTTTTTTTTTTCTTACAAAAGATTGATAAACTTTTACTGCTATCTCATCTTTTATTTCCGTCTAAGATGATTAATATTTAGTTTTATTCTTTAAACTTACAAACACAAGAATAATTATTATGATTATTCGATTATTTTGAATAGATAAGAAAGTATAAGAGAGAGATAAGAGAGGTCAATGGGCTCAGTCGGTAGTTGATAGAGAAAACAGAAGGTCTGAATACCAACATACGATTACTGAAGGAAGGACTGTATCGCCATGAGTTGATACAGTCTTACTCTGGAACGTTCTCTCTTTTATCAAACGCGTTCTCAGACGATAAAAGTAACAGTTTCTTTCTTCGCGACTGGAAATGGCGGGAAATTATCGAGCAATAGAGAAACGAGCTTGAAAAGCTTTCTCTTTTGCAGAAAAAAATCTTATTACTAATATCCTAATCACAGCATAGAAATTCTAAAAAAAAAAAAAAATTGACATTTACAGAAAAATTCTGTTTCCTAAAATTTCATAGCCAACAGTTTTTTTGGTAAATTATTTTTAACATTTTTTATTTCTTGCGTGATAAAATCATTTTATTAACATACAGCTATTATTGCTAAATACATGAATTGATAAAATACGAGTTAATTAATCTTTTTATGAGAAATATTATATTTCCTTTTTGGTGTCTATTTTAAAGTTTTGTCTTTAGATAATATGTGATATAATAAAACATTTCTTACTTATCGAAATGCTGTTTCAGGTTACTTCATTACTCTTGGAGGGCGAGCGCCGCAAATTGGCAGTCTTGCAAAGGGAATTGCAAGTAGCCCTCGAAGAAGGTGGAAGCGTAAAGGTGAAGGAAAAGCAGCGACAGGAATTACTTCATGCTATATCGTAAGTTTACCCTTCTTTTAGCGCATAAAAATAATTAAAAAAAATCTCACTAAGGTAAAAAAATATTTAACGACTCTACCGCGTCGCTCGATAGATATTAATGCGTCTTAAGAACGGAAATATTAAAAATCAGCATACAAAAAATTCCTTACTTTTTAATTTAGAATGTATTTTGTTATTTTGTATACATGTCCCTTTTACACAATTCAACTCTTTTTTTTTTTTTTTTTTTTTTTTTTTTTTTGAAAAATTTTAGATTGTTAAAGATTGTTCTCTTATTTGTAAGTAATATTTTTTTGTCAGATCATTTCACGTAAGTAGCTTTCTCTCTACAAAGATTTTTCGTATACATTATGTATACGGTAAGATAAATAATTTTTTATGTCGAGAGGAAGCTTTTCCGAATAATAGATTCACTAAGAGGCAGGTAAAACGCGAACTAAACGCGAACTTTATGTTAGAACCGACTCCCGTGGGAGCTTAACTTCTAAAAGATTTAACGGCGGGCGATGCCGCGTGACGGACTAACAATTTTATCGCAGCACTTTTACGCTGCCATCAGAAAATGTTTCATCGCGTTACTTTTGGCATATCCCGCATAATGCTCAGGCGAACATAACGACCGAAATTACTTGCTAACGAAGCTTAACTCATTAGTACCAAGGTTTAAACTAACTTTTCAGTTTACGGTATACAGAATTACAAAGTCCTCGTAACTTTTACATTATCGTATCGTCGCCCGCGTAAAGTTCAATTTCGCGATTTCACCGTAAATAGTTCGCATTGACTCTGTAATGAATCGACTCGGAAGCGGAAGCGTGACGTAGTTCCCAGAGGCGCTACGCGCCCGTTTCACTTTATTTTGCAAATGCTCTTTCGGAATTATCCTCGCCCTTTTGCGTTATATAAATGAAAGAGAGAGAGAGACAGAGAGAGAGAGAGAGAGAGAGAGAGAGAGAGAGAGAGAGAGAGAGAGAGACGTTAGAGAGCAACGTCCTGAGAAAGGGTACAGGTCAGCCAGGGATGCCAGACTCCTTTATTTCACGCGTACTAACGGCCAAGTTGTTTGCACAGCTACCGTCTCCTCGCGTTTGCGGTGTCCCACGTCGTGTTTGAAGAAGACAACCCTCTTCGTACTCTGGCTCCTTGATTATGCATTACTGATAAATTTATGGGACAGTGGATACCGTTGGAAATTTTGTCAACCTTGTCTCTTGAAATGTGCACTTAACGTTCCGGAAGCCTTTGTACAAATTAAAGTTCTTTTCGCGAGAATTGACATCTATCTTTGCTCGTCATTGGTCAAATTTTGGGAGATGAATTATTTATAAGATTAGTTGCCCATTCGGATGTAACAAAGTTTAGTAGAATTATATATGCGATAAAAGTGTAATAAATGCAAAAATTTGGGATCGATATAAAAGTGCCTTCTACATATTCATTTCATTCACTTTGGGAAAATTTCATGGTGATATATCCTACCATGGTTGAGGTAAGAGATAGAAATTGCGTGAAGGGAAAAGAACCTCGGGTCGTGGAACCTAGATACTTTGCGGTGGAAATCGAATGCGTAACCTTTGCTTAAATCGATTCGACGATGGCACGGAAATTCTTTTGAAGAATCCCAAAGAAGAAGAAAAAAAAATAAAGAAAAAAGCGAGTCTCGATAACGCTTATGTAAATTTACTCGATAAATTATGTATAATGTGTTAATGTATTTTGTGAAATATTAAATTAAAAATTATATTGGCAATAAATTTTTTCACTTGCGATATGACAGTCATCGAAATAAATTATACATTACAGTCCACTGTACTGTATAAGTGTACTTTGCTTTCAAATCCCTGAGCAATCTCGTTTGCAAAACAGAAAGAAAAATTATACTTAGATCTATATTTGAAGTAATGTGATAATGTCTATATTTGAAGACGAATTTTTCTTCACCAACGAGAGAAAAAGAGAAATAAAAGTTCAAACAGTTAAATGATATATATTGTTCAAAAATTTTTTAAAACTATTACTAAATTGTTATTTCAATAATGAATATTAATAAAAGTAATTGAGAATTTTTAATATTAGAAAAAATTTATTATTAAAAATTAGTAACATTCACATCGGTGATATTCATTGAAAGTTTGAAAAATAATATTTTAAATAAATAACTTTTTAAAACTCGTGATAGAGCCTTGAAATATTGAGTAATATGATATATCGATATTGACCGATATTTGATACTCGTAAATTTTTGACATTTTACATTTAAAATCTCAGAATCTTTTAAATATATAAAATATCATTTAATTTTTATATTAATATCTCTACGTTTCTCTCGGAAGGTGCATTTCCTATACAGTACGTTATTAGCAAAGTCTTTGTAAGGCAAGATTAGCATGTTATCGTCGTCGTTCGACGTGTTTGAGCGTCCTGCAACCGCTTTCAAAATCAGCTTAATCGACAAAAAAGCCGATACCTTGCCGGTGCAATTAATTCCCTTCCGAACTTTACCGCACCGTCCAAGTTCCGGAGAATTTCCGGAATAGACGGAGAACTCTCCGCAGAACTCTCCTCGCTCTTGTACTCGTTGGTCTTGTGTCTGCGAGTGCACGGGACCGTCGTGTGAAAAAGAAGGCGAATGTGAGAGCCCTAATTTATAAGATTGTTTGCTTTCCCGTAATTGCCAAAGTTGCTCGCGCGAGAAACTTTTTCAGTTTGTAAATCACCGGCCGAGGCTCCCTCGGAAAATGAGCCAGTGAGCCGTGAGAATGCCATCTTCTTCTCGTTACGGCGGCTCAGGCTCCTAGCCAAGGGATCGCGATGCGATAGCCACACTGCTATTACGAACTCTTACGATTTCGTAGTTTTGCGAAAAAATGGTACTCGAAGAGTGACGAATTCTTTTGCGAAACTTTAAATTCTCTCTACGTAAATGCATTTTTATTTATGTCATGTTTGATTCACGATAATTATAGTATATTTATAGTTTCAGCTATTGGTACCGCAATAGCATATATATTATAATTTAATTTAGTCGCATAGAGAAAAATCATATTTTGCATTCGTTATTATAAAACGCTTTTAAAAATTAACATTTTCTTTTTTGCAGAAAAATTCAAGGACAACACGAGCAACTCGACAAGGAGTACAGAATCCACGCTGCCGGTGTTCTCCTATGCAACTCGAGGGGCTCCGGAAAGGTAAGGGTAGCGAACGTTATTATCATTTTCTTTTTGCCTTTTTACCTTTTTACTCGTGACTTTTAGAAATGATCTTCTCTATTATTGTGCGACGAATTATCTCTGTCTCTTATTCGAGCGCTGTCGTTCGTTGACATTTGACATCCGAGTTTTCTCTAGTTGCTCTTTGAAGCAGGTCGACCGTTCCTTAGAGATAACGATGTCGCACTAATCGACACTCTCATCAAACTACTTTCATAAATGTTCTACTTCCATCCAATTTTCGCGGATCGGATAACGCAGGATATTTCCGACTAATTACGCTTCCCTTTAATGACAGACCGTCATCATTTAAATAGATAAGTAAAAAAGAAGTTGTCTATCAAAGAACGAGAATTTAATTGGAGAGTCACGTAAAAATTGTGGCGTTTAAATTAAAATAATCGATATTATATATAATATATTGATATGATATATATTTTATATAATATATACTCTATATTTTTTTATTTATAATTGATTCTCGATAAGATATTTGTTCTACATTTTATTTCTAGTAATTAAGCATGTTTACATATAACATGCATAAATATTTTCAACGCTAGTATTATATTTTCTCTGTTTTCATAACTGTTGAATTAATTTTTTTAAGAGAAATAAAATATTTTTTATTAGCGTAAAATTTAACAATCGCATGCAATATCGCGTCATAAATATAAACGGTAGTAAATTGGACATTTTAATATCGAAAATAAATGAATATTGAGAGAAACTGGCTTATTTTCGTGTTCATTCTTTACAGTTTATGAATTATTTTGATTAATTCAAAAAAATTTCAGATTTCTCGCGTTATTATACTGAAGGGGAGAATCAATGTTCCTCTTCTCGCAAAAGTTATTATTATGAAAAAAAAAGAGGAGAATTAGAGAGCGATCTCTTTTTTGAAATCCTATTGGATCTGCCCTTTTTATTGCCACGCTTGATATCTCTGACAATCACTTCGCTTTCGAGGAACTCTCAGAAGCTTTAGTAAGCTCCGGTAAGCTGTTATTAAACTCGGTGCATAATAGATTGTGCCTTCCTTCGTCCTATTTTGCATCGTTGGACTCTCAAACGACACTCGCGCGTGTCACGCTCAATTCTTATCATTAAATAATCTTAATGAAAGAAATTTATAAGGGGCCAATATACAAAGCTCTTTTCTTACTTATTCGCGCCGATAATTAAGTTTCGCAAAGCATTAACATAGTTTCTTATTGTGAATTCTTCTCACCGTTATAATTACGTACTTTCTTTGAAAGCGAGCTCCGCAGGAGCTGTAACGCTAACGACATCGTGGGAATATAATGAATGATAATGTAACGGTATCTAATTATTATGAATTTTTTCTATAAAAATGGATACTATTACAACACATTTTGTTTTTCAAGTTATTAATTATAATATATGCTAACTCTATTGTATAGAATAATAATCTTTCATAATTATTAATTAATTATACGTTTCTTAAGCTAAAATTTTTTTTTTAAATTATTAAAAGAAATTACAGAGTACTTTGTGTGTGTGTACAGTGTTTTATGAATTCTAAATAGAAAGTTTAGTTTTTAATAAAATATTATGGATTTAATAGTTTTCAATAATATAGTAATAAATAATTTTAAATTTAATTATTAATATATCGTATGGCATTTTTATATGTTGGATGTATTATAGATAATTTCAATTTTTCCTACCTTGAATCGCATAGTTATATGTACATATTTCGAATGGATAGAAATGGGGTTCTTTTACTGAGCATGCTGTAGACCAACACTCTTCGTAAGGGAGTGTTTATTTTTAATTTCTTTTTTTTTTTAAAGTTTGAATTTTCTTTTTCTCTTAAAATATTTTTTCTTTTACATAAAATATACATTCATGATTTTTTTTTCTTATTTTCTTATTTATTCGGATATATTGCAAAGCTAAAAATTTAAGATAATATTTTTTTGAAATTAGGTCAATACAAACACAATTTTGATGAATTTTATAAAAATATTTTGTTTATAAAATTTTTATGATAATACTTATATAATCATCTATTTCTTAAAATTTCTTAAAATTTCTCTCTAAAAATATTTTTTGCAATTTTAATTTTAAATTCTGACGAGTTTTGTGACGAATGTTTTTGAAAAAAAAGCAGAAATATAAAATATAAAATTAAAACGAAAAATTTATTTGTTTTAAACTTCAAATACAGATTTCTAAATAGTTATTAAATAATGTGATACTGCTAACAAATATGATATGCATAAACGTCATATGTAAAATATATAAGAGCTTGCATAAAATTCATGAGCGGTTTATTCGTCAGTAATAAACTTCATACAACAGGCGATATTTTGTCGAGCTTAAAGGCTACGTGAATGTATCGTCTAAGAAGTGAGTGTTAAGTTTGCCAGGAAAATCAGTAAGATAGACGACCCTGCGCTTTGACGTTATACAACGACGCTTCGGCCGTAATATATTCAATTTCTATTCCTTCCTGCACCCAAGTTCGTCTTACCTTTTAGTAAACGAAGCCTTGGTTATCATCGCGCTATAAATCCATTTATCGTCAAACTTTTTAGCCTCTTAATATCAGATACTGATTCACTGCAAAATGGCATGCAAATTGAATTGACATTTCATATTTATGTATAGCGTTTTGTGTGCACCTGTGTAATTATATAAAAATGAATAAAACTTTAAATAAATATAATCCCGCTCATACAAATGAAGCTCAATTATTTTCAAATTGAATAACGCTGAAGGTAGAATATCTGATTTTTCATTCTTAGACTTTTTTAATAAAAAGTCAATGTGATACGTGACGTCGAATTATCCGTTAAATAACGAATGATCCTATCGAGTTTCTTGTTACTGAAGAGAAGCGTAACGTATAGTCCAAAAGAACATTTAACTTTCAAGAACATTGGCGCGGAACAAGATAAATCCCTTGGGCGCTTCATCGCTGAATCTGTCGCGTAATAGATTCAATTTCTTTGGTCACCACTCCTCCTCTCGTTCTTCTCACCTCTCCATCTTTTTTTCTTCGAGTCCGGGTTGCGAGCACCATCTTCGATGAATGAAAGTTTGGTCGGATTATCGCGCTTTCGCGAGAACGAAATATAGTCGAGTATCATTGCGGACCCTTCGAACATTTCGAAGGGTCGTCGATTCTATCTCGAGCTTAGCATCTTCGAGTTGCGAGAGAAACTAAAGCTTCCAGGAGCTGCAGAATTAGAGTACGGTAGGATGGCCAGGGATATTATAGCGTCGTATGGCATCGAACGATGAGGTTGAAGTATCTAGGTCATCGCGGTTTGAAGTAGGCAATAGAGTTCTGTGTTGAAGTAGACGGTAAAGAATAAGGATTTGCTTTGAAAATGGAAAGTACACGCTGAGAAGGTGCAAAGGGCGAACCTGGAAAAAGAGTGAGAGAAGACACACTTTGAAGAAATGCATTGCGCGTTGTGATGGAACGAGCGAAGCAAGAGCGTCGAGGAAGCAAAAGAAATGAAACTTTGTGAAAAATAAAAATAATACATAAAGAAATGAAAATGGTTGATGCAAATGGCAGAGCAACCAAATGCATTATGTGGCAGGGAAGCTTTGTAAGAGCTAGACGGTATTCGAAGAAAGTCGAAAAAATAGAAAGAGAGTGAGGTAACAGAAAGTTGAACAGGTAAATGTGGATGTAAAATACGAGCCACGGCAACAAAAATAAATCGGTCGATCAAACTAAATAAGGACTCTTATCAACAACACGTCACAGTCTTTCTTCTTTTCTTCGACTTCCTTCGGGCTCTCCCATCTTATTCTATTCAAGTACAACGGACGAGGACGGGATGTATTAGCAGTGTCCAATTATAGGGCAGTAACACATCACTCAATAAGTCCCCGGTCTGACACATATATATGGCAACATTGTTGACGGACCCACGTGATTTCTAAAAAAAAAATTTGTTTTTCTTAGTTAGACCGGAGACTTATTGAGTGATGTGTTACTTTGCCTGCGGGTCAGACGCATTATTTCGACTTACATCTAAATAGAAGTGACGATACACTGTTATCTCGAGTGTGAAGATAATAAACTAATTTGCAAGTCTACGTACAGATTAATATAGTTCGTCTCCTCTTTGATATATGCAAGAACATGCTATTCATGCCGTTAACATACCCTGAAATATTCGTGTATGTCCATTCGCGCGCTATTTTTAACAGAATATTAACGAACAATTACTACTAATTATAATCAAACATTAATTTCAGTCGTTGTGTTATGTATCATTTACCACTGCGAGTTTTCCGCACTTTCCGAGAAATGTGATTAAAATCTATATAGCATTAATTAGGATTTATTATTAAAAAGAAAACATGCATGAACAAATGTATTATCAATGAGAATATTATTATTGTAATATGATATTATTACATTGAAAATGAATTATAATCAAACGTTGCGGTAATATCGAAGAAATAAAAAAAAAAAAGAAAAATGTGTACCGTGGTAATCGAACGTGAAATGGTGTGATGAAATTGTACCAACGAATGGAAAGATTAATAATTTGATATTGAATCGTTTCGTGTCCGTGCGGCACAATGCGGACTTTGGTTACTCGAAATAGTTTATTAAAATAGGCAGCAAATGGAAAATCTCCTTTTTGTGTACGATTTGTCGGAGAACATACATGCAGTGTAATAGTTGATCTTGTTACAAATTTACGCTATAAAAGTACTTTAGCTTCTCTCTTTAACGAGTAAAAATTTTTAATATTGTTATCTACATAATTCTTATTGCTGCATGAATTTCATGCATTTTATATATTCGATTTATGAAAAGAGATAAATTTCAAGTTATTATTATGCGATATGAATGAACGAAACATGTTAGTATAAACACAAAAACATACTTTTTATATTAAATATAAACATATTAATTTAAAATCATATATTTTAAGATTATATTAGTATTAATTTTATGAAGAAAATGTACAAATAAAATTAAAAATTATAATATTATAATAATTTATAAATAAAGTTTCTTATTTACTTATTTATTATATTTATGAATTAAAAACACAAAAAGAATTTTTTAATTATTTTTTTTCTAATTTAAATATTCTCATTTCTATCGCGTATAACAATTTGTATTTGCTTGTTTTGTATTTGGCTGTTTTGAATAAAAAAAATCATGAAAAAAATATGCAGCTTCAAAAAATACAACGGAGAGATAAAAATATAGAATAGCTCAATAGAGAGAGTAATTGCTGTTATCATGTTCGTCGGTCTGTGCAAAACTGCCAAATTTCTTTGCGATATTATATGAAAATCAATATTTGAAATGACACTTTGAACCAACGCCCTTTGTTAAATTGTCTCTGTACGATTGAACTTTGCATTTCTGCCACTCACAGTGCGGAAATTCATGTTCAACATACTATCGATGACTGTCAGAGAGTTGTTGTTTTATTCCGATTTCAAACAAATTTTCCTTGGACATTTGTCAGTTTATCACACTCAATTTTTTTAACCATGTTGTGAGCAAATTCGAGAGAAAAGTTTCAAACATAGTACAATGCAGTTTGAAAATTTACTACGGCTCGATACGTCCGTGGGGAAAACGCTCAATAAATGAAAATGGATTATACACGTAACTATACTTAAGGAAGATGTGCCGAAAGAGAAATCGCATTTTCTTTCTTTCAACTACGTAGTTGTACAGGATAAATTAAAGAAATGCTGTCAGTTTCAATAAATAAATTGCTGAGAATCTGGAAATTTTCGCAAATTAAAATTTAAAGTGACATAAACACGTAATGTAAGAAACATTAATCTGTATTTAATGTCAAATAAATTGTAATTAAACTTGCAAGAGAATTTTAATTAAAAAATTATTAATAAAGGAAAATAGCCTCTAATTAAATAAATTTTTAATTTTTATTAGATAACTAGAAGACGAATAATGATACATCTTTTATTACTATTATAAACATTATTGATGTAATTAATTTTCGTAAATTAAACTGAAATTAAATATTTTGTAAATAAGATTAAGAAACAGAAAAAGAGAAGACAATTAACATTAAATCAATATTCATATAAAAAAGAAATTTATATAACAATATACAGATCGATGAGATATAAAATATTTAAAAACTGATTGTTTACGATACTTTACGAGACTTTTTATACATATTGACAAATACATCCACGTTGGAATATTTAAAAAATATTATCAAAAATATCAGACGGATAAGCGATAATCTTCAAAAGAAAGGGAAGAAACTAAAGATAAAAGCGAATTGGAAGTAAACTTTGTAACAATGTATGCTTTAATTTTTTCTGAAATTCTTAAACAAAACTTAAAACATTACAAACTGTATAGGAAAAGTTTATCCTGATATTTTACAGATAGAAAATGTGAAAATCAATTTTAACTTTGCGCCACAGGAAACGAGAAATAATCGTTCGTGTATTGCGCGGCTGTCGCGATAACGAGGCATACAACAATGAGAAGTCGGGAAAGACATCAAGCGAGTTTCATTTCATTGTATTTGTTGAGAAATAAAAGCGTATCATCGATTGCTGTTGCAGCATTCTCTGAATTCTCGCGAGCGACGAACGACGTCGTAGAAGAAGTGGAAGCGCCGTTGAAAAGAACCGAGAGGAGAAGTTCCAACGACAAGATATTCTATTTTCAACGAGCGCGAAAATCCACTGCTCTCTTATCTACACGTGTGATAGCGTTTCTTTTTAATTGAACATTCATAGTGCCTTTTGATAGCGGCAATTTGAATTCATAGATTTCCTCGATATTGCTCGCTCGTAAATGATTGCATCGTGGAAATCTGAGGGGAACGAGAGTCGAGACACGTCGACGATAACGATAATCGTTCGCGTGCAACGACGCTCTTCTATCCATTCGGCATCTGCGAGCTTCCTTGGAAAGTGAAAATGATTTATTTACACGTGCTTTTGAAGCTAAACGGTGATTTCTAATTGAATTTGATGTACCTTTTAGGTGAATTGTATAGTGCCGGTTCCAGTTATTTTGCATTTTTTATGAAAGCGATTCGACACAAGTTTATATAAAAAAAAAAAATATATTGTTATATATAACGATACGAGAATACATCTATATAAATATCTTAAATATTTAAGTGTGCTAAAACATGCAGATATTATTTTTTACGTTTTTTATTCAACGATATTGTAATTTTTATACAACGTAAAAATGCTTTATTTGATTATTGGGCTATAGCACAAGCAATAAATTTTCCCACTTGCTCTATATAACTATGTTCTAGAACTTTTTCTTCTCTTGTTAACTCGTCCCGTCGTCATTTTCTCCCTGTGGCGTTGTAATGGGTCAGCTCGACCGCAAACTTTCGATTTAATTAAAAATCCCAGGCTTTAAGCCACACAAGCTCGCAACGGATACATTATAAATCGCCGAGCAGCGAAACGCGATTCAACGAAAAACGCTTTTTGCCGTTAGTCATATTGGCTTGATTTATTTTTTATTTCTATTAACGTCGATGACACAAAGCTTCAATATTTTTCTATTATTTTGACATTAATTTAACATCTGTCACTAGATTTAGTGAGAATATACGATCGTGAAAATATATTGAAATATATCGAAGCTTTTTTAAGAATCTTAAAAATTTTCTCAATTTTTAAGAGAAATCTTTTGCTCGTCGTTAGCTTTCACAAATTATTAAATACAATAATATAAATGGCGACTAACATATTTATACTCCTTAATAAAGAATATCATCATTATAAATTTATCAAATCACACTGCAACGATGTTCTGTTCTTTGATTGCAATCTGCGACGTCGTGTCTTTCTACAATCATCGCGATGTGCCAAACAATCGAATCAGCATAACGATATTAACCTAATACCCTGGGAAGAGCAAGTCAGCTTATCGGGTTCATGATTTACCGCGGCTATCGCAATGCGCGCAAGCAGTTTACACCCTTCGTAGTGGTAGATCAGTGCAGTCGGCGTTTAGGAAATAGGGACGAGAAGGTTGCCGAGGTGCCGGAGCTGGGTTAACCGAATTCAAAATTATTACGGTCTGGTTTAACTCTCTCGCGTATCCCTTCACTGGCAAAGCCAGCGGGGAAATCCTCCTCCCCCGAATGACAGCGGGATGAGGTCGAAGATTCAAGGGGACAGAGACGGAATCAGAAACGTGGCAGAGCGGGGCGCATGAAGGCGAACCGCACAGCAGGAAGGTAATACAGAGGAATACTAGTGATCGAGACAGAGAATTATTGTAAGATGATGTGGAAATGAAAAGCATATGTGCAGTTCGCATTCTACAATCGGTACAACTGATTGTGAGTAGAAAGTGAGCAGTATAATTCAAAAATAATTAAATATTTCTCACATGTAGATGCATTTTCGTAGCGAAGAAACAATTTTATAATTAGAGGAGAAAATGATCGAAACATAAGATCGGATAATGATCAACAAATAGAAATATATAACGATATTTTTAAATTTTATTTAGCATTATAATTGTCAAAGTTTGTTATTTATAAAACATAGACTTTTATAGCCTTTATTATTTATTTTCACAGCTTATTATTTATAAAACGTAGATTTTTAAAGAGAATTATAATATTTAATTTTAAAAATATAAAAAAATAAGAACGAAAAAGCCGATAGAGATTATGTGCTAAAAGATTTATTATTTTATTGTAATATATTTAATATATTCATTTATAATTGGATATATAACTCCATGTATTTTATTTTGTATTTTTTGTACTTTTAATATCTTTACATCTTGTTTTCATATATGTATAATGTTACATGTTTTTTCCTATAAATACAAAATATGTCGAAAATTTTACACTTCTTGATCAGAAATTTTATTGTTATTAAAATAAATTATTTTTCTTTTCGTTCATATATTTTTTAGCATTGTATAAATTAATTTGTGTTAAATAGACCATAGATGCAAAGTTGAAATTGTAAAAGCAAGGGGAAGTAACAATAATCCAATATATCTCTTCTCTTTCTTTTTATTTCTCTCTCTCTCTCTCTTTCTCTCTCTCTCTCTCATTCTCTCTCACTCTCTCGCATCAATTTCACAAAGACCGCACGATTCGCCGTAATTGCCTCGTCTAGTTCTACGTTTGAGTCTGGTTTATGGATCGAGATATCGTATATTGGATTCGAAGTACGAGCCAGGGATCGTATACAAACCCTGCGATTCACTCCCTGCGTGCTGATTGAACTTGTTCGTTGTGGCTGTATGCCGTTTGATATCATGGATCGTGATCCTTCGGTTGTCGCTTCCAAATTACCAGGCAATTTTCGAAATCGATTGAGATATTTACTTGGCAACGAGCGCCGATTAATGAATAAAGTTTATTCGCGACATGCGGAGAAAACGTGAGAATATACACAACTGTCAAATCATTTGTTGTGAAATTTTTCAGCTCCTCGCACAAATCTGATGTCTAATTTTATCGGTTGCGATTGCACTAAAATAGAAATAATCATACCTCCGGAGAATCGCGAATCCTTTGTCAAATGAAATTATTCGCAAAAGTGATTAAAAACCGATAAATTGATCGATTGCTTCCATCGCGTTATTCTTTCTTTTCGAGGAATGTTTGTGCAGTAATCTCATTGTAGTTTCGTCAGATCGCACAGGCATACGCTTTATTATTAAGTCAACAATACCGATTTTATGGAGCAGAACGTCTCTCCTTGAACGATACCATTAAACCGACAGTGAATGGCGTAATGGATACTCTGCTCATTATTTTCAACATTTTATCATATTTTAGTTATGTAGAGATCTGTTTTAAATTATTTGTATACTTTTTATAATGTACATGATTATATTAATAATTCAATATATGGGAAGAGATTACACATTTTTACATTAAATTTATAATAAAATCAGATTATATATACATGAAAATATAATATGATGCAAACTTTTATGCACACATTGAAAAATTAATGTAATATTATCTTACAGAATGGTTTTCTCTTTCAAAAAGGAAAAGGTTTTTTTTATTAAATTAACTCAATTATAAATTGTGATACCTAAGAACACTGTGTAAAATTTTAATATAAATAAACGCAAAAAAGTTTTGATTTCATTGCAATGAATTACTTGCAAATGAATAAAACAAAACTCTTATTCTTTAATTGTCAATCAAATTTTGAACAGATAATTCTGCTTTTTTTATTTGCGGATTTTTATTTTGTTATATTTCTTTCTTTCCAATTTTTAGATTTTTGCAATAATAAAAATTGTTGCATAAAACATTTTAAGAGAATTATTACTAGCTCTTGCAATACCAAAAATACTTTTGATAAATTTGCGAATGAAAATATAAAAAAAGTTGCGTGAAAATTATTTTTTCTTAATAATCAGACTTGAATTGATATTTTTACCACAATATGACAATAATAATGTGCGCTATGCAACTTGCGCGATATTAGAAACAAGCGATGAAATAATTGAAGAAAAATAAAAAAAACTTACCAAAAAAAAAGATTGCAAAGAATTTCAATATTCCGACGCATATAGCAAGCAACTGGACGTTATGGATCGTATGGAACTTTATACTTCCCTTTAGTCTTGCGAGCGATTTGCAACATTCCAGATTTACAGTGTCTCTATATGACGTGACCGATTATATTATATACACAAATTCTGAGGTAGAAAAACGGCAACAATTGTTATCATAACAGCAAGATCTCGATGACATTAGCGAAACATGAAACACGACGGCAAACCATAATGGGAAGCATTATTGCAGTGATAATGAGTATTTTAAATGAAACGTTCTAGCACGTTTTTGCTCTTAGACGTTTTATACTTTTAATTTGAATGCATTATTTTTGAGCTTTTTGAGAAAAATTAATAATTAAAAAAAAAAATTACTTTTTTTTTTCAATTTATTAAGATCAGAAGTATTATTGTATTTTATAATCATTGTTGTTAATTAAAAAGTTTGAAAAACGAGAAAATAAAAAATAAAGTCAATCAATAATTACATTGTTGTATAAAAAAATTGTGTTGTGTTTTTGTTGATATAATTTATCATTGCCTAAAAAATGCAAGATTGCTTAAAAATAATGCATACTTTGTTCAGATAATTTATTCTTGCTTAGAAAAGTACGAGAGTGCCTCTTCCGAGTTGGAATATATTAACGAAGATGGAAGAGACGTCTTGCATCGGTGAGTGCATGGAGACGATGGATTTTTCTTTTCTCTTTAGTTACTTTCGTCGGTCTTCTTTTACACTAGCAACCCCTTCTTTAGACGCCGACACCACTGGCATATCGAATAGAATAAAATAGCGATTAATCATGATGGTGCGAGTGGGGGGTGAAAAATTCTCGAAGAATGGAACCGCGACGTTGATTACATCCTGAAACGATGACGAACGAGTTTCGATCGATGGGATCTTAAGGTGGGAAAGTTATTGAAGTATGCTAAAGAGCGTATCGAAGAGATTGAGCAGTTTTGAATAGTTTGAGGATAGACATATATCAATGAATATCATTCTCGAGATTATCCTTCTTCGCGCGGATGACAAAAAAATCTATTTGAGATATTACATTCTGAATTATTCTCAAAAAATGTTATTTCTAAGTTTAAGTTACTTCTTCTAGTCTAAAATTTAATTAATTAAATTAGTAAAAAAAAATTAATATTTTTTTTTATTAACTTTTTTATCTAATTTTTTAATAAAATTATTATTTTTAATAATTTTGTAGCAATCTGATTGTAACTTTTAAAAAAAGGATTATTAAAGTCCAGTTTTTCCATAATTATATAATATATAATGTTTTGTTTTTTATCATAATATTTATAATTTCTTGAAAATTTATATTTGTACAATGTACATGCTTGAATATTTTTAAAATATATTTTAATATGTATATCTAAATAATCAATTATATGTATATTTTATTTTTTCGATGTAAGATTTATAATCCTTTTTGCAAATAGTATTCTTTTCTACCGAAACATCAGGCGAGAAAGGCTGTGCATATTAGAGTAATAGTCGGTAATTATATTAAGAACCCCAGGCTTCTGCCGTAATTTACTTTTGCTTATATCCGACCACGATTAATTATATGCGCGAATATAAGAAGTTTGCGTATCGAGCTGCGATGGCCACGTTGAGAGAGAGAGAAAGAGAAAAAGTTTTAATGAATAGTGAGATGATGATTAAAGTATTAAAGCATAAACGGAATTTTTTAGAGTCAATACCGGGAGTACTTTAAAGCGGCATTGTATTTTTATTTCGATTCAAGTACACTTAGTGGCGATGCTTTGGTCTCGTAAACGGTTCATTAAATGCAAAAGATGACATTAACGTTAAACAAAAGGTAGTCACTGAATTACTCGCGTTTCAGCTTTCGCCTGTTTTCTTTAGAAGAATCGAGCAAACTTTGCCGAGAGTTTCAACGAGTTTTATTAAGTATGCTACCGCAAAGCGGGCGGTGCAACAATAACGTTACCGTATAACCGAAACTTGGCATCTATTCTAACAGATAGGAAATTTCATTGCTTTTAAAATCCGCTGCAATCTACGGATACTTATCAAGCGAGTATTTAAATAACAGGTAAATAACAAGTAATGTTGAGAGGTGTCAACGGTTGTTACGAGAAATTTTACACAATGACACAATTTTACACAAATTTTACACAATGACTCTGCTGCAGGGAAAATTATTTTAAACAATATGTTGAGATACGATTCTTTAAACATTGAATCACACAATTGTTAATAAATCATAAACCGCGTATTCAATTTTAGCAACTTTTATGTTTATATATATATATATATGTATATATATTGTTATTGTTTTTTATTGTCATTTCTTTCTGTTATATTTATGTTATATTTATAAAAAAAAAAAAACGAGCATACACAGTTGTTGTGTTTTAATAAATTAATATGTAAAGTGTCGCCTGTATTTTATTTGAAATATTTAACAGAGAATTAAAAAATTATATAATGCAATCGATAAATATTTGCGTTTATCAACTGCATAAAAGGTGCAGTGAGAGATGTAATTAAATTAGTATACTAAAGTAGTATAGAGTTTAATGTGTATACGTCCAAATTAAATAATGCAAATGTAAAAGTATATATACACACATTATTTAGATTGAAAAAGTTTAGTGGTATCTTGCATTAAATTAACATAATTCACTTTACAGCTGTTAATTTAATTGTATTAGATAATGAAATTACCTTGCAGTCTGGTAATATTCTGATATTGAACTATAAGTAAAGTTCTGCGGATTCTAAATTAAATTTTATAGATATATATTACTTTAAAATCAATTCTCTACTATGGCTGCACGTGATCCTCTTACTTACAGTAATTTGCGGGATACTATAGTCGATAATATACTTTGAAACGAGAAATTAAAATTTGACGATATTTAGTTTCCTTAGTAAAGAATACTTTGTATAAGTTAAAATGTGTATTACTAATACACAAATAATAAAAAAAAAAAAAATTAATTAAAATAAGTGATAAGAAAAAAAATTGTACGCCTTGTTTTTGCAACTTTTTTTTTCAAATTTTATTCAAAGGGTATCAAATTTGAAAAGATCATCAATTATATCTTTTCTTTTTATATAAATATAACGTAATATTACTAAATAAATTTATCTAATTAAATTTTAATTACAATATCATTATTTAAAGAATATTCTCTTCGTTAGCTGTTTGCTGTTCTCGTCTCTTGCATCCTTGCCTATAAAGTTTTCTTAATTACTCTTCAATCTTTAAGAACTAGGCCATATCACTCATTTAAACATTAGACGCATACCGATCGAAACTCATCGGTGAAGTGTCATTCGAGCAACCGAGTAGCAAACTTTTCGGAGTTTCCGGAGTTCCAGAAGTACTTTACGTGCGAGGTACTTTTACTCACTCGAGAGTCGCGCAAAAGGGAACGCGAGGAATGAAAAGACATGGCGAGCCTGACATACCTCGGCCTTGCGTCAAGGGTTGGAGCGGCACTTTCCCTTTTTTTCTCCCGCATCTTCCTCGCCTTCTTTCGTGATTCGAGTCTTAGCATTGTGCGACACGCCAAAGAATTGCACTCACTGTCACGTGCGAACAAATCAACCTTGCTTCGGCGGAGAAGGAAAGATATGGTAATAAAAAAAAAAAAAAAAAAATGTATCTTGTCGCTACACTTTTTTTCTCGAACATTATCGCATTATGATTATTTCGATTCTTATGTCGTCTGCACATGCACAATATTGCTTTTTCGTAAGAAATACGCCGAGATGTGCTATATGGCAGCAATACACGAAGCTATATATGAAAATATTGAATTCTTTATAGTATATGTGGAAGAATGGAGAATTTATCTTGCGAGATTGCTAACCTTCTTATACATAAACTTATGTTCCTTTGATACTTGATGAAAATGCTGCTTGTTAGTGCCATGCGACTTGAATTTTCAAGATTAACATCGTGTTTCAATAGTATTGTCACTTAGGAGATAATTACAAAATCATTTCGCGTACTTCGCTCTAGTGTTCTTTAACAAACTTTACAAGTGTGTGTATGTATTAGTACATTTACATAGTGCGTGAATAGTTAATGAGCATGTATAGAGAGCACAGCATCTCTGTTTTGCATCTCTCGCCGTCACTTTGTCGTGAAGTTTATTAGAAGGTAATTTTTTGTCGTATCATGTCTTGCAGTGAAAATATTTCAAGCTGGATATAAAATTTGCAGTGAATTTTTCTATTTCCTTCAAAGGACATGCCCTTGGCTATTTGCACTCCAAAGATTGCTTTTTCGCGATTATTCTTTCTTTAGTAGAAAATTATTTTTCTGGAAAATTCGTATTTGAAAGATTCGCCTATCCAGCTTCTTGAACCAGCCGTTCGTGTCGTCGAAGGATCTGGGCGGCATCGCTTAAACATCAAGATGATGTAAAACTCTGGCGAAGAAACACAACTGTGTATACAAACTTTATCTATGTAAATGATATAGGTGTTAAGTTAAGAAAGTTTGAAAAATATAAGAGAAAAATTTTGTTTCATAATGAATACTTTTCTTCGTAAGAAAGACGTTTCTTTTTCTTGTGAAAATAGTTTATATAATAAATGCATAAATATAGAAATAAAATTAAATTTTGATAATGATGTTTTCATTAATAGATAACGCTTTTGCAAAAATGTGAAGGGCATACTAATTTGATTGATTATTTTTCTTATACCCGGTGCCCCATTACGGTGTCTCTTTTCAAGGATTACAAGGATCGCCATGTGTATCTGTGTTCGCATAAAACTTCAACTTTTGTTAAAGCCCACTTCCGGTAAGCCCATGAAACGAGATGGTATTCCTCGCTCTAACGAGTTTTCCGCAGCCGTGAGTAGTTATTCGTTATCAAAGGATTTCTCTCGGTTTTGCCACGACTATGTTGGATTTCTGCCCTTGGGCACTTTCGAAAGTGACTGCCGTAAGAGCGGAAACAAGATCGGTCTTGATGCGGGGTCACCAGGGTATTAATATCGACACGCGGTTTAGTGCTCGTAAATACCTAGATGTTCAACACGCCCGTTAGATTCTCGGAAATCCCTGTCTTATTTGATATCCTTGCACGTGCTTCTGTTAATACGATTTTAATTGAGTTTAGTAATTATTTGCAACATATCTCTGATACGAGGAAATGTGCACAATACGTGTGTCCATTAATCAGGTAGATGTATAGAGTAGGCAGCATAGCTATTGATACTTCTAAAGAGCTATTGATATTCCTACAATATAAATTCTATGTATAAATAAACAGAAAATCACAAGCAACAAAGGGGATATTTTTTATGTAAACATAATTAATAAATGCTCCTTTCTTAGTAATAGTTAATTTTGATTTACGTGGTTTTATTTAATTATAACACGATATATAAAATAAAATATTATAAAAAACTTTTATATATCTCATATAAAAGAATTTGTAAAATTTTGAAATATTTAATCTATTATTTGGAGATGAGAGTGTGTGTGTGTCTGATCAAACTTAAGTTTATAATTAATTCAAATATTCAAAGATTTAATGCTTACTTAGAACACATCACTTTTTAATAATTATTTACTATGTGCAATTATTGCATTATATGGAAAAATTAAATAAGATAAATTAAATAAAAAGATCATAAATTTAAGGACCTCTAATTTATATAAATCAAAAACATTTTAGTCAACAGTTCTCTCTTATTTTAGACATGCATCATTTTTAAACGAAAATTGTGCTCGTATATCGCTCTCTCTCTTTCTCCTTTTACGCGTTACCTTTGATCTTATCGCACGGATAAAACGCTCCTGTGGGAGTCGACAATCGCGAAATAAAAAAACGGGCGTGGTCCGCACGTGACGCAAACCTTATAAAATAATTACAAGCGCTAAAAGAACTTTTGGGACTAACAAGTTATGTAGGGCACAGTGCGCACAGGAAGTATCGGAGATAAAAGTAGTTGGTATTTAAAGACTGTGAGAAAAGAGCTAGAAGGGCGTACTCAAAAGCAGCGGAACAGGACGGAAACCATTGGAGTTCATCTAGACGAAGGGTTAAATAGTCCGAGGTCGCGCGTAATCGAGACATCGAATTGCGAACGTCAGCTAAATGGTGTGGTCGAAGGTCTAGGACACTCTACATAATCGACTTTGTGACAGTTTAATGATCGATGCATGCACACTCAGTCGAGCAATTAGTCACTTGTGCATGGAACGTGACGATATTAACAGTAAATATTTAACAAAATTATTAACAGTATTAAAAACAAGATAGGTGTTGAAAATGATGGTAATAAACGGATATAGAAATAATTAAGTTGTGACAAGAATATTTATTCTTATTTTCCATGAGACAGGAAAAATAAAAGTTAATTTAAAAAATAATTTAATAAATCTTTTGGCAGTAAAATAAATATTTTTCGTTAGAATTTCAATAAATAAGTTAATTAATAAAAAGTATTGCTTTTGTTATTTACATTAAAAAATTAATAGTTATATTTTTTGATCAGATACATGTTGATATATTTAATATTTTTATTTTGTTTTATTTATTTAATTTTACTTTTATTAAATTTATATGATTCTTCTAATAAATAATTGTTTTTAAATTTAGAATTAGAGATTATACAAATTTAAAACAGTTAAAACGCAGAATTTATGAGAAAAAAGATAAAAATTTAAATTAGCAGAAAAAGTTGTCGTTATTTATGTAATTGCGAATTAAATGACCCAAAAAGTGGATACAGGAAATTCCGATAAACCACTGAATTGGCACACAGTTAAACATATAAAAAATAAATTTACATTGCACGAACAAATTTATCCATGATATATTATCTATTTGATAGAAGAAACAATATATATATATATACACACGGTATGATTCGATAATAAAATAATGCTGATGACTCAAGTACGTGTGAAAACGACGTGGAAAATTGCTCGACTTTGTAGCTTTTGACTTTCGACTTCACGATTTGTGCGCATACGTTTATACTGCTTCACACAAGAATAATAAACTCTTTCTGATTTTTCCGATTGCTACATAAATTATTGTCAAGGGGAATTTTTTGTTATTCTCACTTTGCTCTATACGCGGAGCTGATCTAAATCCGTCCGATTGAGCAGCGACCTGTTCTACTGGCACACACTTTCTCTCTGTTCTATTCAGTCGATAGAAAAAAACAATGGAAAAGAACGCATGACAGAACGAATAAATATATAGAGGGAAATACAATATCTCAAAACTAAATTCACTTTGACACAAATATGCTACCCTCAGTACTTTTTTTATTAAGTTGATTTATTTTGACTCTTTATTTGTTTTTATTTATGTATTTTTAATTGAATGTAATTGCGCTTTTTTTGAATTTTCAACAATTTCGGTGAGCTTTTTACGTTTTGAAACATTATACTATTGTTTTACAAATTTTTGTTATAATTAAAATAAGATTTTCTCACACAATATAATCTTCTTCTAAGATACATTAAAAACATAATAAATTATTATATTAGCTATATATACATTTTATGTCGATTATAGCTTATCTATATTTTTTCGATGATTATTCTCAAAGTTAGATAAAATTGAAAAAAGAACTTAAAACTTTTCACGTTTAAGAAAGTAAGGAACGACTTGTCGTTTAGCTGACCTCGCGACTATTCTTCAAGTACGCAATCCCCGATTTTTCTACGATATCGAAAGAGTTTCTCGGATCACCGATCGGGATTGCCATTAAGGACTTTTTCCTCAACCGATCGCCGGAAGACACCGAGTGACCCTCTCTTTGCAAAGGGAACCACCCTCGTCTCCATTCACAAACGGCAACGTAGCGCCGTTATCGCGAAGTAGACAGGGAAAGAGGGTGCCCGCGACGAGAGGTATGCCAGCGTGGAGGGATCGGTATTTCCCCCTAACTTCCACCTGTGCCAAGCGACCCTTGGCGCTCACGCCTCCCACCCAATTGGGGATTCGATCGACGTCGGAACTTTCAGCCGTGACCACGCAACCCCATGGTGGCGCCTCTGTAGGGACGCCCCGTAACCTCGTCGAGAAGCTGCTGGGGGGATGAACGGAGAAAGAGCGAGAGAGTGAGAAGGAAAGGGGTGAGGGGAACAGAGGGAGAATAAGAGATAGAGAAATGGGCGGATGTGTATATGTCGCATTTCCACCCCCGCGCTACCTACCCTCGTCATCCGTCATGAAGAGTCTGACCTGCGCGAGGAGAACCACTGTACGAGAACGCTAGTGGTAGGATCTCAACACAAGAACACGTTCTATGTGAACGTGATCTCTGTGTCCTTGCTTGACGCTGTATACGAAGGGAAATGCGCGATGGTGTTGCTGAAAGCTGTATTGGTGGTAACGAAGGATGTTGGTAGTGATGCTAACGTAGATGTGTAAGAGAATCGTCATTTATGGATGTCCCTTTACGTTTGTGAAGGTATCAGTGGACTCGCTGTTGATAGTAGTAATAGTAGAAATACATGCGTTGACGCACACCAATGAATCTTGCTGATCGAGTATAGTCCACGATTTTGCAGGAGGTGGCAGTAGCGCGGTTATCTCTGTCTGTATTCATAATACATCAACGTTTCGCATGACGTCGATATCGGACTTCCTGTATGATATTGGTGCGAGGCACCGAATATGCTTGATAACGTAACACAATATGCTCAAACGATGACGATTTTGAACTGATATTGACATCAGGATAATATCGAAAGCCGACTCGAGACTCTAATCCGCTTTAACCGATTACATAGCTTATGTCGAAGTTAGTAGAAACATCTTTATAGCACAACTGATATTCACGCTAACCTGTCCGAGTACATTGGCGCCGTAATCACTAACGATATTAGAGAGGCGATCTAGCTCCTGATCGTAATACCAAAAGTTTTCCTTATCCGCAAACCCTTACTATGATCTCTCTCATGATATTCGTCCCTCATACATCTTTCGCGCGCGTCCATGTTGAATTCACTGATGTAAGGACGCTCGCGCGATGCTTGTGGTAAAGGAGATCTTTCTACACAGAGACGCAGCTCCATACCATCTTCATCCTTCTCCACCCTCGCTACGCTCGCGTCCGTTGACGTTGGAATCGCTGATGGTGATGGTGGTGGTAGACGGAAAGGGAGGTGGTAGTTGCGAGCGCGCCAGTGGAGGTGGGTGACGTCGGTGGTGATGATGGTGGTGGTACTGGCGGAAGGTAGTTTCTGGGTGGTGGAGGGCGCGGATCGTCGTCCGCAAAGCCGTGCGTTCACCCCGTGCCGCGACGACAACAGGGCGTCGTTCGTTCTGGGAGCGAGCGCCGAAGTTTGCCGGGGGTTTCGCTGTTGAACTTTCCTCTGACTAGCGGACCGAACCGATCGAACCGGTCGTCCGGCTGGGACTGCGCCTGTGGCCGTGCAGGGAGTCCCTGCCCTTGCGAACTGATTCGTGGCTCGTCGAGGTGACTCTCTGCTCAGCTCGCGGCGATCAACGCTTACGATCAACGGCACGTTTCGTCATGCACCACGTGGTTACCGTCAAACGTGGCGATCCTATCGCGAAGTAGTAACATCTGGAGATTCTCTTCTGTGTCGTTGCCAAAATTTTATGCAAGGAACTGCTGAAATGTAAAAATGGACGGAAGACGTCATGGTTAAGGTCTATCATGAAGCTGTTTTCGAAATTCAATATCGAGGAAGGCATCTGTTAGCAGAGACTTGATCAAAAGCGTGACAGTTTTGGAAATTTTGAGCTTGAAGAGCAGTATAAACATGTGAATAAATTTTTCGGTGATGACTAAGTGTGCACCTCAACGGGGAAAATCGTCACCGTAGAGAATGTCACGTGGTTTTTTGGACGATCTGCGTCAACTACAAAAAATTCGGAATCGGAAGTTTGACGGTCGTGAATCTATTTAAGTGTAAATTGGTTGTGAAACGACGCAGAACTTACGCAGATATAACGTGAATATTAAATAATTCATCAACAATTAATATAGCTATATCATCGAAGTTACATATTGAAGATCAGGATATAACAAGTTCTGCTGTTGAAAGTGGATAGATTTGTTAAATAATAACGTCAGAAGTCTGTGGTAAAGTGAAAGATAAGATCGTCGGGTTGTGTGAGGTGACAGCAAAAAAAATAAAACCAGTGTGTTAGTGAATCGTTCGTTTGAACCGAATGGTACGTCTTGTTGCTGTTTCATTAGTTGATTACCAGCACGATCGACTAGTTTTGGATTACTTTGTACATGCATCGTGGATTTGCGCCCTTCATCGACATACGACGAACACGTGAATCGTCCCTTAAAGCTAAAATCGATTGGGCCGCTTACGTATGAAACGTGGATTGGTAAGTTCCACGAGGAAAATTCGTGAGAACTCGTCGTAAAGACGAGACAAATTTATTTTGCTAATCAGATAAAACGCGACAAAAAGGAGAGTAATTCTTGAAAAGTTGCCGTCTAAAAATTGCGTTGCTGACTCATGCTGTATTGAATGACTGACATTTAAACTTTTCCCGAAAAAAACCAAGAGTATTTCGATTGACAGAATCAAATATTTTCAGACATTTGACAAGTTGATAACTGTAGAAAGATAAAAAAATACGAGGGAGAAAAGTTCCTAAAAGTGTGAAAGAAGACTAGAGAGAAAAAATAATTTAAATTATGATATATTTATGATATATAAAAAGATTATTTTTTCTATAATTTTTTGAAATAAATAAATATTATTTATATAATAAAAGAAAATAATAAAACATTTAATTGAAATCAAAGAAAATCACAAGAGCAAGCATTTAGGAAAGTTACTCTGAAATATTTTTTTATTGATATTTTTAGTTTTATATAAAGTAATCAATGATATTATTTGTGTCAAAAAAGAAATAAATTGTTAGAATTATTATTGAGCGAGAGATATATAATTGATTGATACATAAATGAAAATTTTCTAAACGTTTGAAACTCTATGATAACAATGTTCTTGCGTGCGACGTTCAAACACGATTTCGGGTATCAAGCCTTGCATGTCTCGGGCGAGGGTGAGAAAGCTCTTGTTTACGTGAGTACGAAACCACCTTCGCAAGCATTGACGCGTTCAATTAACCACTTGCCAGAATTAGAACCTGTGAGCGATATCGACTTACAGACCTCTCTTTCGATCATGACAGCAGAAGAATATGAAATAATTCCCTTTTCTATGTAAATCGCAATTTCTGTGTGAATCGCAATTTCATCTCGACATATTGCTCCTTCAAAAAACGTGAATATTAAAAATGATAATACAACGACGGTTAAAGTATATTGCGGTGACGGAGATATAAGAAGGAAAGAATTATGCGTGTTTGTGAATTTATACTGCAGTCACTTGTTCGAATACTTTCCTCAAGTTGTTCGAATTATTCTGTGCACCGCAGAAACGTCGCCAGGATTATCGCGTGCTCGTGAAAGTCATTGTAACCAGAGATACGAATTTTTGATGGAATATACGTAGACTGCTTCCGGTGAGCATTTAATGGATGTATTGAAAAAAGCTGATTTTGCAACTGGATATTTGATATATGGAATATATCAAATAGTAGAATCAATCACTGAGCTTTATTCAATCAACTGTATCGAAGAATCGACGCTTGAGGAATATATCAATAATTTGCAGTATAAATATTTGATATAATTTTATTAAAATTATACATACACAATTGATTCTTTATTATTTACGTTATAGATAATTTATTATTTGTATTGCTTATTTATTATTATTTGTATTTATTATTGTTATTATTATTTGGAATTATTATTTGTATTTATTATTGTTATTTTATATAAATCAATAATGATTTTTATTTAAATTAGAATTGGGTACACGTAAAACGAATTCTTTTTTACTTAATGCATTCATATCCGACCTAAATTTTTTGTAAAAATATGTTTGCACCGAATGAGAGATATGTTTGTCCTGTTGAATCATTTGATTCGCATTACCCTAGTAACTGGGACGATAAAGCTGTATTCCGCTGACAAATAACACTAATAAGAAATCAGATTGGCAAGATATAAAAAGCACGTTGCTTAATGGCGCGTAATTAATGCGTCAGACAAAACGATGATTGGCCGATAATTACATCGCGCATCCCGAAATAAAGAGGTGCATATGCGACAACGCGAAAACACGAGCTTAATACAAAATGTACACGCTGGCCCTCCGATAGGACTAGAGAATATATTCTCTGTAGATTAATATATGCATACATATATACATATATACGTGCATATATATATATATATATATATATATATATATATATATATATATATAGAGAGAGAGAGAGAGAGAGAGAGAGAGAGA
>JBCAUJ010000001.1:1335018-1348741 GCA_038406275.1 Cataglyphis albicans
TCTATGTAGATGAATATATATATATATATATATATATATACGTGTATATATATATATATATATATATATATATATATATATATATAGAGAGAGAGAGAGAGAGAGAGAGAGAGAGAGAAGTAGTTATATCGAGTTTGGTTTATCGATCGTGCGTTCCGGTATATGTGCGAATATACATCCGCGCGAAGGGGTGTTTTATTTGAAATCGCTGCATGTCACACACAGCTTTCTCTCCAAAAGCTTTCTCTATGCTACTGTTTGACCCAGGCTAGGATGTTACCAGGTCGAGCGCGGGAGGATGTGCCGCAAAAAGGAGCATCCACGCCTCTAATTAAAGCAGTTCGAAGATGTCGGCGAAATTGATTATCCGTAATTGGGGCTTGACACGAGCGCGTTCTCTCCCTTATGCCGTAGGCACAATCGGGATCGACTCGATAGTCTGTATCGGAAGTCGACGTCAATAAGCCTCGGCGCGGCATGCTGCCATACACAGGCGATCGGCTGGTATACAATGGCCGGTCGCACAGAAACGGATAGCGAAATAGAAACGTGGAAATCTCGGATGTGGCCATCCGTTCCTATACACTCGCGAGTACACCGAGTACGTCGCTTTACATCAGTTGCATGAAAAATTTGCCATATCTCGTAGCGCCGATATCGAACATTTTTAGATAAGATTTCGATTTCGAGACACAAGTTTCTTTCTTCTTATAGAAAAGTTGTTTTATTTATTTTATAGAGAACTTGATAGAGATAGTTTTTCGATTTATTAATTAAAGTGTGTTGTTATGATGAAATTTATTTTTATTATACATAAAAATGTTATTTACTACTGTAGAGTGAGAAAGTAATGTCGCGTTATGATTAATGATTTATTTAAAAAAGCGCTCGAGCGCTTATCATATGTAACATAACTGCTGAAATAAATACGTAGTTTATATATCATATTTTTAGATGAATCATATTTTTATATTAAACCGGGAATATCATCGATTAATTCACTGTTCTGTACGCGGGCTGTAATCGGGCAGTGACGTAGATATACAATAGCTAAAGAACTAACGAGATTTACATCAGCTAGTAGTTATCTACGTCATCAATTTATCGGTTTTATCGTCGTGGTTAGTGTATGTTCGATATTGAATTTGCAAGAGACGCTTTTCAATGGCGGATTGAATTTCATTGATATTACTATAGTATTTTGACATAGTCGTTGATCATAACGAGAGCGATTCGTATTTTAAAAACACGTGAAAGTAATGAAAATATGACTCACGGAAGACGCAATCGCGTTTTTTTTTTTTTCGCCCGGATATATACACGTTATGAATTCAAAGCGATAATCTGTTTATAGACGGCTCTCTCGCGGATCATATCTGCATATTCTGCGAATCTATCATAATGCTTTTGGACGATGGAATAGCTTTTTTATCAGTGCTTCTATAAATCGAGGAATAACATTCGTTAAAAGAAACGAGAATAACGAGAATTTATAGAAACTCGGCAGTGCTTAATCGACCTCTCCTAAAAATGTGCATCGCGATCAGCTGGACACCCTTAAATATCATAATTGCACATGTTTGCGGCTCTTACGGTTTACCATCGTTACAGGTGGTTGGCGAGTCTTATACATGTTTGCGGTTGTATGTAACGAGCAAATCAAAACCGAGTCTTCCTTCGTATTCGAACGCTGCAGAAGCAGACCGTTGGCGATTGCTAGACATCGCGATAATAATTGACGACAAGTTGAATATATTTTTTTTGTTAAAAAAAACTATTCAATGAAAAAAAAAAGAAATGGATAAAATTTCAAACATCTTATCTTTAAGATTTATTTTAAACAATTTAATTGTTTATGTACAAAAATGATATTTTTATTATTCATCAACAACTTTTTATTGTAAGGGACAAGAAAAGAGCTTGTCAAATTTATATAGTTTTTAGGGTTTTTTCTTAAATATTTTCAGGAAATATAGACATTATAGACCATTAGACTTCAAATATATAAATTACTTTGTTTTTAAACGGGTACGTGTTTTTGATAACATGGAAGATAATATTTATTTCTTCGAAAGTCTTTCCGATATAATGGTGCATTTTCTATCTTCGATTTATATTTTTCGGAATCAGAGGGGATATTGTTTAAATTAGCCGGAAGCGCAGCTGATGGTACAAGGCGACGCCGCGGAAGACGTATTATTTCTCCATTTACTTGTATCGTTAGATTCGCCGTCTCTCTTATATTTTTCTAGAAACGTTTCGAGTTTTATTCCGTTTCGCTGGCAACATTTCCGAAACTCTTTGCGAAATTTCGGTTATAACGTTATACAGTTGCTTGACCCGCAAAAGAAATTTACTGCCATAAACGGCAAATGCCAAACGCTCTCAAAGCTTGCGCGAAATCTTTTTTATGCGATCTCTCTTGATCTTTTAAAAAATATGTCGCAAAAATGCAACCGTGTTTTCTGCACGAGAAAGACGCTTACTCTTTTTTACGACATAGTATCTGACAGCTGACGTATTTTATGATTGTGTTTGAAATTAATGAAGTACCTTATATATGTATATTCGTGCATACTGAGAATGCGTCACTTCGAGCTTTTATTTTATAGAGATCTTAAAGTAATTTTCTATGCCATTACATTGATAGGTTGATGGATATTTAGTCATAAATCTAGGTTTCTTTAAAGGATTATATATCTCTCTCCTTCTCTGGCTAAATGCAATCAGACCCATCGGAAAATCGTTCGTTGCACCGTCGTTTGCACTATTTTTCCATACTGTTGCTTGCGTTCGAAACAAATATACGGGATCTCTTCGGACTTAAGCATACATAATTTCTAAAGTATACTGTAATGGAGTTTACCAACATTTTTCCGCGCGGAAAATACTGGAAAATGCTTGTCTCCCGAGATATCTTTGCGAGTGCAATGAAGAGAAACATCCAATGAGTCAAGTTCTCCGGACTAAAAAATACCAATTTTTATGTACACGTGCGAGTATCCGTTTACGCAATGATATTTTCCCGTCATTCTTAAAAAAAAAAAAAAAAAAAAAATGAAATCGATTATTTCATACATACTCTATGTAACGTGTAAGGGAAGTTAATCGCTCGACAAAAAAAAAAAAAAAAAAAACTGCGAAGGGATAATCTTGCAGTATCATCCCTTGCCTCTCCAATGCATTACTTTCTCGTTATGGGAAAAGCTGCTATGCCACATATATGTTATACCGCGCGAGAAGGAAGCGGGAACGTTCCCATTTCGTGTAGATTTATATTTCGCTTCTCTGTCGAAGTTTCCTGCGGGCGAGGCGTCTTCCGTTTATCCATGGTTGAGGCAGCATAAAATGGTTTTGTATAAAAAGTATATTTTCTCCGCAAAAGATTTTTCTCCAGGTGTACATTATTTGAAATATAAAGCACGAATTATAATAAATTTCATAAACATCAAATTATTTAAATTACCTTATCTATTCTTGTTTCAAAAAAAAAAAATTAAACTTTACGAATCTATCTTTCTCTCAATTATGAGACGGAATATTATTTTAACAATTATTTAAACATAAATTTGTATAAATAATATACACACAAGAGCACTCTTGCTTTAAAAATATTATATTAGAATATTCTGATTTTTCGAAAACAAATTTTTGCTTTACTATCTTTGATCGATTTATTAAAAGTCTAATCTTGAAATATCGCTCCATTTTGCAAATTTAAACATGACGCATCTCCTATGAAGTAGTTTTGAAGTAATACGATATGGTAATATATGATATCTCATCCATCTTACATACAAATATAAAAATTGACGTGTACCTTGTTTCAACGCCTGAGTTAACTCATCTGGCAATGTGCATTTAATTCTAATGAGTATAATTTGTTGAAGCGTTTGCAATTCTCTTTCACTGCAGTTTTACTAAAATGTTAATATGCGTGGCACACACACAGTATATATACAAATTTCCATCCAAATTCTATGCGAAAATTACGAATAAATTGCTGCAAGCGTGTTATTTCATTTAAAAATCTGCATACGTACCAGTATACATCAAGAGGCATCGAGAGAAAGAAAGAAAAGAGAAAGAAAAAGAGAGAGAGAGAGAAAGAGAGAGACTAAATAAATCTCGCGTATTGCATGCATTATTATCACGCATTTGCCGCTGCTTGATAAGAAGCTAGATAGCTGTTATACCGATTTTCACGAAAACCATCAAAGTGAAAATGTCCACTTTTCGTCTCGCTTATATTGCATCATTGCATAGTTTCAACGCGAGCTTGCGATACCAACATTGAAATCTGATTATGCAGTTGCAAACAGATGCTTTTGGGATAACGCGAGTCCGTATTACACGAAACAAAGAACGCACTCTGCACGATGCATACGCTTTGAAAAATACGAAAAGGTGGGTGGGTTTACATTCTCTAGCTCGATTATTCGCGATATATTTGGAGCTGCGCGAAGTGGAAAGCCCCTCATCGATCACTCATCCCGCGGGAAGTCTTACAAAAATTTATACGTACAGTCTGCTGCACGCTTTTGCCAACTGGCATCTACCATCGTTGATGCATGCATATGCGTGCGTTCCTCTTACTTCATTCATATCGCGGCACTGTTACTATCGATATTCGCGAAAGATGGAAATGTTCGACTTCTCGCGGAGGCAAACGATTGCCTCGTTCCATTTCACACGAATACGTTTTATGTTTATTTTCATACTTTTATCATCTCTCATCTCATCCATTTTTTTAAATTTTAACTCAACTTGAATTTGATGGTATCTGACTATCATAAAATGCCCCTACTACATAAATACAGGCAAAGTTTCTGATTCTGATCACTTATCTTGAAATAACGGAGACAATAGACTAAAGGAGAATCGAATATTCAACATCATATGCACAATATATGTATTATTTTTTTATATTATCTAATTTTTATAGACAAATGTTATTAATTGCAAAATGCATAAGATTGTTGTGAAAATTGTATTTATAAAGCGTTCATATTAATTTATAATAAACTTTGGAATGTCACAAAGTGTTTGCGACAATTTTGCTACAGCAATAATTCCAGAGACATTATCAATGTCATAAAGAAATTGTTTCATCTTAAGTTTTGAGATGGTATATCTTTAAAAGTCTTGTAAACTAAGAGGAAAAATATATCGAGAAGAAATATTTCCATCTACCTAGAAGAGAGATAATTTGATTATACAAGGCAAAGTATTTTCCGCGAAACTTTCTGCCTTTCACATGTCTTAAGTTATGTGTATACATTTATGTGAAATAAATTAAGTATCTTAATCTTCTATAAAAGCATCTTAATTTTCTATAAAAAGATGATATCAACTTATGTAGAGTTTTAACTTACGATATCACGGATTTATGTGATATAACGCATAGTACATATGGGATATATTTGTGTTTACATGACAGTAAATATAAATATCTCTAAATTACTTACATTTGTTTTAGGATTAATATCTGATAATGAAGAACGACGATGATATTTCTTTACAAAATATTAGATTTTTTTACTTATTTAATTAATCTTTATAAATATTTGTAATATGCGATCTTAAGAATCCGAAATTATCTTTTTCCTCAATTACACGCATTGATACAGATGTCGTAAGCTTTTCTTTCTCATCGTGTAGAAGACTTGGACAATAAAGATCATGGATAAAGTGTCGTGAAGTAGCATTCGTTAAGCTTAACATATATCGTTCCAATCTATCACTTGCATCGACGTTTTTCTCCCCGCGTCTCATTATTATCGGAATGTAGAGCAAAATGCTTTCATCATAAATTAGAGACCCGTATTGTAGCGAGAAACGCTTTAACGCTACAATACTTTATTCGACATGTCTCGCGTATAGTTTGCTAGATGTTATCACGAACGTATCATCGTTAATTGTCAATTGATTCATCATTCAGCGCTAGATATTGCTCTTTCTGTTTTAATTAGTTGCCTTGATCGAATTAACTGATTAACTGATTAATTAGCTAGTAGCTCATATGAACTGAAACATTGTCAATGATTGACTCATATTGATAGGATAGTTAATTATTGCGTTTCATTGGAAGCGTGAAAATGATTAACGATTCCATTACAGCGCGGCGTATGTCTTGATTTTCTTATATCTTTGAATAACTAGTCTCAATAATTTAATCAATAAATTCGCTTTGTTGTACAAATTTTATACAATCCGAGAGAAATGCAGTAAATTTCAGTATTCTGATCAATGTTTGTAAAAATTTATAACTCAAAAACTTTTTGACTTAAATGACAAGATTAAGGATTGATATATATTAACTGTTTATTCTTTTATCTTTTATTTGTTTTTCTTTACGAATAACATTTTATTGTCAATTTTTTACTCAACTCTTTTAAAAAGTGGCAACGGAGATTGTTTATATAATCTTTGTAACAATATATTTTAAAAAGGTATCTATATGTTCCATTACACACACATATACATTATTGATTATGAAGCACACTTAAATTTATCTATGCGATTAAATTGAACGGGACAACACATGGAGGATTTTCCAATCTCTCACGCAGTTCTCAAGCCTTTTCCATCGCGTCAATCAAATTTGTTTGAAAATTAAATTAAAACGCACTCGCTGCGAAATTAAACGAAGCGAGCGCGCGCGCGAAGTACACAGTTACATAATATATCCGTGCACAACCGCGGGATCTGCCTCGCGAATGCCCGGCGTAAAGCGTGGACCGTTTTATCACAACCCGATGTAACTTTAGCGTGAAACGAGCACATGCTCCGATTAGAATATTATCACTATGGTGTCGCGTCGCGCCATACCACGCTTATACTACTGAATCATTCGGTTTATGCTGCGGCAACGCTTTCACACGAGATCATCCCACTCATAAATTAATGATGTAGGGAAAAAAGCGTGTACACACACACACACACACACACACATATGTATATATATATATATATATATATATATATATATATATAACACATCACTCAATAAGTCCCCGGTCTGACACATAATGGCAACATTGTTGACAGACCCACGTGATTTCTAAAAAAAATTTGTTTTTCTTAGTTAGACCGGAGACTTATTGATTGTTGTGTTATATATATATATATATATATATATGTTAAAAATACTATGCCTCGCGCTATTTCATCGTTGAAATTCAGGCCGATGGAAGTCGTCATTTTCGTCGAGGTAATTGACAAATTAATTACACCGTCGTTGCGGTATAAAACTGAGAGAGCATAGTAAAAGTATGTACAATTTCGAAGAATTTTAATCGTGAAAAAATTTAATTGCCGCGATCGACAATAACGAAAAATCGTTATACTTAATTAATGACGTTAAATCGAGACCAATAAAAGAAATGTTCTATATTTCTCGTCACTCTGTGTGAAAAAATTACGTACATTACTTAATAAACAATAATTTTTTTTTTTTGAAGGTAAATTCCAAGAGCAAATTAATTGCACCCCTTTTGAGTACATGTGTAATTTTATTATATTAAAAATATAAATTATATAAATTAAAGATATAAATTATATTATAAACAGCGAAACGCAACAAAATTATTCAATATGTATGCAAATACATGTAATATTTGTGCGTGCAAAACACAATGAATAAATAAATATATGAGAACTAATTTAAAGTTTTATCAGTTGTAGTAATTTAATATAATTACTGCATTTTTAAGTTTAATTTTCTAATTTTTGCATTTTTAATTTAATATTAGCTGTATGTAGCTTAACATTAATACAAATATTTACAATTGCCAGCCATTCGTACAATCCTATTATTCATTTATTTTAAATGCGCAAAAGATTTTTCACGTTTTTCATGTAATGCAATTAGTAAAATAACCACGTAAACTATCTGTTTGTTATTTTTAAGGATCGATAGACGATGGAAAAGCACTATGAATGATTAAACTGATACTTTTTCGCGCCATGAAAAACATACCTATGCATCGATGTACTTTATTTTTCTGCATACAATGAGAGAAGCTTCCTACAAATTGTCCTGTTTATCGAGTTTAAAGAGAAATAGCACCACATTTAGAAGGGTATTTCTGGAGTTTTGTATATACGTGCCCGTACTACGAAAGAGAATACGAGAGTAATCAGTGAATAGCACATGCAATCGTTATAAAATTTAACAGTAGCATAAAACAATGCATACAAAGTTAAATGGATAGCGCTATTAAGCAGAATTTCGAAAATATTTTATTTCTCCGATACATACATATTTGAATTCTCTATATTTTTAAGTGCGTCGCAGTAAGACCATTTATTTCTTCAACTGGTTTCCGGGTCATTAGCTTTATAATCGGCACTTTTTTTTTGCTCACACTGGCGAGTCGAGTCGTCTCGCGGCGTAGGTTCGATAAATTTAAGTCGGTGGTGTCGGCAATATCGATGGGCTCCGGCGGATGAACGGCGGCTACGATTAGACGAGAATTACGTATACAAATTCGCCGATTATTTTGATCCGGTGCGATTCAATTTGCCGGACAATTTGCAGGAACGTCCGTCCTGTTTGTTCCGGAATGAAGGTTTCGATGCGTTTTGGCAGAAAAATTCGCCCGCTTTCTCCTACCTTCATCAATTATTTCTAGATATCGTTATCCGTGGCGGCTTTCATTTTTAAACAGGCAATTCTAAACCTTTCGATCACGTACGCAAAGCAATTCAATCTTCCAATAGGAACGGTGCCTTAGAGAATTTATTTTATGGATTTTGGCTAAAAGAGAAAAAAAAACACACATATGGGAATTGTCTTTTATTAAATGTAAAATAACGATTTTTGAACAAAATATGAGTCAAAAAAAAAAAAGAAAAAAAATTGCAAAAAAATTGCATAATTGCAGCTGCTAAAGATTATGATGGAGATTGTTAAAGTGACTGGTTCAGTTGTTATTGAGGCGTATATCGCGCGTAAAGGGAGAAACGAGAACGTAGTTGATTTAACTGAACGAGAATAGTGCAAATTTGTGCAACGAGAACCTGTACACCTGACGTGACTTGATTCGGAAAATATTTGTTTGGCAATTCGATGAGAATTTTGATCGAATGAACGATGAGTTACGCATGGAATTCCGTCAAACTTTGATGAAAAAGCCAAAATAATGGCTGACGCGCAAACAACATTCTTGCCGTTCTTTGATGGTGCATGTGTGCGCTCATATTCTTCTTCTAGAGAAATAATTTCTGTAATTTTAATTTTTTTTTTTTTTTTTTTTTTCTTTTCTTTTTGAGAACGAGAAGGTAAGATTGTAATGAAAAGAGAGAGTTGCAAAAAGACTTCATGGTCGAGAGGATCTTTTGCTCGGTCTTTCGACGTCGTTAATTAACCACGGTTCGTTTTTGCTGTAATAATTTTTCATTTTCCGATATCGGGGTGCACGAATACTTTAGTTTTAATTAAGGTGACCGTATTAAAATTTTTTAGATAGATAAAATATGAAAGTATGGAGTAATCGGCTATTTGTCGAGAGATATTTCTTGTTTTTCCGTGTAGAACATTCTAGAATATAAAGAGTTGAATTATAAAAATATGTTTTTGTTATATCAAAAAACAATATCTTTATATTTTAAGAAACATATTTTTAATTTTGATAAACATACATATATTTTTTCAATAAATTTGTAACAAACTTTTCAACTGAACGATAAATTTTAACATAACAATATAAAACTGGCAAAAAAAATGTATTGAGTCATAAATGAGCAAAGTGGCGTGGGTTTCCAATTTTATCTAATTATCTAATTATGTTTGTTAATATTTTTTTAGGCATAATTTTGTCGCGCGTTTGTTCTTGAGAAAATACATGTTGCAGTGTGTTACGAACAAGTAGTTTAGAGAGCCCAACGTGTCAGTCGTTATCATTAAATAATCATGTTGGCACAGTCAGATGGCAAATGCGATTCCCCTGCTGCTTCAGTAGTAATAGATGCCGGTATAAACTTCCGATGAACTACCTCTGGATCTCTGGTTACTCGTGAACAGAATCGTCTCGGGTAGGTAACACATGCAATGGTCATGACTGCTCGCGAAATATGGTTGGTGCGTTATTACATCTCAGTTGAATAATATCGCAATTTTAATGCCGTGGTTTTATGTCTTTTATTATAAATATATATATAATAATAATAAGATATGAATATCATAACTATAATTTGGTTATTGTAATCGAATTTTTTATTATCTTATGATGTTTGATGAAAAAATAAAATATAGCACACACATACACAGATATATACATATACATATACATATAAAATTGTGAAAAATAAAATTTTAATATAAATTAAATGCCAAAAGTGATATTTTGTGACATATAATAAAGAAAGATTTTAGATTTGCACGAATATTATCTATTAATTTAATAATCTGCACAAAAATATTATTTTTATATTGTTTTTATTTATTTTTTTTACTTTCATTTATGAAATATTGGATAAACATGTATTTATTTAAAAAATCTTTGTACAAATTATGCTTTATTTGAAACGTTATTATGAAAAATTACAAGAAAATTAAAATATTATATATAAAAGAACAAGAAAGAAAAATAAAATCTTCTGTAGCAAACTTTTTGTTGATATTGTAACTAGTTTCTTCGAGACTTATTACACTTTGTAAAATATAAGATATTATCATATATTTTTCTTAGAAAAATATGCGCCCATCACGATAAAACAGTCAACTTTCAATTTCTATTCGCAGGACGTAGCGTTAACGACAGAAACGAGCTATTCGAGTTGAATTCCTGGAGATGCACCTGTCGCGAAATTGTGGACGCACTGAAAATCGGCATTAAGCTGTCCATGCATCAAATTCTGTCTGCAGAATTGAGCCTGCTTCGACATGAATACCAAATAGACGTAGTCCAGCTACGAAATGGTCAAAGACGAATGTCCGCACGCATTCGTCGTGAATTCCAGGTTTCCCATTTCCCATTCCATCTCAGAATTTCAAGTAAATTCCATGCCTGCTCATCATACAGGATAGTCGCCCATTATTGTGCTTCGAAATTTTCTAAGTACTCGTAAGCTACCGTACTTTAATCGACTTTTCTATCGTTTCTTCTATCGCGATTATCCATTAACGCGCTTCACCCCGAGTCGATCGATAAATATAGTTACAGGACATATCAGTTTTATAGCTGATAATCGAGATTTTATGTTTTCCATAGGTAAAAGGTTAATGCACTGTTTAATCTCTCGATCAGTTAATAAATTTCTGCCTAAAATAATCGCGTATTTTCCATGAACTTGAAAATGATTTCTCGACAAATAAAAAATGAAAATAAAATGTTGTTTGTCGGGTGTTTGCTTAAACAAGATAATAAAGACTATGTGTAGTTAGATACTTGATGTTGACTTAAATAATTCACGACAGAATGTATACAATTTATTATTAAACAGAAAAGAAAGAGAGAGAGGGTAGACAAAGAGAGAGAGAGAGAGAGAGAGAGAGAGAGAGAGAGAGAGAGAGAGAGAGAGAGAGAGAGAGAGAGAATTATATCTCACATCCTTTAACGATCATATCATGATTAATGTGAGCGATTCACTTGATATGCTTCCATTGTAATAAAAAATTGAATAGAAAAAAATTTTTTTATGAAATCAAAGAGAGATTAACGATCGTATTGATGCGTTTGATCCGACGATAAACATACATACGGTGAGACAATGTAAAAAAAAAAAAAAAAAAAAATGAGAGAAATACGTGATGTATTATGATTTTGTAAATTTTTTTAAAAATTTTTTCTCTTGAGACTTTTTCTCGATTTGAGCGTCGGTTATTTGAAACAAACACGCGTATCGATCGCATGCTCTGTGGTATATCAAAGCACGAAATACTTTTCGAGTCGATGAGTTTTCTTCTTTCTGTTACTTTTTCACCCCTCCGTGCTCCTTCATATTCGCGGCCCTTTGTCTCGAATCAGAAGCGTAACCGTGCCTCTACGGCGTAGATGGAGAAAATTCTGTCGTATCGACATAAAATACCTTCTGAGAATGGGCTTTTATACATTTCATGTGGAATCCAATTCTCGTCCGTAAAGAGAGCGATGCGTGAACGAATATTACTATATTACGCGCGCGATAGTCCAGAAAATAATTACATCTAGATTAATGATTTGAGAGAACGCGTTGTCTTATTCGTTTTAATTTTTATACATTTTTTATATTGCTTTTTTTTATTTATATTTAATTAATTTATAATTTGTTTATTTATATTTAGTAATCATAAAATCGTAACTTAATAAAAATTGAGCGTTATTTGTTACGATACGTAAAAATCGATAAAAGTAACTTTTTTTACAAAATCAATGAGTTTGATTTAAATTGTCTCTATTATTTAAATCTCTTTTTACAATATTTTCAAAACCCTTGATTCCCCATTGTTGCAATATACAATAAAAGTATGAATTATCAGCGCTTTTTGATGTATTGAAAAATGACGATTGCAAATTTGATTAAAGTGAAATATTGTATAAAACATAATCCATATTAGTGCGGAATGCAAACAATTGTATTATTGCGTTATTTAATACTCTCGCAACGAGCGCAGGAAGTCCGAATGGTGTTAATACGGTTGGCACCATACAGTCGGGTTGTTTCGTGAAAAGCAAATGTTTTGCTAACGATTCGTTTCCGTTCGACTAACCGTTTTGAGCCCGTTTCAACAGAGATCTAATTAACTAAGTTGGCTTACGTGATATTTTCCGCGTTTGATTTTCAGAAATACCCATTCGATTGCGCTGATTGTTTTTCTCCAACCGCGCATGTCCTTTTGCGAATTAAATAGATTATAAATAATATCACTGCGATAGATAAATAGTCTCTCTCTATATAAATAGATGGTAGAAAAATATATTACTTTTCGCTATGAAAAATTAAAAATAAAAAATTCAGTATATTTCTTATTTGCATAACGTCTTTAAAAGTTGCTTTCAAAAAATATTACTCTCTCTTTCACATAATACTTTAGATACAATACGTATCGCGTCATAATATTAAAACATAATGCAAATTGATTTATTTATTTATAAAGAGAATTTTTAATTTTGACACATTTAATTAAGCTGCGACATTTTTCCATCTTCTCAGATATGCATTCACGTCTGTTCCGTTTGTCCAGTTATTTAGCTTCAAGTCGTATCAGTGTTCTTTGTTGAAAACGCGATTCAGAAATGGTTGACAACAATGATTCAGAAAATCTAGGAGAGATAGACAACAGCGACAACAGCGTCGGTATAATTAGTCCAGTTCGCTTCGTGTCTCGCGATCGACCTCGTTGTTCTGGCGCGATGCGATCTTCTATTCTAGTCGCATACTCTATCGCGAACATCTATGTCGCTCGCTAATAAATATACGGTGACGAGCGGGACGCGCGATGCGGGGCAACAGATGCAGGCTGCAGCCTGTAGCTGCGAGCTACCGGATTCACGATTAACGACCGGCAATGTATCGCGGCGCACAAATATCGCGTCTGCCGGATGGAGATTCTATTAGCGAAACGCCGCGTTGCTGGTTAGATGCGAGAGCTTAAAGCAGAATAATGCACTTACGCGATTAAGTTCGTCGACTGATTACTTTGAGTTTAAAGCTAAGGATTTGATACGGTAACTTTAATGAGCAATGATAACGCAAAGAAAAATATAATTTTGAGAATGCGTTGCGTTGTATATATATA
>JBCAUJ010000001.1:1348841-1364305 GCA_038406275.1 Cataglyphis albicans
TTTCGCTCTCTCTCTCTCTCTCTCTCTCTCTCTCTCTCTCTCTCTCTCTCTCTCTTTCTATAATTATATAACACATCACTCAATAAGTCTCCGGTCTAACTAAGAACAACAAATTTTTTTTGAAAGAGAGAGAGAGAGAGAGAGAGAGAGAGAGGGAGAGAGAGAGAGAGAGAGAATTGTTAATTATAAATAGAATTTTTATTTACTGTAATTTATTTTTTAGAAATAAATAATATCAAAATATTAATACAGTTAAGAAAATTAAGAAATTATAAATATAATTAGAAAATTTAGGCTTACGAATTTTATATTTTCATAAATTTATAAAAAATTTTATAAATATTAAATTTTTAAAAACTATACTGGTGTTTACATATATTCTATTATACATGTATCTATTGTACATATATCTTTATTTTTAGAACGCAATAAATATTTTCAAAGAAAAACAATATTTTACTAAAAGGAAAAATTTTATTTTATTTTTTTTTTTCGTTCTCGTAAATCATGATTAAAATAAAGATTTACATCAATCTTCTATTTTTGATTTGTTAAAAAAAGTTTCAGCAAACCTACTCCAAAAGAGTTTACGCAAATTTAATTTAAAAAATATATCTATGTATATCATTCCATCGCAATTTTCGAGTTATGCCAAGAATGTAGTAGATATAAAATTACAGAATTTACAATTAATTTCCATTTATTACATTATCTACGAAGCTAATAAAATTCTGTATAATATACTTAATTAACATAATAGTAATAATATTTGGAATTATCCAATTTGCGAATTATTGCATCGGCGTTAATATTCGGCGTTAATAATGACGGGCTGAAGTGTTCTTCATCCAATAATTCGTGTATTACTTTTGTATAAAGTTGTGTAATGTATTAATGCACGACTGTTGGTTATGACTTGCTTGAACGGGCCACGACTGTGATTGGGACCGGCGAATTTATGTCATACTGTTTATCACGTCGTACAAACATCTGCTTAATATCACCTGCATGTGTCAACTGTCGACAAATTATTTCCCTCATGGATTATTCTGCAAAATCAAGCTTTATACCGAAATTTAACGCGGAACTTACAAAGTACTCAACTTTGCTAAACGCGAGTTTGAGAAACATATAGGAGAAAAATAAATCTTAAGTCATCTCTCATTTTCTGACGTTAAAAAAAAATGCATTTCTTGTTTCGAATATATGTTTCCGATAGTTTCACGAGAGATTTATTATTATATTTACTTAATTTTTTTTCATCAAACATAAAATACGTTATTAATTACGGTAGTCATGCACTTTGTAATGCTTTCGGCAATAACAGTTTAGTAACGTAATATCGATAAACAACTAAGAGCTTCCGTGAAATTTCAAGTATTTATTAATTGCGCAACTTGATACTCTTATATCATATTAATTTTATGTTTCATCGTTGTTACTTATTCGTAAATGCATTCATATTGACATAGTAACGATGTAAAATTTAACGAACCACGGAATGTAATTACCATTTTGATATAATTAACATGTAATGTGCGGTTCTCGATAATAAAGTGCTAATCTAGGATGCCAATTTGAATTTCGATCAACAACTAGAATACTAATTTCTATTTCCATGTCGAAAATGCAAATTTTTTCAATTATTGCATAGAGAATATGCTTTTTCGTTTATATACAAATAAAAATTTTTTAATAAATTTATATTTTTAAAGTAATATAATTTTTAAACGATCTGTGTCTAAGGTAGGAAAATCTTCTGTCATCTCTTTGATAAAAAAAAAAAAAAAATAAAAAAAAAAAAAATTTCTGAAATTTATTTTGATAAATTCATTTGAACCATACGTTAATCGATATTCCTATTGACACAGTGGCAAGAAGAAAATTATTTTATATGAGCAATTGCGACGACAGCCAAGGGCGCTAATGCACTCTGTAGACACGTCACTGCTCCGCAACACCATGGGGGTTTAAGCCTCGCTCACGGGCGCTAACCCCTTCGAATCTGCATGAAATTAACGCGAAGTTTACCGACCGAACCCTACTCAGCTTGTAGACAAAGTTTTCGAAGAGCTTACGAGGGGCTGCGAGGGTAAAAGTGACTCTGACGTTCGCGCATGCATATGTACATGTAATACTATGCATATAAGTTGAAAATTGAGGGTGTAATAATCTTGTTATGAAGTATGTTGGATCCGACAAGTCACGAGGCAGTATCGAATTGTAGCTGAGAATTGCCGGAAATTGCCAAACTCAGACAGTGACGGAAATGATGTTTATTATAATTTTATCCTCTATAAATCTATATATGCAATTTCTAAATAACTAACAGATCCATAATTTCCAACGTACTCGGGATTTATCTCCTCGTTGCTTCAGAAATTCACGTAATGAGCACATGGTAAAATTGTAAATTTTAAATTCGTTGAATTTAATCGAGTTTCTCAGCTACGTCGTTGCAAATCGGATCGATTTCATTTGCGGATGTTATTAGCGCGTTATGGGTGTTGCGTTTTATTCGGATAATTTTAATTTTACTTTATAACAAAAACACACAATGCAAACGATGATCCAATTAATCTCGCAGCTTCAAAATCTTCATAAAATTAACGGATATGTTTGTTAGAGGAAAACAAATTTCTCTCACGAGACTTTGCCACTATGTTAGCGTTTCTAAGTGTAATGTCCTAGAGTCTATAGCTACATTAAGCAACTTCTCAAGAAAGGAGCAGAATTTTGTTACAGAGCGTTATAATGTAATTTATCGTAACGTAGGCTTGCCTCGGATAATCTGTTTTTCTTCGAGTTGATAAGGCATGATAAAAGAAAGAAATGAACTCCCTCTTCTTTATCTAAATAAAATTCTACTTTAGAGTTACAATTAATACGATTATCACTAAAATGAATTTATGAAATATAATTATAGAAAATATTCTCTAAATTGCTATAAAGATTATTTAAAATGCGCTTAAATCGCGCAATATATTCTAATACATACGAGTAACTTTAAATCTCCCTGCTGTGGACGCCTATATTTCTTGCATATTCATGTAAAGTTAGTACTAATTTTGTTTAAAATGTTAATTGTGCTTTCCACGTTAACGAATCCGGCCAATCCGGAATAATGCCTTCTCCAAGCATTAAAGCCATTGTAATTACGGTTGCCAATTTGATTGTATCTCCAGTTTCATCGTTATTACATGTTAAATTATTTCTAAAATCAAATTTGTATTTTTTTTTTGTATTATATGTATTTACTGCTCGCGTATATTGCGATGAAATAATTTTCTTCATTCGTGAATATATGTGATAAAATAATATTGATAAATAATGACTCGCAGTGAACAATTCCTTTCTTTTATCTTTCTGATTTGAAATTAGATAAGTTTCTTATCTAATTTCATTTAATAATAATCATTTAATATAAAGAGTTTCTCTTAAAAACTCAATCACAAGATTATATCCGGATACATTACTTATCTGTGAGTGCTAATATTATCATGAGCGCTTGTATTATCAAAAGTTTTAACGAAAACTGAAAAAGTTTACTGAGCACACGGATCCTATGAACACACAAATTTATCATGAATCTCTGTATATATTATGGCACCTTATTTAAAAGAAACTTTAAATGAGTTGATATGAATAAATTTATTTTTATTAACAATAATTAATGAAAATGTAACGAGATACCACGAATAAATTTATAATTATGTTATAATGTACGGTAATTAAGGAAAATATGACAAGACATCGTGGAAATCATATGCTATCTTTAAAAAAAACCTCTTCTAATATTAATTAATTATTAATTAATTAGACAGCGTGATGCAGCGCATTACTATTAGCAAGACTTATAGTGCAAAAAGCTATATATGGGGTGAATGGATACTACATTAATTCTGTTACACGAAACGCGATCATCATGCATATCCATGTTTTGGATAATATAGCATAACGGAATTCAGTTTTACATAACACAGCGGTACATCTCGAAATCCCACGTGACAGCGGCGACAGCATTAATATCCCTCGAATAATTACATGCGGCATGAATTGATAAATTATTGACTAATATTATTAAATAAGTTCTCATATAAAAACGCTATATTTAAAAAAATTACAAATTTAATTTTTAAGTCAGGATTTCTTTCTTAAATTGCTTGTTTTAAATATTAAAATACTTCTCTTATTCTCTAATTTATTTCCTTTCGGCATTTTAAGCATTTTATTTGGATGGGTAATTCTTGCTTTGATAAAGCTGAAATTCAAAAAATTCATCCGACTCACTCTTTCCCTTCGGAATGCCTCGCACAAACACACACGTACATATATTTATACGCGCACGTACAAATGTGCCTATGCTACAAACGCATATTGCAAGGTAATGAAAATGTCAAACGTCATTCTGTCATATCGTTTCACGTCGTTGATCACGATTGTCAGAAACATAGCTTTGCGCTTGCCTCTCTATGGCTCGACGAATATAATCGTTCTAGATCATTGCCGTATTAGGCATAGTACCATTGGGCAGTTCGATATGTACTAGTAGATAATCTATTATCCGTCATATTAAACTGGAATGCTTTGACGTATTAAAGTTTCGTTAAGAACATAAAGAGAATTACTTATCTATGCATGAAGCTTAATAGATAAAATTCGATTGAAATGTGTCGTTAAACGATCACTTCGCATGCTATTTTGCTGTATTAAATTTTTTGGCTGATTTACTTTAATACTCCAAAGAATAAATTAAACTACTATTGATCACAGAAGATGAGAGAGAAAAATGAAGAATTTTTGAGCTCGATAAATAATTCTGAATATAGTTCCAACTCACACAATTTCGCAAACATTATTTCTCGAATACATTTCTCAGACACCAGGATATAAGTAAATAATTTTAAATAATGACATTATATATGCTCGAGCGTGAAACATTATTTATTTTTATGATGTATATTAATTTAACATTTGTATAATAACATTCGTGTTTTTTTAGTACAAAAAGGATGATTTTATCGACACTAGAAGACGAATGAAATGCAAATTAAATTTATCCGCTAAACGTTAATATATAATTTGCATCAAATTCCTGGCTTTTGATGTATCTGACAGCAAGCACGAGATGGGATGGTAAACCACCTTGTACATTAATGTAACGGTGTAGGGCGTACATCGCGGCGCGGCAAATAGACCATGTAAATGGCGAAATTGTATCACGAGAGCAAACATACCAAGTGCATATCGGTATGAAAATTTCAAAAATAATTTAGATTACTTTTTTTTTCTCTCTATCATACGAATTATTAATTCTCGATAAAGTTCTCTCAAGAGATTTTATAACCATGCATTTACATAAATTGTTTATCAATTTTCGTAGAAATAAAAAAAGTAAAATTTTACATAAAAAATGTTTTTTTTTTAGAAACTCACAATCGGTTTTCGATTTGATTGCCTCAAAGAAATAAACGACCAAGAGAATTGGCTGTTTCTTTGTTTATATTAGGATTTGAACGTTTGTAAACATATGTCTTGACGTGTTGCCTCGGCAAGCAACTCGGGGCAGAATTTCCAAGTTGCACTGCTCGAGTCAATGTGCAGGTCCGGTTCCAGTGTCAGTATCTACGTTACAATTACATTGCACCTACGGCTACGTGATACGTGTTTACAATTTAGTGTCGGATAGCATCGTGATGGAACGAAAGCCATTGACCAACACTGGTAAATCGTGTGACAAGAATAAACATGTGTGGCTCTTATTTTTATAGAAGATTGTAATAATATATGCAGTTTAATTATTTATCAGTTGTTTATTTAAGCTGAGTAAAAAAATATATATCTATTATTATTATTTATTGTATAAACGGGAAAAAATTTTTCCTTTAGTGTACCTAAAAGTATATAGAAAAAAAAAAATAGAAAAAAGAAAAGAAAAATAAAAAAAAACTAAGGTAGAGCTACGGTCTTATTTAATCTGTTCGGTAAAAAAAAAAAAAAAAAAATGCTTTAGACTGAGATATATTGCATTTATGGAACTTTTACAAAGCATATGAAATAAAATAAAACCTAAAAATATTTATAAATTTGCAAGTATATGTTTTTTTTCAAAAATAATTAAAAATAAAGACCTAAACGGAGAAATTGCTATTTTGTTCCTTCTAAAAGAGACTGAAAATATTTGAGAGTTTTGCTACTTGGGTTGAGCAGTGTTGAATATTGCTTTTTATCTCGGTTTCATATTTTCGATGTGACAAAAATGTCTTGTTATTTTTTCTTTAAAATAATGCTCTTTAGAAATCGGGAGTTCTATGCATTTTAAATATCGTTTTCTTTCAGTTCGTTTTACTCGAATCTTTTCTTTTGCCTATCCTTTCCTGATGATGGAAGCATTATTACATTTACTTTAACTTTTAATAACATTCTAAAGAAGGGAGAATAATTACTCATTAAACCAGCAAAGCTACAATTATTTTTCTTATTTACGCTATTGTGTACACGAAAGTGTTAGTTCTCTTTTTCGTCGTGCAACCATTTTATTAAATACACACTTTTCAATGCATACATATGGCTATAAATGAATGTTTCATTACCAAATTTATTGTTTGCGAGAGCTTTTTATAAACAGTGTCTAGATCAATATATCTATTATGTATTTATTCCACAACAAAACTATTATGTATTTCGGATATATTGTTTTGTTAAAACACGTAGAAGAAAAAAAAAGCATTTAAATATTACTGGAATAATGTACGTAATCATATACCGCAAATGCTGCCACAAAGAACACTTTGTTGAAACGTTTATTACAGTTCACAAAGCCCGAATATATCGGCGCGCTCGCAACTTATAATTTGTTAGCGAAAAACGAATGTGTAAAGTTTGATCGAAAAATTCCATTTTCACATCCTCTGGTCGGCAATTACACGACCGATGACGACGGCTCCCTCAGATTCGTAATTTTTCCCGTAATTTTAAAAAGTCCACGCACAGCGAATTTTCCAGCTGTGCTAATCTTGACGTTTCTTAAATGAATCTTTGCGCTCTCCAGCGGAAGGTTTCTTCGACTTGCTCGTCCATTTATCTTCTTGATTCACATATATTTGTGAAAGCGAAAGATTTTTATTCATGATTCAGTTTTATTCGCTTCGTTGTCATCGAGATCAATTTATTATCAAAACGTTTTAGTGAAATTATCATTGCGGCGAGATTCACGCAGTGATTGTTTATCCGCGAATTGTCAAAACTTTTTGTCAAATTATCAAATTTGTGCAAATCAATCATTATATTGAAGTTTCTCGATGGCCACTTTCTGCCGAGAAACTATGTAGGCTCCGTTGTATAAACTTGCTGATTTGGAAGAGCCGCGATCGTGAATTGAATTTGGAATCAGGTACTGCATTTAGCTCTGAAACAGTTTTGAGGAGAGAAGACTGGAATGTGCAGAAATGCAATATCTGAGAAGATAAATAGAGATTGTATAATGTAAAAAAGGTGATCTTTTTTTTTGTTTACAAATGGTTATACATGAATATTTGATCATAAAAAAATTAGATCTATATTTTTAATATTACAAATTTTTTTTAATAATTAAGCTAAATAAAAGTAAATAAATTATGAAATTTGTAATATTTTTTATTTTGTCTTAGAATTCTCTTATCTCGATCAATAAACGTATTTGAAAATATATAGAAAACGAAACTGCGCGTATAATAAATCTTATTTACAATAAGCTTGAAACTTACGCGAAAGCGTACGGAATTAAGAATCTACCCACGTCTTTATGCAGCTTTTATTACGGCAGATAATTGCCGGTGCCGTCTAGCCATTGTTGAACCGTACACACCACGTCGTTTTCATTATTCTTTCTCAACATGCGCCACTCGAGCTGGTGCAGACGGGATCAGGCGCAATTATGGTATTCATGTATGCTAAGCATAAACATTAAGCGGGCGTAAGTAATGGCGGACCGATGGTGACGATCGATATACCGATCCGTCGCCCAAAATAAATTAAGGTGCACACGCGGCTCTGAAGATTTGTAATTCCGGGAGGTAAATCGAATATAAATTGATCGAGCGAGATGGGAACATGTGACCGGATGTGTATGGCTTAAATTAAAGTTTCGCAACAATATACCTACGTCCGTCGTCGCTCGAGATCCGCGGATCGCTCTGTACTTTTTTAATCACGACCGCGTTCGGAATTCCGGACACGGAATTGTGGAAGGAAAATCGACGACTTCATTCTGCCCATCCGTAAATTTCGCCGGGGGCCCTGCAATTTATCGTTCAATTCATTCGCTGCGGGATTCCGCAGCGTTCCGGTGTGCGTTCAGCGGATGTAAATAAAATGCATCGCTGTGTAACGGGAAGAAATTGTCATTGCGCGATCTATAAAGGGCAAAAATTGCCCCGTCAATGCCGCAACTACGAAATTATCCTTTGTGAATGCGGTCGTTTTTGTGAATTTCGCTTTTATTGACTCCATTTTGTGGGCAAGTGCGAGTTTCTCGTTCATATGCGGTTGTCGTGCGCGTGCTCGAAACCGGCAATATTGGCACAATTGGATTTAAATTTAAACATTGATTAAATCGTTGCGTGCAAATAAAGCGAATACGTAATCCTGCAATATTGCGGAAATCATCCTGGTTAGCTGTCCGAGAGCAAAGCGTCTTGGTACACGTAATTCGAGATTTTGTTTTTCAACTTAAAATACAATGCATCTACATACATATTGATTTTTAATAATAAATAACACATTCTGTTAATAAAAGTTAACCAGCAAACATAAACATAAACATAGAGTTTTATGTTTTTTGTAACTTTCTGATAAAAATACTTTAAACTTTTACATTTGTTTTCATTTGTGCACATTGTTATTATGTATACATTTTTTTTTTACAATTAATACTTTTAAATGAAAACCTTGCTTAGAGAATAAAAGAAATTACAATTCTAAAATCAACTATCAAGTAAATTATGACTGTTATGATTGATTACTCGGTGTCAAAAAAATTTGACCATTATTTAAATATTATTGGATTTAATGAAACAAGAGATATACGTGATGATTGAGTTTAAGTATTTTTTATATACATTTTCGTTTACAAGATCATATTTCTTTTCTCTATATTTTTTTCTGCTATAAACAAATTTTACTTAAATTTTAATTAACTTAATTTTCTTCAAACTGTATATGTATAATATCAATTATGAATATACATTTATCAGACAAGATTACAAACATAGATTTATAAATTTACTGCTGCAAACAACATCGATTTGGTTTATTGCAACGTTTTTTTTTTGCAGTGTAATTATGCAGTGTAATCTGCAAAAGAATGCAGAGAAAGATAAATTAGATAAGCATACATGCACACGTCTCCGTGACAGAGGAAACTCAGCTAGACGAGAAAAGGGTGATATTTTATTCGGCGGTGGTCTCGCAGCATATATGTCTCTCTACTTAAGACACAGCTCACGTATCTCTGTACCAGCTCGGCGGATTTAAGCCGGTGTTACGACGATTCTCTCTCTTTTTCTTTCTCTCTTCTCTCTCTCTCTCTCTCTCTCTCTCTCTCTCTCTCTTTCAGAAATCGTTTCCATTCTGTTCGCAATTATATCTAGTTTTACCATCGCAAAAAGTTTAGTCACTTACAAGCATTTTTAATGCAGGATAAGGAGCAAGAAACAAAAAAGCTTTAATGTTTTAAAACTAGTTTCTAACTTTAGAGAATGAATTTTTGTAATTTATACTAATTAATAATAGCAATAGCAAAAAAGAACAATGAATTTGTGTTTAATACTTTCTTTTAAGTAAAAATTTTGTATGGATAAAATCATTAATAGATCTATTATTATTTTTTAACTTGTTCAGATAATTGATTTTCTTTCTTTCTATTTGATCTATTTACAACAATTTAAAAATTAGCGTAAGACATACTTTTATTATTTAATAAAACATAAATTATAACATAATAAAAATATTAAAATTATTGTTTAGTTTATTATAATTTATTATATAGTTCTTTTTGTGTTATTATAATTAATGCAAATACGAAGCAAAAATATGTATTTCCTAGATTTGGCTATCTAAATGTAGAATATGCTACATGCAAAATGTGGTTGCCATTAAAATCTTATAAGTCGACATCTCTGTTTCGTAGATAATTCGATCCTCGAAATTATCCGAATAATCGCTAGATAATTAGCTACGATAGCGACAATGCCACGTCAATAGGCCCGCCGTCTATATGTGAGGTATCCTACGATTCGTTGTCATAATGGATCGATCACTCGCGAATTAGTTCGTCCATATCGCCGATTGACATTGATTAAAAGTTGCGGAAAGTACACATCGCCTGTCCATGCGTCGCGAAATGAAACATCGCTTTGTTTCACATTAAGCGACAACATGTCCATCGCCAGAATCGAGACGGACTTTTTGGGAGTCAAAAAGTCATTCTAACATAATCTTTATTGCCATGTTATTTTCTGTCAACACAAAGAAATTGTAATATGTACTTTAAGCCGATTAAATGTATAGCTGAATTAAATTTGGAAAAATTATTGTTAAATCATGAGATAATTTAATAAACCTCTGGTACAAGCTAATAAAATCTACATAAATGAAATTATCTTTAGCGAATAGAAAATTTTTACAAATTAAGCAATTTGATTATCATTTTATCATGGAATATATATTTTACGATTTTTTTTTTGTACAAAGAAAAAGAGAGAGAGAAAGATAAAGAGAGACGAAGTGAAACAGAAGTGAAAACTAAAGAGATAACTGACAATGAGAAAAAGAAAAGTTCGTTTCGTTTATTTAACAGGAATAACAAAATCAGCTCGCGCTCCTTCGGGCTGTTTTTCTCTCTCTCTTTTTTTTTTTTCAAGCTACGCTCTCGTCGCGTAACTTGCACTCAAAGTTCTAATTAGCACTTTACTTGTGCACGTATATTACAGTACGAGTTTTATTAACTTTTATCTAACGATCTTGATTATCATAAATCCGTTGGGATTTCTTGCATAAATAAATTATTCAAAAAATATCAATTTATTTGAAAGATAATATTTTTTCTCTGATATAATATCAACATTATTTTTACTATACTACCATTTTTCCTCTTTACACACCCACGTGAAAAAGGGCATTCCTTGCGCAACGAAGGCTTTTACAGTCTCCACGCGCTCAGTTCATATATTACGGACCTCTGGGAGTGCTTAGCATCGGAACAGTAATTTTTCCAAGTCTTAGCATCCTTCCAGTAATACTCTTGGCAAAATTTTCGCCTATATAATGATGTAGACAATTGTTGGTAAAAACTCAACAATCGATAATTAATTTTGATCTGAAAAACCTGTTATTATTTTATTAAAGTAAATATACATAAATTCAAAAAATAGTTTTTTGGATGAACGGAATAAATTGAAATTTTTTTTGTAAAGCTTTTTTTTTGCATCTGATGTGTGAATAAATTATATCATTTTGCTTACAAATTCTTTATAATTATTATTTTACTTTTTTTTTTTTTTTTTTTAGAGACGCAGAATAAAGAAGCAACTGCATTTACAAATGAAATAGTAATATGAAATCACAATAACAGATTAGTTTGATAAATCTGGCGTTGATCTTTTGTCAATGTGATTTTGCTTGTTCACACATATATATATATATCGAATAATAAAGTCAGATCTCGATTTCATATATATATATATATATATATATATGTACAAAAACATATAGTATTGTCAGACTATAATTAAATGGTGACAGAAAGTTGGAGAAATAATGCTGCCATCCATCCTCCTTAATTTTCACGTAGTGACAGCAGAACAAGACAGTTCCAACGGAGCTTCCGTTTGCCCAAAGGGAGCAAGTTTCCGAGTTTGGAACCAAGTTAGCGTAGAAAACTTTCGACGCCTTTGATAAATATGGAAATTAGAAAACCTTGACTTAACTAGAGGGTTATTCGGAAAAAGAAAAAAAGAGTACGTACCAAAGATGGCGGAAAGTATAGTCTTTCAAAGTAGATTTTTCTTGTCTCGCATAATTTGTGTCATTATAAATACATATACTTAATATATATAAATGCATATATATATATATATATATATAATATTTATTTATATACAATATATATTCAATATTTATTTAATTCAATATTAATTAAAATTATTAAAATTTTATAACTACACAATAGAAATAGAAATTTATAAAATATGATATATGTAAGAATAAAAACCTGATAAAAAAATAAGAAAGAAAGATACATACATACATACTTCCCAAAAGTTTTTAATACAAGTTATACTATGAAACGTCAATCTCTTCGTACAACTTCAGGAACGGCGTCATCATTGCTATCCGTAATCCCCACATTTCACGTTGTCGAAGCAGTCTTGGGAAACCTCGGGAATTTTCATTCCACTCTAGATTATTCGACGACCCATCATGCCCACCGTTTCGCCTCGGAGCGTGTCTTGCTCACGTTTGCGCGGGATGATGCACGGATATTACCTATCCGCCCGCTCCCTCAATACCTCTTTTCGCGACCAGGTCGAGGATGTAGTTGCGAGTCGGAAGATGGAAAGAGGTTTTTTGGCTCGCTCACGGATGCCGAATAGGCGCGCAACGTGAGGTGCTATTTTCGATATTTTCTTTTTTTTTTTTTTTTTTATGCGACTCTCGGAAATTAACATCGCCGTAGCTAAACCGCTACGTCTACATAAGCGATTTTTAGACCGTATCCCAAATTGACTCCCTGACGCTCGATACGATAATTGGTAAAATTTCGTCGCCCGTCAATTGGATCGCTTCGAGGATTCAATTAACTTGGGCGAAATGAAGCCTGCTAAAAAAATCCGTGATCGCGGTCGATACTTTATATTAGGATACGAACTTTTATATTTGGGTCAGGCTGGATTGATGGAAACTTGAAACGAATCAAACGCAAGCAAACGGAAAAAAAATATTCGCCAGAGAAGATTCGCCGACGATTGAAAATATTAAGCTCAAGCTGTGCAAAATTTCTTAACTGTTGATGATCCATATTTGGTTTTCATTCGTTATTTTTTTTTTTTTTAAGTTGAATGCTATCCTGCAAAATGCAATTTTTTAAGAAGAGATGTATGAGTGCGTTTGCTCTTATTTATAAAATTAGAAAATTTGTTCAAATTTAAAAAGATAAATCGAATATAAAAAAATAATAAGAGAAACAGATTGAAAATATAAATATTATAAATATAAAAACATTCACATTATTTAATTAATAATGATATGTTTTCTATTCATAACATTAGATAAAAATAATAATTAAAAAAACTATGTATCTTTAACTATATACATATATAATCACTCATATTGAATATCTTTGTGCTTTTAAATTTGAGTTTTCTGCACTTATATGACAAATGCTAATTATTTGAGTTCTTTGTGTCTTTAAAACAAATTTAGAGACTCTGTTGGGTAGTTTGTAGACCAAGTGGTTGCAAATTTGGCCGATTGTTTGTGTTCCCTTGAATGCACAAATCGTCGACCAGATTTGGCAATTTGATTTGGATATAAAGTTAGTTTTAGAGTTTTGTCCATTAATCTTGGTTGTTGATCTGAATCCAGTAAATGTGATCTATGCAGCGTCTATTTCTCCGAAATAAAGGATTTCCGTTGCAGTTCGCTTATACATATTTCCAAACTTTTGTTTCGCCCAGAGAATCACGAAAACTTTTTTTGAGTAGATATAATGCAGAGTATGATTTAAATTATTTACAAATTAAATTTAAACGAGAAAAATATACGGTAAGGACAAACATGCGTAACAAGCACATGAAAAGTTTTCAATTTAAACATTTCATAATATATAGAATTGCACTTGCTTTTATTTATGAAAATATAATAAATTTCATTTGTTTAGTAATTAATTATTTTTGTATTTTCAAGTTACGTGTAAATTAAATTAGTGTTTCGTTACAAAAAAAGCAGAATGCAATTGATATATTTATCATTTTGTTAAAGGATTTTATAAAACACATTTTTATGTAAAATTTTATTATATAAATTATTATATTTTGTATAATATATTATAACGTATATTATAACTGCGATAGAAAATACATTATCGTTATAGTTTGCATAAATCAGTGAACTGCCATCATCGATAAACCGTATAAAGTCTTACGTATATATGCTTTACTCGAAACGACATGCTTTACGAGAATTGCTTTCGCTGACAATGCGAATTTGATGCTGTAATTCGGCTTATAGTCGCGGAGAATAGAGATCTATGATTGCTATCGCTGGTGAATAATTCGCGAAAATGAAGTTCTCCAGCCAGTTTGACGTCACATAGCGCATGCATTCAACATTAGACATGCATTATTCTCGCGCAAATCACTCAATCCAAAGTTTATAATTACACAGGGTGATTTACAATCTTAATCCTTTAATACATACATTGACACAAAATATAATTTATCCTGATGTCTTTTAAGTGAGAACGTCTTCAAATCAATGATAAAGACATCTTTATATTCATATGTATTAAACAAGATGAAAGTGCACCTATATTAACAAGATAAGATATCTATTCACGTTAGTTCTGCAAATAAGTATAAACGCGCGTATAGCTGTACACGTAGAATGGAAGGAATATTAAGGATCTCTGAGGATGTATGAATGCATTTCAGAAGAATACAAGCACAGATATGGATGCGCCACGATCTCTGCCTTGCAAACGCTTAGACTTTCAATGTACTAGTAGCGTGGTGAATGCACGCGAAATGTATGAAGATGTACTGATGCACGTACTATGTGCATCATGCATTTGAAGAAGAAAAAGCTGTAGGCAGGTTATATAGCAGACATATATATGACAGACAGAGAAATAGCGACAATATTTCTACATACATACGTAGAACAAATTGTACAATACGTCGCTTTGTACTACGCGTATTTTCTCGTTTTATTTAACGCTCTACGTGTTTCTTCTTATCGTTAGGCATAAACTAACAATATTCAACTTTGTTGATATATACAATATCAAAAAAAAAAAAAGAAAAAAAAAACAGAAGCATGTAATACAAATGAAATTTTAAATATGCAATTTTCAATCGGGGTAACGCAGTAAAGGAAAATTTTATCGCGTAAAGGTGATTATAAGTGAGCAACGGTTTCAGCCATCATATTTATCGTTTTGTGTACAATATATTATTTACGAAGTATATTAAGAAGGTTGTAATTGTTACGTTTTTTTAATTTGCAAAAAAGTGCTGCTCGATTTCTCTTAATTATTAGATCCTTTGCGGTTTATTATTAGTTTAGAAATTTAACAGGAAACATTTATTATTTAAACAGCATAAAATTTCAAAAAATTATTAATTATATTTATAAAAACATTATATTAAAGAGTATTAAATCTAAGGAAAGTCAATATACATATATATATATATATATATATATAT
>JBCAUJ010000001.1:1364405-1451788 GCA_038406275.1 Cataglyphis albicans
ATATATATATATATATATATATATATATATATATATATATATATATATATATATAAATGAGAAAAATATATATTTAATATATATATAAATGAGAGAAATATATACGCATATGTATATACATATAATTGATAATATATATAAATAAAAAAATATTTAATTTTGTATTAATAAACAATATATATTTAATTGATAAAATTTATACAAATAAAAAATGATTTTGTATATTTTTGTATATATTGTTTTAAAGTTAAAGCAGAATTATATAAGCGTTACATCGTTGAAATTTCTCTTTAATAATTAAATTAAATATCTCAAAGTACAGAAATACAAGAGATAAAGGAAAGAGTTAACCCATCATTTATTTCACTTTTAGAAAGCAATCTCGGAGTTAAATGTAAAACACAAGTTGTACAACGTACTTGATTACTCTACATAAGCTGATGAGAGGAGGAGAATTTTCAGTACTTTACTGTTACTAATATTTCATCGGTTAGCTGTGCGTGCAAACTGATGAGAACTTTTCATCGCCGCTATTTCCCGAGAATTAACTTTCTGGCAGTGAAAGATGGTTCTGTTCGTAGAAAATACGATAATCATAGGACACTTGGGAAATCGAGGAAACAATTTTTGTATTTTTTTTTTTAGGAGGAATATAAATTGTAAAATCTTCATCTCCTGGCAACTATTTTTTTTTCTCATATTATTGTTAAATGTTAAAATTTAGATTTTAGGGCAAATCTTTGATAACGTCGATAATAAGTTAACAATAATGAAATTTTTATAAATTAAAATTTAAACAAAAAAAAAATTTTTTTTTATTATAAGTAAAAAATTTGTATAAATAAATAAGTTTATATATTTTGTTAGATAATTAAATAGTAATATATTTTATTAAGAAATTATTATTAATTGATATGAAAAAGAATTACTCTCCTTTTACGCAAAAATAATGAACAAAACATATAACTTTTTATAAAAATAAACAAGCTACTTTATTTTAATTATTGAGGGCAAAAATCCACGATGCGAGTGAATCAAAAGACATTCGGTGCACTTTAAAATTGTGTTTTTTCAGATAAGTTGTATTGGATGCAAAGTTCGCGCAAAAACATACAGGAAATGGAAAGACATGCAAACTTTATTATCAGAAGCAGCGGACACTTTAATGAAACGATGCTCTCGTAAAGTTGATAGGATCGGACTATTTTCTTTCACGAAAGTTAACGATTAACCGTGATCAAAGTCGCTACTATCGAAAACAAAAGTTTGTTTTTAGAAAGTTCAAGAGATAATTCAATCAAAAGATGCACAGAGAATATGAATAAAAATCAAAGTGAGATTTTCATCAGATATAATGTTTGGAAAAATTTATATATAGCTACAGTGTTTTCAATCAATATCGAGATAATCAAAAGTCTACGTTTATAATAATATTAAATACATAAGTAGATATATCTCACAAATATATAGACAAAAGCATACATATACAATGTTTTAAATTAAGGAAGAATAAAGAATGTCGTCATTGAAAGAACAAATTTTTTTGGACTGTCATTCTGTGTGAAAAGTACTTTTATAACAGACAAAGTGAGATTGAAGAAAAGAGGATAACTCTCGTATGTAACATCGCTCAAAGCACCAAGTGTTTACGGAAGAGCGTGGAAAAATAAGTAAAAGAAACACTTCACCTCTGTAATTTCATTTCGTGAAAACTATCGGCGAACAAATCGATAACTGCAAGGAACATTACACAACGCTGGAATTTCATCGGCGAATCTTATTATTTTCTATTATCTTATTCATCAAGTAACGACGTGTTGAATAAATACTGTTGGTTATGACACAGTCAATAATTAGTATATATATTTCACAAAGCAAAGTAAACATAAATATAATTCTTAGAGAATTACTGAACAGCAATTTTTCTCCTTTACTAAGTCAAATGACTAGCAATTAAATAATTCTTTAATTAATAATTTAAAAAAAAAGAAAAAGAGTGAAAACTTGAAAAAATTTCTGAAGACATCGAAAACATTGACCACATATACAAGATTAATATTTCATACAACAAGTTAATCTGACGCAAACAAGAAAGTATAGAAACGCATTCTGCAGTGACAATATTCAAGATAGTTAGTTTAAATTTTTTGGCAGTGTTGCTCACTAAATCGTCACAGTGTGCGGATTGGGGCGAATTCTTGGCTACATCGGCGGACGACCGTCGGTGGGGGCCACCAATATGTCACAGTCAGGATCAGGTGGATTGCATGACATTCAAGGACAAAGTCAAGCTGGACAAACGACCGACAATCAACAGACAACGTGCCAGAACGGTCGTGCTGAACCGCTCGCCAATACTACGAAACAGGATCTTTCCAACGGTTTCGAAAATCGAACGATGGATAACGAGAAATTTACTCAAGAAAAAACACAGAATACCTTAGTTGCAGGAGAAGTTCAGGATCAGCAGCCGCAACAGACTTCACAACAGCAGCAGCAGCAACAACTTAGCCATCCAGTAGCACAATATCCATCGGGAAGAAGACAATCTGTAGGATTACCAGAGGATAAACATCCTTCAACCGGTCAATTGCCACCTCCGCCATACAGCCAAGAAAAAAGTAATGACAGAACTCAGCATGTGTCTCAGACTAGCACTCAGACAGTACCGGTGCAAGCGTATCCACAGTTTGCTTCTGATTACGATCAAAATCAATATCCGCAAATACGAGGACAATTTGAGGTCAGATCGCAGATCTATCCTCAAACGCAATATTCCGATAGAGCTGGTTATGTAACCAGAGACGTAACTTATCGTGATCCTCTTTACAGTCAAAGCGGTGCGACCAATCCCATATTTACTGGACAGGGTCAATACGTAACAGTTCAACATGGTTCACAGATACCTTCGCAATCTGCCAGTCCACAGCCACCATATTACTCGGGTGTAATCGTACCACAACCACCGAGTTATGCTCAATTTGGTACACAGCCGCAATATTCTTATAGTCAATATCCGCAGACAGTTATGAACGCCATACCGTATAATCCACATACCGGTTCTATTTATCCCGCTCAACAATATCCTGGTCAACAATCGCCGAATCCGCAGAGATTTTCGCAAGAGATCGGCCAGTATCAGACACAACCGATTATTCAGCCGATCGCTCAGAATGTTACACATGGGATCGCTATCCAGACGACGGAGCGACCTTGTCGAGGACCGAAGCCAATGGTGCCGCCTCGTGGCAATTCCAAGATTACCACCCATGATCCTGGACATAGAAAGTCCGCCAGCGTTGATGTGCCAGCATTGCAAAAGGCAAAGTATGAGTCGACGCCGACTGCTCAACAAGATTCAATTCATCGTAGCGATGGCACTATAATTATGACAGGCGCGCCAATCGGTCCGGATGGGACGGATAGAAGATATCTAACTACAATTAATCAAAATCCCAGAACAAGACAAGATGGTCTGTATGTAGATACAAACGGTGATCAGTCCGGCAGAGAAAAACTAGTCGATACAATAGCCACGGAGTGCGGCTTATATGTGTCCAGATCGGAGCATAGGAAATCTATATCGGTCGATGTAACTACCAGCTTCCAAAGACGCAATGATACGATAACTTTTACGTTTCCTGGCGATGGTAATCAAGAGGCTATGTCGGCGAGAAAAGCTACAACTGCAGTAGACGCGAAGAGAGTCGAGACTAATCAAATATTTCCCACTGAACAAAGGAGACTGGATGCGGGTCTGCGTGTATCGCCGATGGCGTTTGATGCAAGACAAGAAAATAGAAAGAGTATAGGGGCCGATAGGAAGCCCGAATGGGGTAACGTGAGTCCGAATCAGAGAACCGCTTCTTCAGAAAACAGACGATCGGATTATTTTGAAGAACACCGAAGATCACCCATGAATCTAGAAGGTAAAAGAATAGAAGATGTAAGGAGATCGCCTATGCCGTTTGTGCCGATTCGTGAAACGTCTGTTGATCGCGCCGGACAGAAAAGTCCTTCCTTTGTCAGCCAAAACTTCGAGAAAACTAGGCAGGAGCTAGCGATCTGGGCAGAACAACGTCAACGGCAAGAACATGAAAGGAGTATTATGCAAGGTCCGATATTTACAACAAGTCCTCGTTCTCGTAATCCTTCAGAAGAGAGAAGAGATATCAGGTCGATTCATCCACTGGATGACCGAAAAGAGTCGAGAATGTCTCAATCGGCCTTTCAACCCATTCCTAATATTAGTCAGAGTACTATAATGGAGCAACGTCGACATCTGAGACACGTTAGCGCTGATCTGACGAAACACATTGAACTTTCGAGAAAAGATTTTGATGAACAACCCATCACGGGATCCGTAGTAAATCTGGGATCGGTAGCTAGTACTGCTTCATCGCAAAGAGCCAGTCCGAATCTTTGTCATCAATATCCAGCTCTCAGTGAGGCAAAAATAGATACGAAAACCGTGTTGACTGTGGTAACAGATTTTGGCGAGTCGGTTGCCAGTAAACCGATTGATCAAGTTGATCACATAATTCACAGTCATCGTAAAAGTCACAATACTTCCTCTAATTTACTAACTCACAGTAAAAGCCAGACGGAAAATTTGCAGACTACACTAGAGAATCAGAGCGAGAAAATAGATTCTCTTCAGGCTCAGCAACAACAGTTGCAGAATCAACAGAGTCTCGATTTAATCTCTGAAAAATTAAGTCAATTCGAACGTCAGCAGAGCGATCTTCAAGCCAAGCTGCAGTGTCTTCAGAATCAGAATCAAATTCTGGATAAAGTGGCACAATTTCAGCACCAGCAGAGCGATCTTCAAGCTCGGTTGCAAAATTTGCAGAATCAAGGTCAATTGAATGATAAAACTCACAAGATATCTGCTGACTTTGCGCAACTTCCAATGACAAGTGATACACATCAGGTTCAAGCGAGCCCTCTTCCAAATCATCAGGAACAATCATCAGATAAATCTTCCTCGACTCATCAACCAGTTCACGGTCTTCATCAGACACTTCTGACTACTGCGTATCCGCAAAGTGCCACCCACCAAGCCTGCCAATCGTCCGTGTGTGAGAAACTGACATCTCGCGTACAACACGACGTTTCCGATCCGAATTCTATTCAGATACCGAACATGTCGCAAATGCCATTACCGTGCCTCCCGCAATTCGATCGCGCCGACGCGTCGCGTACTTCGTTCTCCCAGTTTCATCGATTTCAGATTGAGAATCATGAGGGTGCTTTAGCGACGAGTGCTGGTATATCTGCCAGTTCTTTCACCGGTACGCTGAAGAAAATACCGCCGGAAAAACCGCCAAGGACGTCCTTGATAGTGCAGTCGCCGGAAGCTGAGGTAATAACGAGAAAAAAAAATATTTCTATTTGTTTATTATTTTTTATTATTTTTGTCGATTATTTCGAATTTCTATTTTATCCCAAACAATATAGAAATACGCAAATATAATTTTCCATTTTCTTTAAATAAGAGAATAATTGCAAAAATCTATATTATATTGTATATTATTAATTAAAAATTATATTATTATTTTAATCAATGGCTCAATATTATACGTCAAATAAATTTGCAAAGCACGATCAAAACCTTGCATTAATTGCAATCGCAAATTCCAATGTGTATCTTCAAAGTATAAATAGCGGCTTAACATCCTGTTTTTGCACCAGTTAAAATCAACGTTCTTTGGAGTAATACGTGGCGAAAGCTCCCTTTATGTTATCCAGAATGTTGGAGAATACGCGTGCTCGTGGCCGAGGAGATTGCGCCGGCAATGAATGGCTACAAGCGAGCAAGATCCGGACGATGCAGGCAGATAGAGATCTCCGTTTGCAGTTTTTGTCGCCACAGTCGAGTGGAATGAACTCGTTAAATATCAGACCTGATGTTGTCTTTGAAAACTTTGTTACGGGCCCTGTGTACCTTTGGCTCCCCTTCCGAGCGTTTGCAGTCTCAACGTTCTTGTCGCGACTATAAAACGCTATGCACCTAATGCACCAGCATAGTCTGACGGTGACGTTATTCGCTCGATCGCGAACGTGTTTCGAATAACGAAAGCCAGATTTTTTTCATATCGTACGGTATTTTGTTCGCAGGATAAGTCTTTTGCGCTATCAATAAAGAAAAGCCTGCCTGTCAATAAAGAAAAGATAAAGTCATAAAAGAATTGAACAAATTCATAAAAATAGTATATGCAATTTAAACATATGCATGTCATGCGATGTATTGAGCCATTTTGATTGATATGATCGACGTTTTTATAAAATAAAAATATATTACTCGCGATATCAAATATTTAATTATGTTCGAGGCTTTTCGAATCTTCATTGTAGGGTAATATATTTTTGAATATAAAATTAAAAAGAATTTAAAGAGCAAATGGACGCTCATATAACGATTTTAATTTCATAAATATAAATAAACAAACGGTTTGTTAAATTAAATGTATAAACAGTAGTAATATATACAATTACATCAATATGTCCTTTGATTATAATTTGTTTATCTCTGCATCATATCTCTGACAACATGATATAATTTTATAGACATATAATGTCAGTGTATGACATAATATATATTCAAATATAAATGTATCTTGTTTTTGTCAAGATATGATTTGCGTATTTTTTTAAAAATAGTTATTTGCAAGATTGCATATCATAAAGAAATAATATAAAAGAGTTTGAGAAACACACAAATGATTTCATTAAATAAAGTAAAAGAAGAAATATTTTCTTAAATAAATATCTCTTTTTAATCTCTCCTTTGTGAAATATTTCTCTATTTGTAGTTGACGTATGATGTAAGATGACAAATAATATTTGCTATTGCGGTTGTATCGATGCTAACATCGTATATAGCGAAATTGGGTTACGATGGCGAATCGACTGCGTATGAAATGTTTCGACGTTTGTTTTTCTGAGAAAGCTAATATCTCTCGTTTCAAATTGCAAGCTCGCTGGATAGTGAAAAAGTGAAAAATATGAATAGTGAAAAAGAGAATTTATATTTCTGGTTGCAAAGTGCTATGTTATCTAATACGTGGGCAAGTCTAATGTAAACAGAATGTTTTTCCAAAAAAATTTATTCGATCAAAACATTTTTACTGCACACTCAAGTCATTTTTCTACATAGTTTCCACTAAAATCTAAGCATTTTTACCACCGGATTGGCAGTTTTTTTTTTTTTATTTCCGCGTCATAAAAAGAAATGGGATATGTCCGAAATCAATCGCGTAAACCGAATTTTTTCCAAAAAGTTCTTTATTCGATCAAAATATTTTCAACGCACACTCAAGTCATTTTTTGACATAGTTTTCACTAAAATCTAAGCATTTTTGCCACTGAATTGGCAGTTTTTTTTTTCTTTTCACGTCATAAAAAGTAACAGGACATATCAAAAGCTAATTGCGGAGGAATTCGTGCGCAATCAAGTTTGGACACGTTCCACTACTTTTTATGACACGAAAATAAAAAGTTGCCAATCTGGTGGCAAAAATGCTTAGATTTTACTAAAAACCATATAGAAAAATGACTTGGACGTGCGCTAAAAATATTTTGAATAAAATGTTTTAAAAAAAGTGCGGTTTATATTTCACTTGCTTACATATTTCAGAACTTTCATATTTAAAGAATGAGAATATTTTGCTCTTGATATCTATATCTTTCCTTCATATTTTTATCGGTGTCAAGTAGCTTGTAACAAATTTATTATGTTAATTTATTATATAAATAATAAAAAATGACAAATTTTTACTTGATTTCTGTCATCCAATCGTTTATCTACAATGCGTAAATAAATTGGGTATTACTATTATCGTTCATATATATGTATTTGCAAATCTCTCATTTTTCTCACATTGTATCGAAAATATATAGTATTTTTTTCTATCGAATTTCTATTTAACATTCTTCTTCGTCGGTAGCGCATCTTTCGTGTAGGATGTCAAAGCTCTTTCTTTTCGGCTAACGTATAGAAATTCTATACGATTTGATACATTCATGTCTCCGACCAATCGATTCTGTGAAAGCATCGTTGCCGAATAGTGTGGGCTTTTCAAAAATCGTTTCTTCCAGAAATTTATTTACACAGACTCGTTTCATTCTCCGACATATAAATCTGGTTTTATTATTCACTGAATAACACTCGCTTATATGTTTATGTTTCAATATATCTTTACAAAATCGCATAAATTTATATTGAAACGTTCAGTTATCGGGATGCTGTGAAAAAACATTCATATTTACTTATTCTTCATACATCGAAATATGCAAATCAATGCATTGTTCTCAAAGCATAGTAAAAGAATTTTTTTAGAAGGGAAAAAAGAAATTCTCAATAGTGAAATATTTTTCCGTACAAATTTTGAATATGGTATCGATATTGGATTAAAAATATTAATATATAATTAAATAAAAAATAGTTTGGTGATTTGAGAAATATAATTGATGATAAAAGAGTGGAGAATGTGCGATGATTTAATAGATTTTAACCAAAGTTGGAATGGGCGAAATTGTTCCGCCCTAAACTTGTACTTTTCGACTAAGGGAGCGAATTAAGTCGAGAAATGTTATGAATAACGGCCTGATCATGAATTAAATATGAGCAGTAGTTTCGCGTGTCGTGTACATTGGCGGAACGATGGCGCGACATTGCGAGAGAATAAAAAACGATGGTTAGGGTGCCAAGGAGATAAAGGACGAGAAATCAGCCAAGGGCGTACAATAAACCTTCTAACTTTTCTCTCCCTGTACGTAGAAACTTACATAGAAACGGGAACGTTTCGATATTCTTTTTACGACGCCGTCTGCTTTTACGCTAGAATTATTCGGGACTTTGCGAGCAAACTTGGCAACATGTATTCTCTGCGTTTCACGGCCTGTGATTACAAAAATTGGGGTAGCAGAATTAAATTATATGACTTTAAAGTGTGTCAGGTACGATTACCGTGACTATATACTTTTATTCTCCGAAAACGCTATTTCCCGAACAGACAACGTTGATAAACGAAAGAGCGTTGCGCGCTATCAAATAGGATCAACACATAGATTGCTGGAATTTCTCAAATCCGCGAGAAAATCTCCAGGTAACTGCCACCCAATAACCGGAATCTATTCTCGTGCTCAACGCTATTATAGAATTTTTTAACGCCACGAATTCGTGAAAACACATTTCGCTCGAGACATACAGAAGAAATTTGGAAATTAAACTTTGTTTCTCTGTTTTCGTAGATACGCATTTTCATTGAAGTTTTAAAAACTGTACTCGCCAACACGCATATGTAGCACTTCTTTCTGCAAAACTCCAGCGTCCGAAACAATGTCGGTCCTTTCGCGAGAATCGATTTTGCCGTGCTTTTATTTCGCTGAGGGCGTTTCGCGCGTCATAGCTACGAGCTTTCACGAATCTCCACAGTTTATCCACTAGCAAAGGCTTTTGCGAAATTTCAAGCATAACTTTTTCCACCGTCATTTAGCATATGGTTGCAAATTGTGACTAATAGCTTTCCGGTTTATGTGCTATCGCCAAGTATTTACGATGGTCGCTATCGCGAGAAGCATGCCTGGTAGTTGCGTATGTATTTTTAATCCGTATACATATCCATGGCGATATATAAAGCGGGCGTTGATTTTATTTCAGCATCCGATTACAAAATCGAACATTCTCGCGTGCGCGGATTAGCTGCTCGGATTTCTTCTCCGTGCAATTTCACGGACGACCATGCGAATAATTCGAGCTTTTATTGTAATTGATGCGCGATCGATATGCGCGCCTTTATTTCTCGGCTACTATTTTCTTCTTATCATACTAATGATTTTATTTCAAAACGCGATTTATAAAAGCGTCCGCGCATAACCGCCGGTAATTTCGCAAGAAAATCTTTCGCAGCTGCCATGCTAAGAATCTTATCCTTTTCTAGCAAGACAATTATAATACTTCTTTGAAAGATTATCTCAGCAAAGCCATGGGATATCTAGTGGGCTTCTAACCGATAGATATAATAAATATCAGCAATGGAATTTGTCTTGATATCGTCTTTAAGCCAAAAAAGAGAAGTCTGTGTTAATATTTACACAATGCTTGCTGGGTAAAATAAATAACAAAAGATACAAGTTAAGTATTATAATTTTAATATACAAGTGTATATTTTTATTCATTTATTTTGCGCCCCCTTTGCTATAATTTTTCTTTACATTTTTTTCTTACATGTAAGAATCTCGAATGCAACTTCAACGTATATTCTAAAAATTGCATCTGCAACAAATTAAGATAATTGTGGGGAAATTGTATATACCCGTGTAACGAAAGCTGAATAGTATCACTAATCAAAAATTTATTCAAAAATATGCAATATGAGAGGACGTTGATTTTCACTTGTTTTGAATAATATTATAACAGCTGAGATAAAACGCAATTTAATATCACTATAAGGCAACAAGTTTAAAAGTTACAAAGCATTTAGTTGATATAAATTGACATTTTATACAATAGCAAACCGTAGCAAATTTCAGAATTGCATTGTTATAAAATTATAAAATATAATGTGATTATTAATGTTGTTATCGTTTTTGTTAGTATAAATTTTAATTAAATTATGATTATTGATGTATTATGATCATCGTATTATGATGTTTTTGGTTATCATGTTAATGAGGAAACAAAATACACGGTCGCAAAGTTAAATTATTCGCATATCAAGGACATATCTGTATACGTGCGCGTATTGATTGATATTATTACATTCAACGAATTAAATGTTTTACATTGATCACATGGCGATAAAATATCGCGTTTTTTTTGCCGATGTGTATTAATTATACAATCTGCACTGGTCGCCATCTTTCGTGATCACAGGCTAATTTGTTTTCTACGTACGCTCGTGGGAAATCGTCAGGAATGGGTGGCGTAACGAAAACGCTAATTACAATTGCGGAGCCGCGGTCCGAAACAGCGGGTTGGCACGCGCAATCGCGAGCATTCGAGCACGAAATGGATTAGTCAGGATTAAAATTTGATCAAAACCACGAGCCGATTCGCGCATGAATAATTAACCGTGAGTTCATTGTCTTTTGTGTAAAAAAAATCTTTGCTATTATTGATTTTTTTAAAATTTTTTATTATTTTTTTAACTTTTTCTTATTGAGACAAATTGATATTCTTGTAATATATATCTCTCAGAAGATAAATTTTCTGCTTGACAACATTCGCGATTGATGCAGCAAATCTATAAAATTTACTGGAAACTTCTCCGTTTTGATCAATAAATGCTTGTATAAATTGTTCTTGAATGAATATGGAACACATTTAGATTAAATTGATAACCGCCTATGAATAAACAAAAATCAAAATATTCGACATATTTCGCAAATTTACTTTATAATTTAGATTTTTTTACATGGGTAAATTAATTTATTTTGACGTACGCGACAATACAAATTATATTTGATTATATTTTTATTTCTGATATTGCACAATTGTAATTGCAATCTATTATTATTACAAAAAGAAAATAGATTGCTCTCTACACTGCTCAATTCACAAATTTGTTTTTTAGAAAAATTATTATATTATAATTGTTATAATATATGTCAATTTTTATAAATTCATATTTTATAACTGCTTCCATAACGTTGTTTCTGTCAATAAAGTTTGTGATTTAAACATGTGTGGAAATATAAAATATAACTTAAAAAAAAATTAATTTTGAATATTTTAAATGTGAATATTTATAGAAAATGCTGAACCTGCATAAAAAGGAGTTATTAAAATTTCAATATGTAATTAATATGCATATAATTCTATATTAAAATTATAATTTTTGTTTTGTCTTTTAAAGAATATTTTTGTTGTTTTAGTTGAGCAAAAGAAACATATATTATAAATAATTTTGCTTGCGTAAGAAAGAGTGTAATATACATATATCAGGAGATACAAAGACATTGAATATCTCACAAAATAAAATATTAAAATCTCTATTCTGCATGTAATACTTGAGAAGAACAGGCAAAAATTGTTCTATTAATGTTTCCCGTGTTCGAAGTTGTAATACAAACAAAAGTTTATCCACTTTGGTTACTGCAAGCTTGATAAAAAAATTTTAATTGCACCGTGTACCAAATGTAATTAAAAATTTATTGACAATACCGTAGTGATCGAAGAAAAATTGAATTGCAAAATAGTTGAACAACTATCGATTTTTTTGGGGGGCGTTGTGACAAATTCTGATATACCAATTCTCAAAGTCACTGAACGATGTAATCGAATAAATAAAAAAGATAAAAATAAAAAAATAACGCAGCCTCAATATGTATTGCAAAATAAATGGGATAAATGAAATTATATAATTTTATCATAAGTTCAGTAGTTAAAGCAACGCAAAGTGCATTTTCGCAAACAAGTATACGTATCTGTGAAAAAAAAAATATATTTATAATGACCGGAAAATGAGCTATAAAACAAGCTATCAATGTCCTTTCCTTCATCAATAGCCTTTCCTTTTGCTGCATAATTTTGTGTGATTTTCTATGCGGATAAAATGAAAATCTCGCTGAATCAAGCCACGTTATTAAAACTACAAATTATTAATGTATTACAAAAGAGGACGAAAGCGCAGGATATGGAATAGATGAAACGAATTGCTGGACGAATTTAACAATATTAAACAGCTGGACGATATTGAACGGTATATGAGTGCGCGAACGCGCGTCTTTCTCGTTCTCGGAATCAAATATCATCCTCTTTCTGCGATCACAGCCGTCTAAAGCACTCACTGTGTCTGAATAATTATCCGAATGGCACATCGGAGACGGGCAGAAGCTTCCTCCGCGAAATGGAATTCCCGTTTCCTTTGTACGTGACCCGCCAATGGATTTTCCAGAGCGTTCTGATACTCGCAGCTCTCATGCCACGTTTCATTCCATCGGATTGATTTGTTTTCAATTCGAATACTCCTGGCGCTGACTCAAGGCTGGATTAATCGTAGTAACAATCTAGGCTAACCAATCCTTGTCTGTTAACCAATCAGCAATAGATTTTACCTGAGACTAACACCGAATATACAAATGTACATGAGAGAAGAATTTGGCCAGATGAATTATTAAAAAACGTTAATAATAAAACGATGCAAAGATTTTAATCACGGTTATAAAAAAAAAAAACTAAATTAACACAACACAAGCTCTGTTACACTTAATATTAGGAGAAATATGTTCTCATTGTTAAAGACAAAGTGATTGTTTAATATTTTAATGTACAAATTTATTTATATATTATTTTTATCCGTTTTTTTTTTTTATTTACGTTTAACTTTGCGCGAACTCATTAATTTAATCTCCGCCCTCATTTTCTATGAAACGTGACTTGGATTATGCGTCATCATTAAGTATGCAATTAAAAAAGCAGTCGACGCGAAGCTGTCATATAATTCGGATACCGCGCACGAACAGAAAATAATTTTACGCCATATCGGGTATCGGCAGATCGACTTAATGCTATTACGAGTTAATAGACCGCAATACCGATAAATTCGTCGGTAAACGCTCGTCAAAACTTGTCGCGCGACGCAAAGATTCGTAAAAAACGAAAAAAACGAAAAAAAAAATGCGAGATGATGGATTGGCTGCATCGATGCATTCTCGCCAGACGGCTGCGATTTTTCATCGAAGTTCCTGTCTTATTGTTTTGTATGTTCTCTTTTCAGTTATCCTCGACTTTTTTTAATTTTCTCGGCTTTGTGACACTTTCGATATAAACCACACCTCTACATTTAAGTAGATGGGAAATGGAAAAAAAGGGTGAGAAAGATGGAAGGAATAGAAAATGGACGGAAGCCGGCAAAACGAGCAAGTTAAGAAGTTGAACGATCCGCATTTACTGGAAGTAGGTCGAGTCGTTTTAGAACATTATATACGTGGGGTAAAAATAAGCAGAAAGCTAAGAATAATTATAAATACGATAATGACGACTGATATTATATTGTCAAAATCATCGATTGGCATTGGACCGGAAATAAGAATCGAAGCTCGCTAAATTTGATTTCTTCGAAAAATTATGGAAAATTTTTTTCAATCTTTGGAAATCTGGATTTTTTACTCACAGTATCAAAGAATCTAAGATAAGTAATCTTAATTTTGTATAATTCTTATGAGACAGTTACGCAAACACACTGACCGAGAACTGTCAAATTTTCCTTGCACAATCCAAGGAAATATTCGGCTGTTTAATTTGCGCTCGTCAGTCTTATTGCGTGATAAAATACAGACGATGGTTGAAATTGGACGGCAGGAATGTTCTCGGAATGGAAATGTAACCGGAAAAGTGCTCAAGTCCAGTTTCTCGGTTTACGAGAGGCAATTTTCGAGATTCAAGACGACTGATAAAATCTGTGAGCGTAGGAGTTGTAAAGGCAAAAAGGCACAATTTCGTCAATTGTCGCGGAGCGTAGTAAGGTAGGATCAAATGATAAGGCCCTTACTGATGCTGCGTTGGACAGTCGCAGCGAATGCCGGCTAATTGCCGGCGTAATTATCGGGATAAACCGCTTAATTATCACGTTTCGTACAAAGCTCGTTTGTTTCTCAGTATATCTGTTAGCTGATTTTGGACAAGCGAAATGCCGCTAAATGTGCGCTAATTATCATCGGTGCAGCATCGAATCGTCGAAGCTGACGGTCCGTGTTATGCTCTCGTTTCCGTTTCTATAGAAAGTTGCAATTCGAGGATATTTAAATGCAAATCCGATGTAATCAACATGTCTAGTGCAGATTATGCTCGGAATTTCTCGGAGGATGAAAACGGTTTCAGTAAATATTAAGGTTCAGTAAATATTAAGTCGCGCAAGTATTATCCTGAATCTGTTAGTTCATGCACGTATTTCCTTCCTTTAATTGGAGAATGTTGACACTGTCATCAATTTTTTGTTGTAAATAAACATATACCTGTTATAAATTTTATTATATAAAAAAATTTATTATTATGTAAATTTCTTCTAGTAAAATTGACAAGAACATTTAGTCTTTTTGCGTTATTTTATAAATTACAAATCTTAGAGATGCAGAATATATGTATTATTATATTAAAATATTAACATTTAGCAAAACATATCTATTTTTCCATTCAATCTTTGTTGCAGATTTAAATATTGCAATATAAATTATTGTATATAAAATATAAGTTTTGAAAAACCTATACATATAAAATAAGCTCTCTTCATAAAACTTTTAAAGATTTAATTTTTTTTTTCTCTATGAGAGAAAAAAAATCACGCAGAAAGCTATTGTAAAGAATAATACAGATTTTATGGCGTTTTTGTGAACATCTGTCTGAAAAAGATGAACCAGCGCGTTGCAAATTAGTAGCGGCAATCAGTACGGATAGAAACGCGTATCGAAAACAGCTTAATCAACGCAGGAATATATGGCGAGTGCGACGGCTTAATTAAATTGCCGCGAGATACGTGACTCTATATTTCGGTCGCTTCGTCACTCCGCCGGAATAAGTTCCCGATGTGGAATTATTTTGTCCGCGTACGTTGCAGGACGGTCATCGTCCATGACGCAGTTGTTTCCTTCGTGTACCGGCATATCAATTAAAATTTATGTATTTCCCTCCAGCAATGACGAGTAACCGCGACGATACCGATCCGAATCAATATTTCACCGTCAATTTATCGCGGCCATGCGGCAATAAAAAAACACTTTGAACGATCAGAAACGAAAAGATTTGCGACTTGCTTTTTGTACAAAGATAGATTTTTTTTCACCAAAAAAATCTTTTTTTTTGGTGAAAATCGTACGACGGACCGAATGTGTCGGAAATGTGTAATATTTAAAATTTGAACGTCTGTATGATGTTTTTCATTGTCCTGTCAAAATCTTGTGTTTTGTCATAAATGCATGCTCAGGATACATAGTTGAATACTAGTATATATTATATGTAACTGAAACTTTCTCTTTGTATTTTGATGACGCATTTTACGACAATGATCTATCTTTTATCTCTTTACTTTTCAGACTAAAAATCGACCTGTCGATGCAGCAACATATAATTTAGCGAATATATATTTAATGATTATTATAAATTTAACGGCATTCTGTTAATCATTTTTGTCTCTTTTTTGCAGAGTAATCGCAGCCAACCAGCTATCGGATTGAAGCAAACGCCAAAAGCACGGGTGAGTAGTAGTATGATTTATATATATAATAATCTTTCGGTATATATAATAATTTTTCTTTATGATTTTGATGATGCAAATTGCAATATCTCTATCTTATATATATATATATATATATATATATATATATATAATTATTATTATTATTAACACTCTATGCTACCATAAACTGCTACCAAAATTTTCATAAAAGATATGTCTGCGGAAAGAAACCGTAAACTAGTAATTGATTTTAAATATAGATCGCAGAACTTTCTACAGTAAACTTCTACAAAATCGGAACATATGAGTTACAGTCAACTGGAATATGCTAGATATGCATACAAATGGGTGACTATAAATGACATACTTGGCGATGTAGTTCGCTATATGTTACGTGAAAGCTCGTACTCAAGTTTGATTCCCATTGGGCCTATTTTTTTTTTTTTTTACAAGACTAAATAGGAAAAACGTAGAGTGCGTTATATGTATGCTCGCAAATATTTCATTGACAATAGTGTTTATTTAATGATATTTTGGATATTTTTTTTTTTTTTGCGATAATATACATCTCCGCCAATTGTCATTCTCAGAAAATTAAAATAATAACACAATTATTATACTTGCATTTCTTAAAAATAAATTTAACAAAGTTTGTCATTTTGCAAATATCCAGTTTATAATATTTTAATTTTGATGACTTCTTGGGAAAAATATTGTCCCATTCTTTGTAAATTAACAATATAGATTGCGTGAATAAATCGATAATATATTCATAAATCGATGTGATTAGCTAATTATTACTAATTTCTATTGTCAGTGTTAACGAATCCTTTCACAGATATATTATTTTTGATAATATAGTAGGTAATATATTGATTGCGTGGAATAAGAAAATTTATTTTTATCGCTCTTTCTTTTCCCTCTTTTACTGAATTTTTTGTTTATCGCGTACTTTTTTACCCTTTCAGCTCATTCCCTTCCGTCAGTCAAATGAAAGTCGAAAGACTTTCGGAAAAAAAAAAAAAAAAAAACGTTGAGAATGCGAACGGTAACGTCGACAGAAAGACGTGAAATCGCGCGGCGCAATTTCGTGAGATTGCTCGCCGAGGCAACTTGCCGAGAGGACCGGCCTTGTGGAAAAGAGCTTCTTGGGGACGCGGGGGATGCTTGCATTTTTTTCTTCTTTCGCGAGATTCGTGGCGCACATTTTATTCAGGAAGAAATACTTAGTAGTAAAATTCCATGGCAAGTCAGTTGTAAACATCGTCTATATAACGTTTATATTATCTTCTCTATTTTTCAATCCTAACATATTCCTTGTGTTAGATATATCGATATAATAATTTACTGTTATTAATATTATTTTTTACATATCTGTTTTTAAACATGATTAATAAATATACAGCATTTCAAATTTTATTTCACAATCTATCATAATCTCGGCTTCACTTTATGAGCATCGATATGTAGATCGATACACGCTGCGATTGGTAACCATCCTAGGCTGAAGGGCAGATCTCGTAGTTTAATTTAACTAGTTGGTAGAACAAGATTATGCCCCGGAGGATGTATCGACTATCGACATATATAAGGTATTTACATATACATATACAGAGGTATAGAAGGGTGACAAAATATACGAAACACATCGATGGATTTTAGCATCTTAATCTGTGAAGAATAAAAAGATATTTTCTCAGGAAATTATCAACATTAACAATTTTTATAAATCGGAAATTTTCAAAATTGCAAATTTATTTTAAGAGTTAATAACTATACTTATTTTTATTATATTATTAGGGATTTTTCTATTACATTATTAAAGTAAGTCTTAAAAGTTATTATAAAAAATTATTTAATTAAAGTATTTATTATATATGCATATAAAATTCTAAAACTTGCAATTTTATTATTATATTTATTAAATAGACAAAGGTTTGTGCATGGATGTGTGAGTAAAATTAAACGGATTATTTTGTTTCTTTATTGCTAATGGCGCACTTTTATGCAAGTTTTGCGTTATATTCTAATGTCGTCTGATCATTCTTGCTTAAATGGCTGTGACAGATTATGCGTAATCAGAATTTACAGCGCATTTTCTCATGCTTCTACAACCGTATAAACTTCTCAGCAACGATAATAGTAAAATTATTATTACGATTATTCACTTTCTTCTTGCTCTCGCGTGCCTTTCTTGTAATTAAAATATGATAAAATAAATTAAATTTAACTCTTGCTATTTTAACACAAATCTTTATTACGAATTACATTTATAATTGCAAAAACATAAATAATCAAAAAATAAAAATAAAATATATATTGTGAACTTTATAGTGAGAACGTTTTTTAATTAAAATTAATTCATTGAATGCATTTTCCGATTCAACTCTTTTAATTTATCGATAATAAAAAATTACAGAATTCTCTGCGATATTGAATCGTTAGTTATTTTATTTTTCATAATTTAATCAATTAATTTTCTTTTATAAGCAATTTACAAAATTGTACACTGTTTGTTATCAAGAAATTTAAAATTTATATTAATATTATTGCAAAAAGTAATATCTTGTATGCACGAATTATTTATCTTAGGATAAATTAGAATCATATTAGAAATTAACGAGAAATTGAAAATTTTGTGTTGTAAATCATAAATTGCAGAAAATAATTTCGAAAATATAAAAATGACTGAGATATACGCAATTTTGTAATTACATTCTATTTTTACATAATTTACAGTATCATGTCGTGCTTTTTCCGTTTTTCCAGCACTCCGACGAGTGCTGGAAGGTGCCACAATTATGAATTCTACTTGTGGTTTTGTCATTTCATATTATGTGTAAAAAATATGCAAGACACAATATTTTTTAGTGAGAACTTATTATTTATTAGCATTTTAAGCAACATAAATATTAAATAAAAGACATTAACAAACCGTCTGAAAAATTTTCAATCTTTCATTTCAATCTTTTTCCACATAATATTACGTTATATTCATCGTTATGATGTAGCTCGTTAATAATAATTAATCAATATTGTAATATTAAAACTTTTAATAATTAAAAATTATAGTTTTGATAAAATTAAAGAAAGCAATATATAATATTTTCTGACTTATATCAAATAGTAAGTGAGAAAAGATATTTATTGGATTCCTCTAAACATCCCCAAGCGATTTAAGAAAAATCATAGAATGCATTATTATATTTATATTTTCAAAGAATGTAAAGAATGTATATTCTCACAATATACAAGATAGACTTAAGGTGATAAGATTAGCTTAAGGAGATAAAAATCGCGAAAATTAAGAACAGCCAGCAACTAAACGCATACTTGCTAACACTAGTTTCATTAATATGTTCTGCTACTTTTCGTACGATGCGTGTCGCATTCTGTTGCAATATTTTTTCCCAGATGACAACGGTGACATTCTCGAGCCGTCCAACATGATTCCGCAAATTTATCTTGTTCTACGTTCTGACGTTCACTCGCAGCTCGACTCAGCTCGTTATGTTTGAATTTCAAAAGCGACTCAGCTCGTTAGTCTGAGACTTTCTGTTGTAAAATCGTCATCTTGTTTCGTTCTGGGGTGAAAGATTCAATATATGTATATATATATATTAATTAAAATATTTCATAAAATGTATCTCTATTTTTAAAATTATACGGTACATTTTAAATTTTCCATATTTCTTCCTCTTAAATTTAACTTGAAATAAATTTTGTACATAAAATATATATAGAATTACTGTGTATTTTTTTATATAAAGTATATATATTTATATAAAGATAAAAAATATAAAGGTATACATATAGATATCAAAAAGGAAAATCTACTCTTGTTTTAAATAGTCGTGTATAAAAAAGTAAAGAAAACACACACATGTACAACAATACTGTGTATTAATATTTAAAAATATATCTGAGATCTCTATACAAAAAAAAAAACGTTACTAGGTTTTTCCATTTTTCCGTTTCTCTTTTTCTTGCTCTGTATTTTTCTTCTTGCGCGTCGACATAGCTATTACATATCCTTTCTTGTTATTAGGTCTCTTTTTGCTCTTCGCATATCTCGTAGCGAGATGTAATGATTTGTCGTATACACAACGGTGCTTACGATAATTAATATTTACGTGCTTTCTCTTATTAGCGTCCCTTGTAATTAAGTAGTATACCGCGCGTCGTATATTTCTTGGTGAGACGTAATGAATTAGCCAGCTTGCTAATTACAATTACAAATAGCTACGCGACCTTCTCGCCCACCTCGCCGCCGAATGTCGCTATAACAGCATTTTGCCTCTCCGGTACTTCATCTTCCCTTCGAGGAGATTTCTGCTTGCCTCTCTCTTCTTCTCTATATGCGCTCCTTATACCATATCATCTCATAACATGCAAATAGTCAAGTGCATGGAATATAATTTCGCGGAGTGTGAGGGCCGGTTGAGTTTCGTATATTACGTTTGGGGAGTTGGTTGTAACTTACGATGACTCGTATCGCGATTGAAAAGGAAACTTTGAAACTGAAACTTTGAACTTAATCTGATTGTGGTGCTTCAACCGTCAGAATTAAGATGGTCGAACATTTCCTGAATGTTTGCGTAGAGGTATTTTTGCCCGCCAAGTTACGTGTTATTTTCGGCATGAAGCTGGAGATATCCAGGATACGTTGTTACAGAAACTGCGGATTGTACTTCGCATTCGTTCATAACTCCGACGGGGGTGTGTGCACGAATCAGAGTTATTTCCGCATCCGTATACCGTGATAAAGTTGTCGACAGCAACAACTGTGTTTATCTCACGAAATGCCAAGCAAACGAGTTTTGTTACGGACCTTTCAAACTGCTGTTTTTTGCGTTACTATAAAGTAAAGATGTGCTGCGAAAATTGATTAATATAATTTATATAATTTATATAATATTTAATAAATGGATTAACATTTTTAATCAATTAATTTATATATTAGGTAATATTAGTTAATTAACTTTATAAATATTTACACTTTTTATATACATTAAATGTTTTGGTGCTGTATTTTTACGATCAGATATATCATGAATTTTCTTTTATTGGAGTTTGTTTTCAAATATATAACTTTTTAATTTTAATTTTACAACTTTACATAGATTATTCGTAAGATAATTTGCAGTTGATATTTGTTTCATAGAGTAGCTCTTCAGAATCATTTATAAGAAATGTCCCTATATTTTAGTAATAAGGTGTATGTCACTTTATATCACTGTAGAAGATACGCGAGCAAATACGGCGCTTTGTTTTTGCCTCTTTCAGCGTATGAAAGATAGCGAAGCAACCTATGAAACATTCAAGAAGTTCAGCTCTTGCTTTACCCGACCGATAGAGTTACTTCCTCTTTCGAACAAGTGAAGAGGAATACATTTTTAGCGAGATTTGTATCTATCTGCTGTAAGCCCTTCTATAGTATTCGCCTTCGTAAGTCTGTTTGCGCCATCAACAACTTCTGTCATGGCTTTGCCGATACATCAATCTTTTTTCTCTCTTTTTCTTTTTCCGTCGATTTTGTTATTAATATAGTCTTTAAAAAAAGAAACGGATTTACTGTAATTGATACATTAGTTTTTTTTTTTTTTTTTTTTTTTTTTTTAAATTACACAACTCTCTCTTTGCCTTTCTTTCTTGTTAATGATTTATTAAAAGTAATAATCAATTTTTCAATAGCTCTCGTTGCTTTATTTCATTTTGTATTTACATTCAAATCTCGCCTTGGAAAAACGTAAAGCGTTTTCCAGCTTGTCTGTTTTCTTCCTCTCTCTTTTAGATGACAAGAACTTTAAGAAAGAATGTGCGATCTCTTCTTCCTTCCGCGCATTCATTTTATAACATTCTCGTACTTTTCGTTGTATTTTGCGGAGTAGCCGCAGCTGCTGGCCGATAAATCTCAAGCTGCAACCGCGGAGACCGTTGTAATAAACCACCAGAGCGACGAAAGCCGTCGTCGCTACCTCGGCTTTCCTTTGCAAGTATTAAGGATGCAAAAACGCACATTTCAAAATTCACGAAACGTTGCTCAAGTTTGAACATGACACTCTTCTTATCTTGCATGATGTAGAGAGAACTTCGGAGAAATACGTTATACTATCTAAAACTTCGTTCTTGATTGTAGCTACTAAGATGTGCTTGGGGGAAAAGGACTTTTCCCGATTACAAACATTAAGAAAACGTTTTTTCCATTAATTAAAAAAAAAAAAACTCTGCCATTAATTAAAATCGTGAGTTGTATTGTTTCAGTTTGTATTACGATTTGTTTTGGCGCAATCGAGAAATGTCACACGTAAGAGAAATATAGACATGAAAAATTTCCAAGATCTATATTACATTTGTTATCACCGAATAGCACTTTGGTCAGGAGCTCGATAGCTCTGCGCTCAATGTGCGTCCTACATCCTCACGCCGTGAAACTTGTTCGGATAAATGTACAATTGAATTTCGTTCTTGAGTGTACGTGTGTACGTCCACTGTGAGAAACTTTGTTGCAATTGAGAAAATGTATCTTTCGTCGATTTCTATCCGTTCAATAGCGTATATAACCAGGCGAGAAGATATCTTCAGCGCCGAGACAAAGTTGGTTTACTAGCTGATTTTGAGATAGTAACGATTGCGACTGACCGTTTGAATCTTTGTATTCTACATTTTCTTTGTTTTCATTTTTTATTCCTGTAATTTCTATTTTAATACATTATGTAATTTCTGTTTAAAATATTTTCTTGTGCTTTGGCAAAAAAAAAGATAAATTCATTTTATATTTATATCATTATTTTGTTTGATAAATAGCAAATGAATTTATTTAACCATAATATTACTAGCATAATAATTCAATTAAAAAGAAATTATCATCTCAAAATGCATTGCAAATTCCAATATTAATGGACGTAACATTGTTATTTTTTTTTTTTTTGCGTTTTGTACAAGCTTCTCATTTAAATAATAAGCAACATTTTATCGTGAATATATAAAAATAATAAAAATAAAAATGTAGAAAGAGAAAGAAGAATTTTATGATTGAACTGTAAAGAGAACGATGTTTTATTGTATAATTGGAATTTGCAACTCGAGATATGTCATTCAAACTTTTCGAAGCATGAAACAACGAATGAGATGGGAAATTGATTAGTCGTTAGTAGGGGAATGCCACAGTTGTACAGGCTCTGATAAATATATAATTCAGATTATGTAATATAAATGTAATATAAATATAATATAAATTATATTATCGAGTCTTTCTCTTTTTGGGGGAAAAATTTAACAAATCATTTGTAATTATATGATATTCTCTTATTATAATCGTTCATATAATCATATAATAATATTTTATACGACGAAAGAAACACATAAATTAACGATTGATTTATGTATAAGACGGATTCTTTGTATTATGCTTTGATTTATATTTTGCTGCTTATACAGAACGATAAGAATGGTTTTTGTTTTCGGTGTCTTTCTCTGTCAAATATATTCTTTTTTGTAACTAATTTAATTTGCACTCAAATTTGTGGCAAATCTATTTGTAGCATATCCGCTTACATCTGCATACCGTAGACTAAGCGGAAAAATTCTACCTTAATCCAATTCGATATCGAGGAAACTTATTTTAACCGCTGATAAAATATTTCCAGTCGATTTGATGCGAATTTTTCGTATAAGAACCAAGAATATGATAGTTGCTTGATCGCAAAAACTCGAAGGATTTCTTTGAACTTATTTTATTTTATTTTACTTTTTTTTATTGAAATGGTTTTTTGACGGAATTAACAAACATTTCTATTTAGGAAGAATCAAATATACTTATTAATAAGAAACAAGGAATCATAATTTATATATCTAGCAATTTTATATATTCATGCAACAAATATGTATCCAATTAATATTTTGTCATTACTAAAGCATATCTTAATTTAATACTAGAAAAATTATGATTAAAATGCAAATCAGTATTGTATATTTGATATTTTTTTATTAGAAATATATTTTTTTTCCTTTTTTTTTTAGCTTAAAAAATTTTAATACCTTTTAAAACGAGGAAACTTTACGCATACGATGAAAGAAAATAAAAAGGCGAGAATTAGTTTATAATAAATTTTTCCACATCGTAGAATTTAATCTGTATTCCAATCTGACAATCACTGCCTTTAGTGAAGAATTAAATATTTTCTTCTCACGAAGGAATTTTTCAGCCATCTTTTGTACGCCATCCTCGTTGGTCGTCCTCGAGACGTTTCCTGATCCTCGAATTCCCAGCTTTTGTTTTGCCACGTTTCGAGTTTCGAGCTCCGTTTTCGTTTCCGCTTTTTTCTCGTTCACCTTTCGTTCCTCGTTCGCTTGACATCGTTCTTCTTTTCGGACTCATTCTATTATCGCTTTTTCACATATTGAAAAGTGGTATCAGTTGTAGTACGTTTTCTGCTGGACAGTCTTTCTAGACAATCGATGTTCGCTAGAGCGATATGTTGAAACTTTATTTGAGAAGACCTTACTATTTTTTATTTTACAACAATCTGACATTATTAATTATACGTTTTACATTACATTTATTATACTATATAGATATTTTTAACTCTTTGAAGACTTTTCTCAAAATTAGTTTTACAATTAAAGAAATTATTATATGTATATATATATATATATATATATATATATAATTTAATTTATAATTATAATTACAATTTAATTTATAACATATTTTCAGTAAAAAATTTATAGTGATATTGACTATTGAAAATATATAATAAAGATGAGCAAAATAATTTATTTATTTATATTTTAATTTATTAATGATAACATACTTTTATTTTTTTTATAAAGTCTACTGGTCTCTCTTTATGTAAGAAAAATAAACTTGCATGCACTGTTATCAATTCTGATTTTTATAATAATAATAGATAATGTAAAAAATTTAAAAGATAAGATTTTTAAGAAATTATATCTATTTCATATAGACAATAATATGTTTTAAGCATAGTCTTATTTTTGATTGTATTTACTGAATTTTTTGATATAAATTTTATTCGAGATGGCAAAATCTTCAGACAACGAAAAGAGTTTTTGCTGGACTTTCAGGAATATCTTTTATATGACCAATTTTCGCGTAGATGGTCAAACTTTAGATGGTCTATAGTGATATAAGGAGATAGCAGGAATTGTCTCTTGTGTAGAATACGAATGTTTTTTAATAGACGCATAGCGCTAACAAGGACTTTTTTCAATTACTGCAGAAAAAACGATCTTACTCTTACGAACGAATCTCGAGAAAGATGGAAGATTGCATTTTAGCTAATTGACTTAGATTAAAAAGAAAATTTTTTTTTAGATTATTATAATTAGATATTTACATATTTTATATTCTACGATTATTTCTCTAACTTATAATATTTCTCTAATCTCGATATTTCTGAAAAATTGTGTCACTCTATTTTGACAACTCACTCATTTTGAATAACATTGAATAAAAGAATAAAAGACGAAACAAGAGCAATGTTTTTATTATAATCATTCTGTTTCATTCAGAGAAATTCTCGATTTCTTTCTTTCTTCCCCTGTTTTTGTTTTGCGAAAGATGGTGGTGATTAGACGAATTGCTGCAGAAAGAAAGGGGGAATTGCGAAAGATACGAGCGGAGATACGAAACTAAAGTCAAGACTGACAAAAGATAGAGCCTGGGAGAAAGATAGTACTGTATTATTATGCACGACTGTGTCGATATTTCTACCTCTCTGCGATACACCCTCAAGCAGACGAGAAGAAAGAAATTCGAGTCGAATATCGGGAGGTGAACGGTAAAGAGGAAGTAAAGAAGTGTCGCTCGATAGCTATAACGTAATATCAACGTTACTCTGCGAACAGAATTTTGTCGTTTAATGCAGTACATGAGATAGTACATTTTTTTTTTGTCAACAGAATAATATTTGCAGTTCATCAGAGATTCTCGAGAGAAGTTTTAAAGAAGCTATTAATATATCGAAACTGATATTGAAATATTAAAAAATAAATTTATTACATGTATGATTAAGGGTATGATATCGAACACTGTAATTTCAAATATGATTCATGTGTGAAAGGGACTGTCTGCGTGTTAAATAATCAAAATATTTCAATATACTTTATTTCACGTATGAGAAAAATGTTCAACCAAAATCACGTGAATAATGCATATATATATATATATATATATATATATATATATATATATATATTTCGATAGTACTGTTTGAATTCGATAAAAGTCCGATATTTTATTTTATTTACGCGCTACCGCGCGTATAAGCGCATTATTGGCTACGTACAGGTGGTCATAAAACGCGATATTACAGACGGGAATGCGACGAAACCGGAATTCCGTGATCATAAATTTTTGGAATTAATAAATAATAAAATAATGCCAACGCGCACGTATGTGTGATTGTGGTCGCGAGCGACAAGACGATGCTCACCTAGATTACGAGCCACCGTCACTAAAATAACTTAACTTAGTCGCAAATGCACATGCACTGACTGCACTAAGGCTGGTTGGCGTGGCGTGACTGCGGTCAAGAACCGACCTCGTCTCGGAAGAGAGCACATCGCGACAGCGAATAGTCCTTGTGAAACAATAGCATTCAGAATGAATTCTCTGTCAGATTGTTTTATCGTGTAAGAGCGCATTAAATATTAATAAATGCAACCAGATTTCCAACGTGAATAATTCTATTTCAACTGCTATTATATAATTTTGTATACACAAACACATAGCTTTGTTAGTTGCTTGTGTTTTAACAATAGCTAGGTTTTTATTAAGTTTACTTTCACAACATATGCGAAAACACAAACGCAAACATATATGTATATAATATACATAAATCTAAATATTTTTAATTTTTTATATAAAATTTATATAACCAAGAATTTTTAACTCTACTCTTTGTATGTTTCAATGTTATTTCATAAATTACATGTTCTTTTATATTAAATAATATTTCTAGTTATGTAACGATTAATATATATTTTATCTTTTATAAAAAATTTTTTAATTTATATATTTAAAAAATAAAATTTCTAATTGCCATCGTGAGATGTAATTTTTCTTACAATTTTTTTTTTCCATTTTTCTATAACGATAAACTTTTTTTCTTATCAAAATATCTCATAGAGGATCTACTATAGGATCTACTATAACTGGAATATATGCTTTCACTATAACTCGAATTTTCACTATCAATCATTCATTTCTATCATTCGCGTTTTTACATCGGATGATACGAATCATGCGTATCTCGTGCTTGCTTACACTGTGATGGAAAGTTAAGAGGCTTAGATGCTGGGTTTCCGGCCATTGAAGCGCCAAGTAATCAATTTTGTTGACCTAGAAAGTCAAAAGGGCTTCGTTTACTTGTCGTTTCTCGCGCCCTTCTCTCCGTTATCCGTTTCTTCCACTGATGGGCCCCATCTCATCCTTCTTGTACCCGAGAATACCCTTCTTTTTCTCTCGGCGTCAGTTTCTTCGTTTATCCACCTATCTTTCTAGTTTTCCCTGCTTATCTCTGTCCATCCCTCCATTTTCAGCTCTGCAGCGTCTCCATCCATCGGAACAGCGTCTGGATCTAGTGCACAGATATGGTAGTACAGTTAAAATCAGGCAGTGACCGAAAACTTCAATATTCCGGTTCTTGCACCGAGAAGAGGATACCGGAAATGCGGGTGAAAGATATCGGCAGCTGCTAAAAGATCGTATAAATAAAATGGAATCGAAGATCGTGGAATACTTTTGATACGCGCATCAAATGGGGAGGATGGGGAGGTATGATGTTATGTGCAGCATTTCAAAGTCATCTAAGTCGTCGTATGATATGTCGATAACTTTTATTTGAACAGTATATTGCGAGAAAAGAGCGATTTTTACGTTAACAAAATGTTTGCTATGATGCATCAAATAACATTTCTCGCTTTTTGAAACTTTTTTTCCCATTAACAAAAATTTAATGATATAAGAAAAAAAAAAATTAATATTTCCTAATATTAATAAAAATTAACATATATATATATATATATATATATATATATATATATATATCATGAAAATTTACGTATATATTTAATATGTAACATCCTTACCAAGAAATGCAATTTCTTGGTAACCGGCGTTTGAATTCAAAACATGCGCATGGAGAAATTAATAAAGAGTGACTTCTGTCTCTTTGTCAACGTTTGTGAAAGAACACTTAATATTTTCAGCTTGGTTATCATTGTATCATCTTCACTGTCGTTGGACTTCTGTGTTTTCCTCCAACTTTTATATAAGCGTTTATTCCTCTTCTTTCCATTCTCAGCACTTTCCATCTTTTCTCTTTTCTTCTTCGTAAGAGTACGATTACATGCACACAAGCTCCACTTTACCTCTCGCTTCTTCGACTTAATTGCTCACTCGAGTGGTAACTTTTCACGAGAATTTGTTTACACCTGAAATGATATTATTAGTGATATCATGTATGAATTATTCCATCTATATACTACGCATGCAGAGCTAATTTTTATAAAAAAATTTCTATAAAATGTTGATCTTTTCATCGCAAATTTTTTCGAAATATTTAACAAAACTATGACGATCATATTTAAATAGTTATATTTGCGATTGCGATTTATGTTTAAAAAAAAGATACATAAATATTAAAAAAAAAATGAGAGTATTGGCAATTTCAATATATTATTATAAATAAAATATGCGCTTTATATTGCCGGGAGATAATATTTTGCTCATATTAAAGTCAAAGCGAAGATAAGTCATAATTAAATTTATATATTCGAATAAGAATTTTTTCTCGTAGACGTGGCTTTACGAAAGTCTGTGACTAATGTTTTATTGATATCGGGGAGGGGCTATTGGCATTGAACGGAAGTTGGAAAAGTAAAAGTTTTTCGCGGTAAGACCGTCTGAACCTTTAAGAATTTAATCGTTCCCTTCGTCTGTCTGTCGCAATCATAGATATCACCGGGGATTTATATAGTTCAACCTTTCCGGACTAAAACGGGTCTCGCATTACCCGAGACGATAGTCCTGGGCGGGGGGGGGGGGGGAGGGGGAGGGCATAAAGTCAAGGGTCCGGAGCTTAAATCGAATTTACTTCGATATCGAATTTCGCCAGAAGCAGGATCCCTAGTGTATTGTCTTCTAAAAGACCGGAGACAATATCGCTAGAGTTACTGGTCTCGAAGAAATGTATTGTTTGAATTTACTTTACAACGAAGTGAGCGAAAAAGTAGCCACCGTGGCCACAAGAGGGTAGGAGATCAACTGTCATATCGAATTTTTTAAAACTGAACTATTTTTCACCATTGTCTCTATCATCTATTTTCTTAGCATCATAGAAATGCTTATGAAACAGATACTAGCTTAGTTTTATTTTATCTATTCCGTTATATAACTTATTATGATTTGAAAGTAAATAAGTGAGAAATGAGTGATAAATAAAATGTGAGTAAAATGACAATGTCATTTTGTTAACATAATTAGCAATCACAATGTTTAATTTCAATGTTTCGTTTCAATTTCAATGTAAATTTGAAGAATTGATAAAGTGCGCAAGCTGGTTGGGCTTTTCGTAATTTAATTGACGGCAATTTAGAGTTTGTTTATAGAAGCAGTAACACACGCATACACACACGCACACACATCACCTACAGATATATATTAAATTTTATCAGAGAATTTAAACGTATAAAACAATTTTTTTATTGAGCGTAAAGATGTATAAAAAACAAACTACATACACTATGACGTTGCCATCTCGCGAAGGAGAATGTATCTATGAAAGAAATAAGATTGAGTTTTGCTGATAATTGCAGCAAGCAGAAATCTTCCATACCGACGTCCAATGTATTTTTGGGCAAAATATAAAACTGTGCCGATAATTCAGTTTATCAAACTCTTATTTTTTTATTTATTCTTACAAAAATTAAGAATAAATAAATAAAATATAAAATAAAACACAAAAATGCTTACATCATATATATATATATTTGCTCGTATATTAATATATCTTTACTATGCGTTTGTTTGTTTCTATGGTTGTGATTATTATTAATGCAAGGAAATCATTTTAGTATTATCACTTTTATATTATCATTACGATATACTTATGATACTATAGGGATATATATATATTAATATAATGCACTCATCCCACTCGATTCTTGTACATTATTCGAAACACGCATCGCAACGTGTAGTCACGTCAAGTAAAATAAAAACTGAAGTCGTATGACGCTTATCTTACATCTATTATATGCGCATACATTTCAAACTATTTTACTATATTTATTCTTCTCGGCGTAGAAAGCATAATCGTTCGTTTCCCCGAGCCTAACCTTGAGCTATGTTTGTAAATTTGTTTGGCGCCAAAGAAATGTTTAAGTCAATCGAAGAGTCTCATTTAATGTTTATGATAAATTTTAAGACTGTATAAGTATGTAGTAAATAAATAGATTTGATTCTTTTATATATTTCTAGTGATAATCCGGTATGTGTTTGCTATTGTGTTGTGTTGGTAGGCATGAGAAACATTATTAAATTATGCAATACTGTTTTGACGTCTATTCTAATTTGATATGAAAATTAGAAATTTAATATATTCATATATGAACTTTTTAAAATAATAATATTATTAGATGATTAAACTCTCGACGATGAGAATGAAAATAGATAGAATGTGAATTACACAATAAATTTGATATTTCGTAAAATCACCAATAATGCATACAACTGATAATAATTCAACATTTAAATATTTTTTTCATATGACAGTTATCTTATCCCACGCTGACATTCATTTATCGATCTTCGTGTATAAAATAATTAATATAATGATAATATTTTAAATAAATGGGAATTAAAGGAAAAGGAAGAAGCGGGTCGTAAAAATTCGTGTACATCAGAGTATCTAACGTAAAATCATGCGTTGGAGCGGATGCCCGCGAAGAGAGGCTGGCAGGCAAGCAGGCAGGCAGGCAGGCAGGCAGGCAGACAGGCAGGCAGGCAGGCAGATGGGGAGTGGGGAGGGGAGTGGGGATACGGCGCGTGGGGCTGCGCAGGTCACGGCTCACGGCTCACACGTCACGGCTGTCAGTCCGCCACTAGTGCTCGCGTCGTGAGGGCTGTGTCGTGCGTCGTATTTCATCGTGTCTCCGCGTGAACGCATATTTCCGTGAAAATTTACATTAATGTTGCGATCGCGAAGCCTCGGAAAAGTCGCGTCGCTGCGACTTATCGCGCTATTTATACGATCGTGTCAATCCTCGCGTAACTTTCGATTTTCGTTCGACGCGGTGTAATTTCGCGCCGCGTCCTCCGTGTCCTTTTCGATCTTCTGTGTGCGTCGCTGATTTCGTTGCGCTTCCGTCTCACATCTCTCGCGAACGGGTTTTCGCACGGAAATCATTGTCCGTTTATTCAGCCGGCGGTGTGTGCATAGTGAGAGAAACGTGTCGTGTTTCTGTGTGTTCTTTGGATTACTGGAGGCGCATACAACGACAAGTTGAAATTTGAATTCGCAACGCTCCGAAACGCAGGTATGTCACGTGATGACTACGCTTCGCCCGCGAGGATCATGGATGCGTGTATAACTTCTCGCCGTTAACAGGAATGTAAAATGAGAGCGCAGTGGGTGGAACGAAATTTTGTTTTGGCAATGTAACGAGTCACTGCTCCGAAATAGGAGAGTTGTGTTTGGTTGTGTTGCTTTTCGTTCTTTCTCTCTCGCACTCTCGTTTACTTCTCGCGTGTATACACACATACGTCCCGCGCTCCGATAACCGTGAGAGCCGCGCGTATTTTGAAGCTAACGTACCGTGTATCGAGGCGTTATTTATACAATTTTATTTGACGATTTTCAAGATCATTACATTTGTTCAACGCATTTCGTTTTGATAAACATGAACCGATTTATTTCTGCAATATTCTCTAGTCTCGCTCTCTTTTTAATAGCGATATTTCGCGCATTGAAATATGGTTTTATGTTTTTCTTATATCTGCAAAAAAAATATGGTTTTATATTTAATAAGATTGATATATATTTGGTTTCTACATAATCACACATTGTATGTCTATATAATTGCTACATTATGCAGATTTATAATGTATTTTCAAAATTTTAAAATATTTTTAATTTTTATTATGTTGGCTAGAATTTAATATTCGTATTTATTATGTTTTCGAAAATGGCTGAATTTTTTGATGGCACAATGATTAATGTTTATAATGTTATGACATTTTCAATACAATTATGAATATATGGCTGTATTTACATCGGTCTATATATCGGTCATATTAAATATTTAAAAAAAATTGATTTTGTTTATTATTTTAAATTTTAGCTCAAATTTTAATTTTAGCTTAAACAATTAATTAGTTAATAAATTATTTCATTAATAATTAATTAAATTATAAATGATTAATAATTAATAAATTAGTAATTTAATAATTTAATAATTTAATAAATATTATTTAAATTAATATTAAATTGAACTTGAAATTTAATAATTTATTATTTGAATTTAAATTTAAATTTTAGCTTTAATTAAATTGTAGCTAACTCAGTTATTTTCTATTTTGCAAATTATTCTTTTGCATTGTGTATAAAACGTTTATTTTTTAAGATTTTTCGGATATTCTTTTTAATATATTTGCAATTCTATTCTTGTACTTATGTCACACGCATCCATGTATCCTTGAACGAAGTTGTAACACTTTACGTTTATTTTATGATTATTTGTGTTGAACTCGAAATACGATATACGTCAAAGCTCGCAATAGAATTCTTATAATTTAAAAAAAAAAAAATTATATTTTTAATTAATTTTTGCGTAATGAAAAAAACTGGAAAATTCGCGTAGATCTATATAAAAAATATGATAACGAATTATGCTGCGTTTATTTTATGTTATATTTTTAGAGTTCTCTTTATAATTTCGCGAGGTTATTTTTTTATGCAACTTTGACGAGATATCGATATGTATTTTTTTGTTCACCTGTTCTTGGCAAACGCACATGTCTGGGAAGTTCAACGTCATAGTACACGTTCGCAGGCCGAGCGCACCTGTTCTCGTTTTTCGCGCGTATGCGTCTCAATGCGTTGGTCGTCATAAGACAAACTCGATACTGCGTATAAAATTATGCGCGCATGCCTGCATGCGAGCATATTACGCGTTTAGCCGTTAAGAGCTTCCTCTTAACATTCGCTAGTCGTACGAGAGTCGGAATCCATCACGATTCGAACGCAACGATGACCTAAATGCGGCAATGACTGTGAATGTACCAGCGCATTCTTCATGAATAAATTATGAATATTTTTCGCGAGCTTGCAAATTAATCGATTGAAAGTCACATACGTATGTATAATCCACGATATAATAAAAGAAAAACATCTTTTTCACATAGCTATCAATATATAGCGGAAACAGCTGGTACTCTAAAATAATTTTCCATAAGAATTAAAAAAGTATCGAATAGAAAGAAAAATGTATAATTTTAGTTGCACATTTTCATATATTTATTTCAGTTATTCTTACAATTTGTTATATTCATACATAATTGCAATGAAAACATCGTATATTTATAATTAAAAAAAAAAAATGAATCAGTTTTTACTAGAGATTATATGATTTTAATTGGCATAATTATGACGACGCCGCTCGCTATTTCAAACATGCAATTCGAAGCGGACGTAGCGTTATTTGTAGGTATAATCGTGGTTAATTATCTTGTACTTTTTTATGGTCTGACGAATGATTCGCGTGATCATTAAGGGCGGAGTTGACGCATTCATTGTAAATTCATTGCTTGGAGAAAGCTTGAAATTACGTATGCTACTGTTCAACGCGCGAGGATTATGCAAAAATTAAATTTTTTTACATTTATAAACAATTTTGTTGCATTCTTTTATTCTCAATGGTAACGAATGTAGTAGCTATGATCTTCGTGTTATGAAATCGTTCGTCGAACAAATTGTCGCCAATTGAAACGTAATTCATCATTCAAACTTATAGACTTAACGACCGTGCCGAAAGAGAAAGCGGATTGCAAATTCCACGTCCGTTCACTTTTATCACGGTACAGCGAAAGCGATGTTCCGACAATTTGCGAGGAAATAAGTCAATAGTTTTTTATTGGCTGTATCAAAAAATCATACGAACTTGTTTATAATTTATTGATTATTTTAAACCTGTTTATTATTTTGTACATTAATTAAACAACGTTTGGCGAAAAGTTGTTTCAGAAAATTTGATGATTATGTAAGAATATTATGACATTGATGCATTAACCAACATGTGCGTATGTCAATTATTGTTAGATGTATGTTAAAATTGAATATCATATATAAATTTTAAGAATTACATACATAATGAATTAGATACAGCTATTTATATTTATCAGATTATCGATTAAATTTAAATATATTAGTAACATCTCGTGCGAATTATAAGTCTACAGTTTAATAATTATAAATTATAAATTAATATTTTTACATTTGAATTGAGCAACTCATAAATTAATTTTATTTATATTAATTGAAAAACACGTTCAAATTTCATTTACATTTTATATTTTATATACATATAATAAATGATAAAAGTGAATATTATAAAATATAAAAATTATTAGATTATATTCTCACTCCTATAAAATATTAAATTAAATTTTATGTCCATCAATATTAAACAATTCGAATTTAATTTTTAGATTTATTAATCAAAGCAGTATCAACGTAATTGAAATGTTGCGTAAATTAAAATAATTAATATCACTTAAGTAATAAAAAACAAATTTTATAACCTTTCTTAAATAAATGTATGCTTTTATATTTGTTTTATTATCAAATATTATCGAATGTTATTGTCGCTATTTTAATAATATATAACTGCGATATACTTTTCATTTCAAAACATTCCAACCAACGCGATGTCATCGGATATATATGATTCATTTACGATAATATAATGATGCAAAGTGAGATCAAAGTACACTACGTCTTTATTTCACATCACATTCATAATCTGATTTTAAAAACGGATTTCTTGAATATTTACAAAATGGTTTGCAACAATATATCATAATTCGTAACCAAATCGGCAACAAATTTTAATGATATTTCCGCGTGTCAGAAATTGCCGGTTTCATTCATGCATTTTTTTCGAGCGAGATCATAGCGGCGAAAAAAATAACGGGTATAATTTCCTCGTGATGTGCACTGTGCTCTCTCTTTTTTTGAACGGCGGGATCGAAATGGCCTGAAGCATTCCGCCAGCCACGGATAGCCGGGTGTACATGGATGTCCGTGCACGGCAAGCATAATTAATAATTTCGGAGTGCGCGCCGTATGGCTCTGCAGGCAGTCCTTTATTTTTCCCTCTCACGATGCTTTTATTCGTTGAATAATATCCCTGGCGTCAAGGTAGAGTTCGAAACCACCCGACGAAACGTATTACGTGGGGTTAAATGCTAGACATGCCCGTGTGTCGTAATCCCCATCTGCTCGTACCCCTTTTAAATTCAGTTCTCACTCTATCTCTGTCTCTCCCTCTCTTTCTTCTTTCTTTTTGTCAATATAATCAAGAAACGAGATTTCTATCACTCTTGTTCTCGTCATATTATGCAAGCGGTTTCTTAGTTTGTGTTAAAGAAAAATTAAATATATTATTGCATATTTTACTTATAAGAACTGCACTTGTACAAGCCATCGTTTTTGCAATAATTTGTATCTATTTTATGAACAAATAGCAAAATGAAGTTGTGTGATTAAGAATTATTATTATTATTATTCGTTTCATCTAAATCAGAGCATGATTTCATGCTCTGAGTATACGAAGGAGTATACAAAAACTTTGAGAGTTTAATCGGAAAGTACGATTGACGCAAATGTCGCGTGGAGAGTAATAATCATACATTCCGAGCGAATGGTAAACATGCATAATAACGGTCATTTCGCTATTCGGCATTTTTATTTTCGTATTGATCTCGCATAATATAATAGAAATGAAATGGAATTTATCTGAGAACTGATATGGAACGGGAATCCCACTTCCCCTTTCACCTGCTCATACTCTGGACCAATTTGAGTAATAATCAATATAAGATATTATATGCAAATTTATTATGTAATATTATGTGATGTAATTAAACTGTCGAATAAGGATCTCTCCATGAATTATTAGACATATTAATATCGGATATTAATATCAGCTATTTTTTTGATAAATAATAAAAGTTAGGTTTTTTTAAATATTGTAATTTTGTAAATAAAAATGGAAATGATTTGTGAAAACTAAAATTAATAATATCAATTTTCACGAGCTTTTTGAAATTAAATTTGGCCCATAAAGAATGATTAATATATGTACGAAAAATAAAAATGGTTTGGTTGGAATTGAGAGATAGAAATTTTGTTGATTAAATTACAACATTTTAATATCTCTTGCAAGTTTTCTGATTAAAAAAATTGTCGAAACGCGAGTAATATATTAATAATAATCAAATTAAATTAATTTTGTGATTGTGCAAAGGATGAATTTTTTTCTGAATAATTATATGTTATATTACAACCATATAAGCTTCTTTTAACTGGTTAATATTGTCATGTGTCGTCTATTATATATCTATTGTCCATGCTATATCTGCATTTTTTGTTACACTCATAACGCTTTCACGTTATACGACATGTTACGCAAGTTTCATGATTAGCTGGAGTGTTAAGATTACATCGACGCGTATTCGCGTAACATTTTACGATCGCCATTTGCTTGCAGCTGTGTGACAATTGTCGCACGTGACATTTAAGATAACTACGAGATACGAACAAAAAATATTCAATGTAAAAAAAAAATGTTTTTCACTTAATATAACAACATTGATAATGAATATGCAATTTTGTATTATTTTTCTAAAAGAGATAAAAAATAATAAAAAAGAAGGAAAAATTAAAATTTTATGAGAAATTTTAATAATATTTATCAAAAGGCAAAATAAAAATGGTCGAAAAGCTAGTTATTTTTGTGTTTAATGTTTTTTCTTATTATTTTATATTTTAATTATATTGTAGATTAATTGTATAGAGACATTAAAATTTGGTATTAAGTTATTACATTGATTTCATCTGATTCATAATTAAGTTGATAAATGAATACATGATTAATATTGCTCAAAAATATGTACGAACTGGAAAGAAAATGAGATTTGTTTTCTAGAAAGGCTGCAAAAATGCGATCATGAGTATTCAGTTCTATGCAGTTCATAGAAGCCGACCTTAATAATCAAGGTAATCTATGAATATCTCGTACATGCAGGAGAGAGATCAAGGTTAATTCCATTCGCGATCGAACGTAGCGGTTATTAGACTTCGGGATATCTTTTTAATGTTTGTTTAATCGTCAATTTGCCTTATCGTTTGCATCTCGATTTACATAATTCATTTTATTTCCTATACGTACATCTTTCTCCATTTACTTTATACTACGCGTTTTCTCATCGCGCGTTGCAGAATTGCGTTAACTTATCTTTTATCTTTATATCGTTTCGATATAAGTGTATTGAGGTGAAGTGACGTGTTGATTCAGTGGGTGGGTCTAGTCAAAAATCTTGATAACATTCTTCATAAATCAATGACTGTTCTTAGAGCACTCTTTGTAAGCTTTATATATATATATTCGTTTAAGAACATAGTTGCGTAACTATAAATTGTTTTTTTTTTTTTTGTAATTAAACTAATGAAAATATTTATAAAGTTGTAAAGATAGTTTTTTTATCTTTATGGTGCATACAAAATTATTTTAAACGATGTGCATTTTTCAGATCATACATATTGGAAATAAAAACTTTGATAATGACATTTTTTTAGTTATAAACGATTGAAAATAAATAGATTTTTATAATTTTTAGAATAAAAAATATTTGAACAAAAATATTTTAGTGGAATATTGAAAAATTAATAAAAACAATGGTTTGGAAAGGTTGTAGTTTATTTGATCAAATTTTCTGAAAAAAAGTATTTGGATATTTGTCAAAAAATTTATAATCAATAAAGAAATGATTTTCAAACTTTATCTGTGATAAAAAATTAATTTAGTTTATACTTTTAAAGCGTAATATAATGTTCGCATTATTCATATTCGCACGTAATCTCGACATGATCAAATCTCTTTGAATCACGATGCGGAAATATGTATATCCACAGCAATAATTTGTTTGTAATTTAATAAGGCAGTGTGGGGGGGGGGTCGGAAGTTTGATACACAGAAGCACGACATTAATTCGTCATTTACCGCTGGATATTGGTTTCGAGAAGCCTTTTCATGGGGCATTGGACCGACCATCTAACCGGTGGTACAATTTGCTCAGAAAGAAAGCACATGTTCAGGAATATAAGTGGATTAGTTTATCGATAAGCCGTAAAGTAATAATATCAAGTTGCATTGCATAAAAGTTTGCGATATATTAGCTTGAAAAATATTTCGAAAGAAACTCTTTTCTCACAAAATTTTTATTTTTCAATGAATGTTGTTTATATTATAGTCTTTGCGTCACTTTTCAATAATAGTGTGATTTTTTCATATTGGAGCTGCATTTGTATCGGTGTTGTATTTGTATCGGAGCTACATTAATTTCAAAATATTATTTATTGCTCGCGCAAATCTGTTTACACTTATAAAAACTTTATCACGTGAACAGTTTTACATTGATACACTTTTAGATTACACTTTTAGATTGGCTTAAATTAATTTTATTAAATTTTTATTAAAAATTGCATAAATATCTATCGGTTAACAGTCAATATAATTTGTGAAAAAAACAAAAAATAATTATATATCGAAAAAAATGATTATATATCTATTTTTACATTATCGCAGATAATTTATCATAACACGAAAGCAGCACGGATTTCTCATTTAATAGATCGTTTAATATAACACAAGTAGCGTAGCTATTTGCACACGTTTATTCATATGTTACATCATGCACGCGATATAACGCCTAGAGGGATTATGTAACGTGGCGGAGCCGCATGTTAAATTTATGGAAGAAAAAAAGCGCGTTGCGCGAGTATCATAACGTGCGTGCAATAAAATGATGCTAAAAGCGAGATCACAAAGCGACCTTACCAATCGCACAACGAAACAAAATAAAATAAGCTACCATGACAAAATTTCGACGATCGAGCCACGACAAAATTTCGACCATCGAGCCAAAATTGTTGTATGTAAATTTACAATAGCTATTCGAAGCGCATGTACATATTTGCATATCGATATGACATTCATCGAACGAAAAGCAACAGAAAATGATTATTTTATATTATACGAAATTTAAATATTGTGACGCAAGAGATTCTCAAAGACATTACTCGAGTTAAAAACTTATCTAAAGTTACGCTTGTTTATTTTTATTAGCATTCAAGTCATATAACGAAGCGAGGAAAAGAGGAGAGATGGCGTAATGTTTAATGAAATTTTGTTCAAGTTTGCGGAACAGATGTAAATGTTTGTCGAGCGTACATAGAGAATCCAGAACGTGTGTGCGAGTTTGTTTGTATTATCGCAAATTATCAAACAATATCTCGCATTTGTGGTATTAAGCTTAACTTTGTAATATCGTTAATTGACGGTTAAATACCGCGCGTCATTGGGAATTACGTCAACTGAAAAAATAAAATTGCATATACTATTCTGAAGTGAAATATTTGCGAAATCTTTCCATTTTCTTGGACAATTGTATTTAATACGTTGACAATTAAGAAGTTTTTCAATCGAGCAGAATTATTTGAATTGCGCGAAACGAGAACTTTCTTCACCGTAATAAGCTTGCTAAATGGACTTCCTTACAGATAAGGATCTATAAACTTTGCTTTTACGTCAATTTCTACGAAACATTCTTAAGATAGAAAATTAGTTATTAAACTTTACCGTTGCTATATTAGAGGAAAATAAGTTTTATTTATAAATTTATAAAAAATCTATAATAAATAAATTTATAAAAAATATGAGAAAAAATACAAGTTATAATATCTATCTGATTGTTTTTAATGAATAAATTCCTTGATGAATACCTTCAAGGATATATTTTTAAATATTTTAAAATCAATATGTCCGAAAAAATATTAGTAGAAATATTTAATCAATAAAATATGTGTATCATTGAAGCATTCTATGAGAATTGATTCGATTATTACTATTTGTTGGAATGCGGCAAATTTAAAAAAAAGAGATGGAAAAGAAAAAAGACGAGAAATTGACCAATTACTACGCGAATCTCAGAATACTCGAATCCTTTGTCTCACGAAATCCTCTTTATAGTCTCTTTCTCCAGTCGATTCACCAGTTGTGCTCTTGTCTTCTTTCGTTCTTTTTACTCCTACATCGAAATCATAATTCGTTCCTTTTGTGCCGAGATACCTACCGCTTTGAACTCGTCCTTTTTTTACCTGGTTTCTGAGCCTTGTTAAAAGTTACAATCCCTTTTCTCAATGCAAGAGGAAACTATTGTCTGTTTTCGTGAAACGATAGTCTTATGGAATGGTTCGAATTTTTGTTTGAATATGCACGCATTCAAGTTTTTCGTCATTTTTGTTGATTTAATCAAAATTTTTAGTTTTCCCTTAAATTTTATTTGGTTACTTTATTATCAAATTATGCATATATTTATTATTGAAACTATTGCTATGAATCTTGTCGGAGAGAGTGTTTTTAAGATAATTAATTAATTTACTTTCCGAAGCTTTCTATTATTTTACGCTTTATAATTATTATTTTATTATTGAGTCTAGGTAACTTTTACTTTACGTCAGTAAAATATTATATAACTTCACACCTCCAGTCACGTAGTTCATGTAAGAATATATTCCTTGGTATTCATGCTGCACTTCCGCGATAATTAATTTCGACAGCGCAAAGAAACAATTGTTTTAATCATGAGGCTTATCGTTTGATATTCTCCGCGCTATTTTCCAGGAATCGTGAGAAATTTGTTTGATTGCAGTATCGTTTTTTTATCCCGAGGTAAGCTCGTTCTATCAGTTAATTCGTAAAATTTAATTAATCAGTCGGTGGTTTAAACAAGTACGGAGATGAAATTGACTTTTGGCTGCCATCCACAATTAACATGCATGCTATGATGTTTCTATTTTTTTTCTCTACAATGAGTTTGGATATATGCTTATGCATATATTGCGTTGTGATTCATGATTCATAATGCTTTCTGTGCAAGGCTAGTTTTTCATAATTATCCTATACGATAAAATCACTTTGTACAAATGGAAAATTCTCTTTTTTTATAGTTTTTTTATTTTTTACAATTAACTTTATGAATTCCCATAAAATTTATAACACTTGCGTGTCTGTATTCATTTTGGAAATTGTGATGAAAAACAGATTTATTTCTGCAACTCAACTAAAAAGTTTTGCAAAGTCTTCTTATAGTAACTCAAAGAAAGCGAGGTGTAGTCCGATGAGGTGGAACGATTTAATTAATCGTTTAACGAAGTTCCCTTAGCTTTTTCTTGAAAATGCCGGAAGAAATCCTTATATCCCAATAATATCGCTAAAGTGCTCCGATTTTTTTTGATCCTTCAAAAACTGCCGTTTTTCTCAGTCTAGATGTATGTTCGCCAAGATAAGACAAAAAGCTTGAATCTCGCTTTGTGAATCGAATGAGAGAAAGACGCGTCGTTTATTTTCGGCGCACTCGGCGTTCATTCCGTTCATACAAGTTCGTACGCACAACATGTTTGCATGTTTGTTCCATCGTGGTTGATTCGTTATTTTACATATACTGAGGATCGGCAACCTCTGAAAGCGCACGCGATTATTTATATACCAGCCACTTTGGCGCGCCGCCTCGTTTCAAGCCCCGTCCGATATTCGATTATTATCGATTATGTGCAATTAACCGGCGCTTCTTAGATGTCCGTTCGAGACCGTCGGCCTCAATTTAGCGTCACTTTCTTTCTGCTTCCCTTACGCTTTTTCTTCTTGAAACTCGATAGCCTCTTGATAGAATCATAATAATATCGTAATAATTTTTAAGTTGAAAATTGAGTTTTGATCGAATTTTACGGTAACCAATAAAGATTTTTTTTTTTATGAATTCGTCGATGATTATTTAGAAATTATAATTTATTATCGTGTTTGTTATTTTCAGTTTTATGTGCAGAAACAGAGAGAAAGAAGCATTGAATTAAACATTAAAGTAAGACATTTTTTTTGCCGAATAAAAAGCAAAAAAATATTGCAAAATCTTTGGCTTCTGCCTCTTTTTTTTTCTGTAAAGTTAATTGTGTGTGAATACACCCTTAGTCTCGTGCAAATTTTACGCGCGAATAAGCGACAGTCGTGCGCGAGAATTGTGCCAACTGCCAACTATTATGTAAGACTGTAAGACATCGTGACTCCTCCGTTTACTTCCTCTGCTCCTCGTATTTTTTGTCTCTTCTTTTACTGCTTGTATTTTGCATGGTCGCGTGTGTTTCCGCTACGATATTTCAAACAGAATATTCCGACATGTGTCTTGCGCATTAAAGATGGAAAAGATGCAAAGAATTTTAGAAATAGATGATTATAAAAGTTTTATTCACAGACAAGCAGTGATGATTAGCCACTAAGAGGATTAAAATACTGAATGTACAGTGATAGAAATTATTTGTGAAGGAGAATAAATTTTCCGCACTCGAGAAAATTTTGAACTTTAGAATCTTAGTTCTCTTTTGGTTATAATTTTTTATTCTGAATAAGTGTAGTACTTTTTCTGATATTTTATCTTTCATAAATTTTCTTCTTTCTTTACATTTCCTCTCTTCCACTTGATTGTTCGCTGCAATCCGAAAATCAGTTCATTGCCAAGAAACACACCGTCAATGTCATCAATTTTTTCCTTGCACGTAGGATTTTGTTACTCCTACGCAGAGAAGTGCAAACGGTAGTTGTGCTTTCTTTCCTCTATGTCATTCTCTAAGAGTATCCACCCTGTCTACACGCCCACATTTCCAGTTTCCAGTTAGATATTATAGGAATCGTTTATCGTTGTGAATTGTTCTCCGTTTTGTCTCTTTATCAGACCGTGATCAATTTTGTCAATATTGTCACATAGTTCTGATCGAGAAAAACTTTCATAATTTTTATTTTGATATCCATAATTTTTGTGTGAAATAATTATATAATAGTAAGCCAAAATAAAAAAAAAACTTTATTCTATACAATAAGAATGACAATTGCATAAAATTGAATTATGAAAAATTTGTAAAGTATATATAAAACTTTTAGACATTTTATTATATTATTAAAAAAAAAAATGTATTTTTATTATTCTCATATATTTTGCTATACATAATTTTCATAAATAAGTTGTAAATATGTTCTGACACCACGTAACACAGACGTAGAATTTTTTTTTATTAAATATTTTCTTTCCGCTTATTATCTAGACTGTTTTCATATTGCTGTCCGATTACGCGCGCAGTTAAGAAACAAATCAAAGAACTACCGGTTCAGTCAACTACACATTTCGTCTGTTCGCATTTCTCTCGTGGGCGCATAATCGTATCTTAAATCTAGAATGCCGTGTTCACGCGCACGCATACGAATGCAAGCGAACGAGACGGATCGTCAGCGAGTATATATTGCGCAAACTGGTTTCCGATCGAATGATCGAACCAGTTTAGTAAACCAAAAGAAGGCCTATCTTTAAGTTCACTGAGAAATAGGACGCTAGGTCAATCCGTCTAGAATTTTCACGCGTTTTTCTACGCGAATTTTCCTACTTTTTACATTGTCGCTTTTATTTTCTCGTCCGCCTTTTTATTTTATTTTCCGCGATATAACGCTCATTTCCCGCGGCTAGGAAGTTATTTTTCCTCGCTGGATGAAAATCTACGCAAGTTTTAATGGACAAGGTTATCTCAAGCTTTATCCGCGTGAATTTTCAAGTTTGATTTTTTTTTTTTTTTTTTTTGCGTTTGTGCTGTTTTAATGGACGCTAGGTCATTTTGCCTTTATTAATAGATATTACTACGATATTTTTCTTGCATTTTATATTGCGTATAGAAGCACATTTTTTTATAATTTTATTATAGTTTCTCGCTCGCGTAGGCGATAATATGAAGATGAATTTCTGATTCTTTGGAATATTACAAGGTCGAGATATACGCGGATAGAATATTTTCTAGGTGCACCAGGTCGAGCTAGATTTATGTTTAGGTAGTTTTTTTTTTTTTATTTTCGAGACTGTATTTTTGCCTGCCTACGCAATATAACGATGCTCTTTTATATATTTTGTACATAATAGAAACTTTCTCTCTTTTTTTTTTCTCTTGTGCAGAGATACTTTGATTCTTACGACACACGGTAAAACTTAAATGTATAATACAGCAGGCAAAATAAAATGGAAACAAGTTTATGCACGACAACAATGCGAAAAACAAAAAGAATATCGTCAGGTAGCTTGTAATATTTTAATTTTTTTCCAAGAGAATATAATTTTGTGTTTTTTAAATAATTTGTTGAAATTAATTTAAATATTTATCAAATTAAATGCTGAAAAACAGTTAATCTTGTGAAAAAATTGTACATAAAATTATATGGGAGAGAAATTGATTATAATTTTGCATTTATTTCTTTAAGTATCCTCATAGTTTTACATTAGTGTAATAAATAAACTTTTGTAAGTATATTTTCTTATCGAATCACATCAGCTGTAGACAAGTAACGAGACGAGACGAAATTAAAGAGCGGAACCAGTGGCGAGTATGCTATCGATCGCAAAGCAATTCCCGTCATGATTCCTTTGTCATGCCATGCATTCGCCACGAGACGACCATCTCCATTTCTGGTGGAGTTGTGACATTCGCGAAGGCTCACAGCCGCATCGTGTCCGGTGATCGTAGTCCGGTGATCGTCAAAGTGGAAGAAATCTCGAGAGGCAAGAGGTGCATTTGCGAGGATTACGTGCACGCATACAAAAGCCGTTATGCGAAACTAGAGACGTTACTCTTTATGCAAAGAGCCAATCTGTAGTCATCCAACGACTGGACAGAAGCTGAGTATCTCTATGCTGGTCGTTAACGAGCTTTTCGCAATGAGCTTCGCTCGTAAAAGTTCAAGAGCGGAAGAAACTCTAAGTGAAAGTCGTCTCGTTCGAGTACAAATGCATGATATCGTATCAGGCGAGCTATTTTGTTGGCGAATGAACGGTTTACGTGCTTCATGAATGTTTCGAAATAATTTTGGTTTACGTTAGAGATCCTGTTTTACATATATAGGAATTCTGTTTTTCTCTTTTTTTTTTAATTTATCTCTTGCATAAAATTAAATGGATCTTTTATTAAATAGAATATTCTTATTCTTGTTCTATTAATATTCTAATTTTTATTATTTGCGAACACTCGAAACGACCACATCCCTTGTCCCGTTGAAGTTCACGCAAAAGGGATGACTCATCTTCGCGATCGATTATCTCAGCGCGAAAAGATGGTCAAGAAAATGTCTAGACCCACGCGTCTCCTCTTTCCTTGTCTTTTATTTAAGTATCTTGACCGAGGAAAAATATCGACACCAAGGATAAAAAAAGGCGTACATTTACATACGATTATATATATAATCGTATATTTTCAGGGACACCTTTCTCCCTTGTTAGACATTTACAATGTCTTGACTGCTTAACAAGAAGAATAATCTGCTTTCGTTATGCAGTATTTTGACTTAGATTTAACGGGTGATCTATACGAACGAATAAGTTTTTATAATCATATAATTTTGCTTTTTCTTTTAAATATATCTACGCGTTCTCTTATTTCACAATATTATAAAATTCCATTCTGTTTTGTTGTGCTCTGAAATATCGATGGTAGTTTGCCGACGAAAGCGATAAAAAATGTATAAAATTGTCCGCAAAGTTTGCACATTCGGAAGTAAGTCCTTTTTTCTTTTATTGCATCTCTTCCTCTATCTTTCTAGCGAGAAGTAAATATATTTGTTTTACCGCGTCGCCGAGTAATTTTGTTTCTGTCAAGCCACCAAGTACGTGCGCATTTCGAAAAACATGAAAGGAATGAGAAGAGAGGGTGAGAGTTCATACACACACATACATTTCTCGTGACGCTGTTTCTGGTACGTTTCGAAACTCCGGATATGACGTCAGATAAAGCATGGAAAATCATCGAAAACGTTTCGTCGCCGGCAAGAGTCGTCGGGTATTTTACCGAGACGCGTGGGGGAGGAGGGAGTTTGGTCCGGAATGAGAGAGGAGAAACCGGGCTGCGAAGGGGGATGTATAAAGGATGAAAGCTGGCAGGGGCAGAAGTGAGATCGATACCGCTAGAGAAGAGGTTCTGGCGATTCCCGCCATTTCGTCATGAGTTGCGCAATTTCCATTCATGACCGAGGGAGAGCAGATTGGCATTATGTCTTTGAAAAACTTTGAATGTTTTATTTAATTTATTAAACAGTCTTTATATTATTAATTAGTCTATTAAATAGCCATAATTGATAGTGCCTATCAATCATTGATATTCTTATATTATCTCGAATGATCGATAGTAATGCTCCGTAGATATAATACGATTATTAGAAAAGACAGTTAAATTCCATCGATGGACATTTTATTGATAAATTTTGGTTTTAAATTTTTTATTTTAAATGCAAAAGAAGACTTTTCAGGTAAATTTCTTAGCAAAACTATCCCATTTTCTTCAAAAGAGAGTCTTGTCATCATAAATTTTTTTCTAAAATATATTTTGCATAATCTAATGATTTGACAAATCATTTGTCCCATTCTTCTGAATGCATCGTTGCATCCGATCTTGACTCAGAACCAATAGTTGTGCAGCGACAAATACACACGCACATACACACATACACACATACACACACGCACACACACACACACGCACAAAATCAGAATATTGAATTTCTCTGTGAAGCTGTATCATTTCCCTCTCGGGAAAACATGGTATTCATTCGCGACCACCGATATCTTGGGAAGGTTACCACAAAATAATCGAAAAACGATAATTCCTTTCATATTGACATTCTCGGTGAAAGAACTGACACATCTTCTATCGTAATTTTAAAATCGAATCAACTTGTAAATGGGAATTTTCAAGTGAGAAAAGCGCTATTATGCTACAATTTCAATAATATTTCAAGAATTGTTTAATATTGTATTTCTTTGATTTATAGACGAGCATCGTATTAATCTATCTAATTTATATTTATAAATCATGAAGAAAAAAATCACGAATGATCTGTGAAATAAATAAAATCTATGTCAAGTTTCATTTATCGTAGATATGCAAAAGGGAATTATTCGCTAGTTTGTGAATACATTATTTAGTAAAGCTTTGTCAAACTATTTCTCAAATAATGTTATTCTGAAACACGTATCTGATCATATTTGTAGAGAACAACCTGCAACCTGTTCCCCAAATAATTCCAGATTAGAGAGTATAAAACATATACATGAGTCTACATTCAAGACTTAATCTTAGCAAGTATTAAATTTGCATAATTTAATATTCTATAATTATAGCTTTGATCTTGAGATGATTATCAAGAAAGTATACAATTAATGAAAAATTAAGGACAATTTTTTTTTACTATTAATTAAGTGTTTCCAATTGTTCTAAGTGTTTATTATCTTCAAAATATGTGCTGCATTATTTATAGGAATAGATATTTGAAGTATATTACAGAAAAATCCAAGAGATTGCGTTGGAAAATTTTTATACAATAAAAATAGATCGATATTATAGCTTCTCTGAAAAAAATCATCTGCAATATGTTTAGAATTGAATGTAATAGAAGCATTTTCGGATGTGCGCGTGCAAACGCGATACATAATCGTGAATAATACAAGAGTTGGAGTCAATGACAAGACAGTATGATGACTATGACGATTTGATGGAGTGGATAGAGTGTCATCCCTCTCGAAGTGAGTTCATGGCACGGATTCATCCATCAAATCCATCGCCGGCAAATAACATTTCGCCGAGCGATCAGAAACGTTCGACGGATGATCGTATTGCCAGTTTGCAAACGCTCCTCCCACACCACGATCTATCTACATAATTCATGAATCTCTTCTATAACGCCTGGGGCGAGACTCTTCGCGTAATTTCGGAGAGTGCGCTGCTTTTTATCCCGATGCGATCGCCTCAGAAAACGCTGAGCGAAAAGTCGTTTCGATTCGTCTCGGTTGAAGGAAAATTTGCGACATCGATCATCTTCGTTTCCCAATTCATGCTCACACATACTTTCTATTGTGCTCTTGTTACATTATCGAGCTTCGATAGCTTGGCGAATTCCATTTCCTCGCCTATATATGTTTGCGTATAATATGAATTTATAATAAATGGAAACTAAAACGTCGCCATTTATTTTAATCAACTTTTGTTAAAAAATTTTGATTTATGGAGACAATAAATCATTTGATTTTTATGTAAACATTTAAAAGTATAATATATTACTGTTACGTAAAATCCTTTTTCGGAGAAAAAGTTCACGTTATGAGAATATTTCAGCAATGAAAATTCTAATAAACATTGTCTTTTTTCAAAAAAGTATTATAGAGAGCAGGTAGAGAGAGGAGAGAGAAAAAAAAGTCGCACGATTACGATAATTATCGGGATCGTACGATTACGAGCGCAATTATGGCAAGCTCGATCAGATTCGATGATTCAGAAAATTTAATGATTATGATGATAAATAGATGCTATTAAAACTACGCTACGTGGAATAAATTAAACGAAAACAAATGATAATTACAACAGTTTTTATGTAATAAACATGTAAATTTTTTATAACTATACTTAAAAAAGACGTCAGTTTTAGTATCAATAAGAAATTTATTATAGACAATTTTATGATATCCCAAAGATAATCTTTGGTTATAAAAAATATAAAAGATAAAGATAATATATGGAGTTATATATAAATTATATTCTAGTTTTCAGTTTACTATAATTGCTTTTATAATTTATTTATATTTTTTATTTATTATATATTTGTTTTACTCTAATTTCTAGTTTATTATATTCTGATCATATCGAAATTATTTCAAGTGTCGATCTTTTGTTCGCGTAATTTTGCACAAAAAGTTTTAAAAATATATTTTAATCAATATTTTAATCTTTAGCAATATTTTTGAAAACTTTTATGATTTGAAGCTTTTCTGGATTGACTATTTATATCAACTATGTTGTTTTTAATACCCACTAATGATTCGGTAACCGTAGTCAGTTACATCTTTAGTGAGTACGCAGCATTCCAGGATTGAGATCGTAATACCGAATAACGTCGAAATTGGAACGAGACTGTCAGTCGATCGATAGAAGAAAAACGAGAAGAGCTGCGATGTTTGATGAACAAAATGAACGACTCGTTTTACGACATACCAACATTAATAATTCGGAACGTTCGTCTAATGATTTTGGAACGCATCGGAGCGACAATTTAATCGATAAATATCTCACGAATTGACGTTTGCGAGCATTCGTTTCGATTCATTAATGAGAAGCTGTGTCTAATCGCTTCGCGCCATCGCATGTATAAACATCGCTTTAGAGGATTACCAGTATGTGTAATTAATTTCCACCATTGATCAATTTATTTAGTCAGTTCCATTGTACGAGATGACGATTTGTTTTGTAACAACGATTGTTGACAATTTTTGTAGTATTTATAAATTATTAAAAATATTTATAAAGATAATTATGATAAATCGTATAAACGTTTTTCAGCTTATAAAAAAGTCAATCTCTATCTGATACATAAAGATATATACATATATATACACAAAATAATTATTGCAAACACATTTTTTAAGAAAGAAACTTTGCGATGAAAATTATATTAATATAATTTTTTGGATATAAGAATTTAAAAATATTTGTACATAATATACCTGTACGAATAAAAATATAATATATAATATGTAGAATATAATATATTTTTTCGTTGAATATGATGAATGGTCTTGCCGGCACGAAAAAAAAAAAACCATGGGTGGAGTCGGATGTAGAAAAAACAGAAATTCGAGGAACATCTTAGACTTTGACATAAGAGGAAGACTATATAGCTTACGGATTACGTCAGGTCCGACGTCGGCAAAAAAATTTGAGTCCACGGCACGGACTAAAACATCGTATAAGCATATCTTTTTACGCATCTTGGAAATATTACGTGTCATTTCGCACGTGTGATATACGCATAATGTCATGACACGAAGCCGCGGACAATAGCGCGCGTGTGCAAAAAATTTATTTAAGAAATCATCACGATTGTATATTTTATTTCTATGCATATTCTGCGTCATCTTTTATTTGAACACGTTTGCAATGCAACTTGAAACTATCGTGTGAATAGACTATCGCATCGGTGACAATTGTGCGAACACAATGACCGCACAGGAAATCGAGTAAATGAAAACGTGAAATACGCGCGTTGAAATAGGCGCAGTTGAAATTGAAGCGAGTAATCGCGATTTTGTATATTTTCACCTGAAAATCGTTTTCCTTTTAAACGAAAAAAAAAAAAAAGTTCTACGCTATTTTGACACATTTTCACGGCGGTTTACATACGTCGCATGAGGGCCGCAAGGTGATGCAAGGCAGATAGACTCGAACGACAACTTGGTTGTGGGCTGAGGTTGAGATGGAAGTGGAGAAATTCAATTTTCATTCCTCAACGAATCCATTCCTTGCAACCTGGCGATTCCGACAGTTTTCTTCCCGGACTTTCTTTACCGTTACATTTTTCATTTTATTTGCGCTGACGTGTCAACATGTTCTTTCCTTAACTGAAGAAATCTCTTCTGTAATTTACTATAAAAAAAGCGCTTTATTTTGTTTTAATATCTGAGAGATTACATTTCTATTCGATGGAGGAACACGTTTGCATTATAGGTGCTGTGAAAGCAATTTTATTACACAGATGGCGATATAAAATTCATATCTGCAGAGAGACTGCTAGGAAAATTAAATTGAAATTTGATGCAGATATTTGTTCTCAGATTTGCTGAAAATCTTATAGAGTTGACAGAAATATTTTGAGAAAATATTAAAAATATAAATATTAAATGTTAAAATTCTTTTTAATATTTGATCTTTTGGTATCTGATAACATCTTTTTTTTAAGTCAATGACTTTTCCTTGTTACGCTCCAAGGAATATATATGAGTCTAGACAGACGTTTGGCAATTTGTGCCAAGCCTGGCAAACTCTTAACCTGTTGCATGTCCTTTTCCAGTTTGAGAAAATTTATAGACTGCGGAATCGAGACAAGGAAATAATTCCCCTTTTTTGTTCTAATATTATCTTCTGTTTTTTCCAAAATTACTTCTTGCTTCTTTAGACTAATTAATCGAAGATTGAAACTGAGTTTGAAAATAGCGAGTATTATTTTATAAAGATGCATTGATTTTTCAATTGCAGAAAAGAAGTAGATTACATTCGTGAATTTTTACGTTATTACAGCAAGTATTTCTGAAATATGCATAGAACATATTTTTACACATCACATGGTACTTCATGAAATTATAATTCAAACTAATCTAATTTTTGATCAATTCAATGCAAGATGTCGAATCATTAGGCACGATCAATTAATTATATCAACACATGTGAAATTGCAAGCACTATTATTATTCGCATTTTTAAAGCATTATCATAAATTGACAGCACAGTCAGCTTTGCCGTTATTTTATCCGGCGACGCGATTTTGCGCGTAAAGTTTCATAGAAAAGTGCGGAGCTTTTATAAAACTTCTCGAGGCCGATGGATAATGCTACACACTACGACGATAGTATCCCCTTTTTTTCTCGCTCTCCTTGTAGATCCTAAGTGGATTTTTAAATCTACAGTGTATAATGCGTATCCAGGAATGTTTTCCCAATCTCTAAAAAATACGAGTCATCCAATGGAAAAATGATCAGATCTATAAGAAGTAGAAAGCATGAACGTTGATGGTTAAACTGTATCTAACGATTACACAGAAAATATCGATATTACAATTCTGTAACTTTTTTAATTATTTTTTTTCTATAGATTAATTTAGATTTATTCTATTACATCTAATAAATTAAATCATACCTTTAAAGCATCGATTTGTATTACAGTTTAGACTTTAGACATTATTTCGTTGTGTTATATTGTTATAATATAAAATATATATTTTATTGCATATTTAATACTCTGAAGCATAATAAAGTTCATGATTATGAATATCATGCATGGCTTCTAGATGACGGATGACTCGTTTGATGAGTCATGGCTGTGTAGGGCGATCTTTCGAGTTAAGCTATGACATTGGGGAGATTGGCGAGGGTCACATTACAAAGAACGTATATCGCGAGACGATGTTTGGAACATTAACAAAGTCTGGTATGCGATTTCTCGACTTATTAGAATGAAAATTAACGATGATCGCTTCGGCGTTTAATATTGCAATTACTTTTCATATATATTTATATATTTTATTTTATTTTTCTATTGAGTAAAGAAATGGAAATATATAATCTATTATACAAATAAAAATTTTTTAGAAATTTAGAAATTTAAATAGGAGATTTTATATATATATAATGCGTTTCAGATATGAAATCTTTATTCAAATTATTATTCTCGATTCACATTATCTTGTATATTACATTATATTACATAGGTGACATTATTTTTGCAATAATATTATAAAATATAATATATAATCTAAATAATATTATTAAATAATAATCTTTTTGATTAGTTGGTCTGTAATATTAGCAACGATCGTTGCCTGATGGTGTAATTAATTGGATAGTATTGCAACTTCGACGAGACAATGTAGCGACATGGTTAACCTCGACACAAATTCGTTTAATCTACGTGATTGCACTTACGTATGTCACCGACGAATTCAATTTTCCTCCTCTTTATGCTCGTGTTCTCCTTTTTCCTTCCTACTCTTCTTGGAACGTAATTTATGAGATCCGATTACATAAAAGATGCACACAATAATTCGATATCGGCTGCGAAAATTTATGAAAATAAATGTCATTCATTTTAATCATGATTGGTAGAACTGCAAGAATTTTTTATGCACATTGGTTTGTTGCAATTCTGTAATTTTATTTTTGGTAATTATATGCAAAGTGATTTTTCATTATATTCATAGCTGATGTTATTTTTTTCAATGAATTTATTCTAGAATTCTACAATAATGATCGTTGATCCTTGAGTAGCAAAATATTTAGTAACTTTTATTCATATTAATCATTGATTTAATGTTTTTCATTTTAATTTATAGTTGAATTGAGTTTAATATTAATTTACAGTTGAATTTTTTGAACCTTAGAATATGTGATTAATATTATTTTACTGTAAATAAATATTTTGATAAATATTTTAATAATTTTGTATAATTGACGCAAGTGCATAGATACATATAGTAATTGACTTCATATATTTTTTTTGTTTTTATCCTGATAATAAAAGTTTTATATAAATCTATTTATAATATCTTTAATTTAAATTTCTATATATAAAAAAGTCTCGAAATTTTAGAGATCTATTTTCTAGATATCACGTGAAAAATATTGTTAGAGAATGATTTGAGTTTTAGTTTTGGGATGTAAATTTGATTTGAATTTTGCAATAAATGTTTCAGATGATTGATATCCTTAAATACTTAAGGCAATGATCACATTAGGCTTTTCGAGACATTCCGCGAGAATTTGCCTTGAACGTGACATTTCATGTGCTTTGATCAACATCAACAAGAGAATTTCAATGGTTCCTTCTCGCAATTGTCTCTCACAATTTCCCTTTGTCTCGTCGTTCCTTTGAAACCGCGATTCAAGTAAATTTCGAGGATCATGTGCGAGAACTTGCTTTCTTGCGATTGTTGTTATATTCGATTGAATTATCGGTAATTAAAAGCAATGTATCTACGTATTATTCATTACGCTCTTTATGATTTTATCTAAAAACATATCTCTTTTTAAATTATTGAATTTTTTTTACTATATTTTATTTTATTATTTATCTAAATAAGAAGCTTTATATAAATACAATAAGATTTATATGCAAAATTAATTAATACACACAATTATATGAAATTACCAAAATATTCATAAAAAAATTCATGTCCGACAAAATAAAATAAAATTTGCAATATAAATAAAATGCATTTTATGATCTTTTTCATACAATTGAAACGTTTACATTTTCGAATTGAATCGAAAATTTTATAAAAGTACGATGAAAAGCAAAGAACAAAAATCGAATGGCGGAGCGATGCAGACAGATGAGGCGAAGCTTTTGATCGAACATTGTGTTAGTCTTTTTCGTCGGACGTTAATTAATGTTATGGTTCCACGATGACGTTGAGTTAGAGGCGACTATAGCTAGCGAAATTCCCTTTGTGACCGAAAGCCCGATATTGCGCGGCTTAATCACGCTTAAATACGCCGTCCTGGCTGTCCACCCTCGGGCAGATCGAACGTTCTGTCACTCGTGTAGTCCGCACTATGTCGGTTTCTGTCTCTTGACCGGCTTGCGGTACCTCTCGTATCATTATTAATGAGCCAATTAGCGTTTTCCATTAGTTGCATATTTAGATATGATATTTCTATGCGCTGGACCATCTATCTTTATTAATAGATACTCTTTCGGAATTTTTTTAACTTTTTTTTGTTCTGTCAATATCAACATTTCAATATCTTTATTGTATTCTTTAATTTCAGTAAATATACATTGTATTCGTCTTTTGTAAATCGATCGAGTAATAATATCACAAAAAGCTATGATTAATGATAGCTTACATGAGATGAGATATCTCTCACTTTATTAAGATATTTCAATTATCAATTGCACATAATTTCAAATCTTTAAAACTGTTTCTTTGATGTCGAGACAATCACTATTTTACTTACAATTAGTTTCGAATTAGCAAAGTGCCTTTATTGATCTCTCTATCTTTGTTATTTTTTTTTCAACCGATAATATCGACTTCCCGCAGCGACGTGCGTAAACGTGCGTGGATACAATTGTAGTCGGCCATGAACGGGAGGGCTCGTGATGTGTGTGGTCGACCGCTAAATCGTTTTCGATCGTTTCGACCGCTCGTGCGGTTGATCTTTACGCTCGGTAGATGCATTCGACATATTTTCGACGATGGTTAGATACCACTTTTGCATCAGCCTCATCATAGCATGTTGTAACATAAGTGCTACACTGTTTTACGTGGCTTCGATGCTGTATTTTAATAACGATTTTATTGCAATGAGTTTCATAAAATAATAATAATAATAATGATAATAATAATAATAATAATAATAATAATGTAAATTAATTAACGTTAAGCTTGAAGTTCCGATAATTGTGTGTGATATAATCAACCTCAGGCTGTTATTGCGTGGGTTTGGCAATATTTAATCAGGTGCTATTTGCAAGTTTGCTTAATTAAGTTGCCTGATTAGTTCGGAGAGAGTTTTTACGCATGCATGCATGCAGCCTCCTGAATTAAGCATTGTATTCACGCTGGAGTATGACGGTGGCGCATTTACATATATTCGCGGAACTTTGAATCACGTTGCGTAGCATAAAGTAGCAGTTGCGATTGTTTGTCCAACTTTCGTTTTCACGAAGTTTCATTCTCTTAAAACGCGTCGAGAGATTTTCCATCTTCGCCCATTGTGCATGCACTAAAGAACTTTATATCGAATGGCGTGTAGATATAAGCGCGGATACATCCTTCATTGAAGAGCTTATTCTTGGGGCTTAATCCAACTTGCATTGTTCGCAGCCTAGTCTTATAAAAAACCTCTCACAGCTCGCTGTCCGCGGATTGATTTTCTGTCAAGTCTTCTCATTCAGGAAAGCATTTCAGTCTCTTTCGTGTAAATCCCGTTGTTTGTAAAGCTGTTTATCTTTTCTTTTTTTTATTTTTGCTTAATGAAGTATCATGTCTATCTATTATACTTGTAATTTTGCAGATTTTTGAAAAATAAAATGAGATTTCTACGACACATCATTTTACAGTATATTATTAAATATTTTTAATTTTTTTTTTTAATAATATTTATGATCGATTTAGATGATCGAAAAATAAAATTTTAATTATATTCCAAAGAAAGTTATTATCTTCTCTTTTTGTAATTCTTTGAAATATGTATTTTTTACTCTTTCCTTTTATATTTATATAACTATTTTTGCCTGGAAGAGTTACTTTTTTATGAATGTGTAACTAAATAATTTATTTTTAGGCTGACCAGCAGTCTTCTTTTTTTTTATTTCGAAGTCAGGGATAATTTAAAAACGTTTGAGAAGAATTTTTCCTTTTACGCCTTCGAGACGAACGATTACGCGTCAAGTTTACCATTTAGAAAGGTTTATTATTTATTTTTCTTTTTGAAAGAAGTTTTTGTTTAGATTTTAAATCTTAAAAATCTTAAATGTCTTACTGACACGAGAAATTTATGTCGTAACGAGTGACCAATTAGCGCGTCCTTTCTTGATCAAAGAAAAACAGTGTAGTAGTAGAGAATATTATTTTAAGGTCTCGTTTGAATTTCTAGAGAGTTATTTCTCGGTTTATTCGGAAGAGCATACGAACTGTTTCACAAAGGATGAATATACTTTAATCAAACTGCCATTTCCACTTTATTCCAGGTTTTTATTGGTAATCCTTTGAATGCGCTATCTGTGGTAATAAAGTAGAATAATTTCTCTCTTGCTTTCTTCATCGCTTTTGATGATTGATTGATTTTGAATGATCGCTTTTAATTACTTTCTCTCACGCTAATTCTAAACAATATTTTTAATTAAGGAATTTCTATTAAAAATATATACTGCTTTTTGTCATTTTACTTAAATTTAAATATTTAAATATTTAAAATAATAATTATGTATGTAAAAAAATCATATCAAAAAATTAAATTTCCAGAATAAATCTAAATTGATTGTTTCATGGCAAAATATTGCATTCGTATGTTTCTTGAATTGTCATGCTCTTATAATTTATTTATTTCTTTGCTTGACACTTTGGCAAGATTTGACGTGCGCATACGCGATTTCCATAGGATCGATACCGACCGCCATTCCAGGCTCGTTGCAGGCAAGCAGAAGCGCGAATTTTCTAGAAAAATTGAAATGCAAGAAAAAATATGAAATTACGAATAAATCAAGTTTATGCGAGATTAATTAATTTTTTGATTCTAAAAATTAATTAGGATTAATTGCAGCCGGTTTGAATACAAACACTTACCGAGATTAAAGCCCTGAGATTTACTTGGGATACTCTATGCAAAGAACGCGAAGAAACTGTTCTGGTTACTCTGTTTTCTTTGCTAGCTAACAATAGAGTGCGGTTTAATCGAAGGACATAATCGTGCATGCTGAAACGCGTGATTCGAATTTGAATTAGTTAGCCGCTGACATTTATATTGCAGTCTTTTGTTTCTTGTGGAAAATGTCGGAATCACAGAGAATTCTTTCTTTTGTTCTATGCAAAGTAAATTGTTCGTCTCGCATTGTGTGCGTGCTGATAAGAAATGTTTATAAAGATAACGGCAATAAGACGGATAAATTGAATCACGCATCGAGCAAGCACAAGCTAATATATGCAAGTGCATCTGTTAACACTACGTGTATATAACACATCACTGAATAAGTCCCCGGTCTGACACATATATGGCAACATTGTTGACAGACCCACGTGATTTCTAAAAAAAAATTTGTTTTTCTTAGTTAGACCGGAGACTTATTGAGTGATGTGGTATTTCAATGTGATTTAATAATATATTGACATACTCTTAAATTTATTAAATTTGATGTAATAATTAAAATTATTGATTAAAATTTATATTACCATTTATTATTGTATTTAACATCTGTTTTGACTATCACTATTAAATTATGATTTGTCAATTTTGTATTGTTCGATATTAAATTTGAACAGAAATTAACGAAAGCAGGAAATAATTAAATTTATTTTCTATATTGTAGTGTAGCGTAAGTTTAAAACGGTTGCTCTCTTGTCTGTATTTGCGAATTTTTTTGCGTTTCTACGTTGACTCATGTCGCAAACAAAATCGAGTCACGTATAAAGTGAGCGTGAACTGGATCATTAGCGAACTTTTGGACGTGATATGGCAATGAAGATACTTGATTAGCGACTATCTTTTTCTGAGATTTATTTTCTTTGTAGTGCTATTTTTGATGTTCTCTTTCTATGCGCCTAGATCTTACAGATTAGAATGTTATGAATTAAATAATATAAATAATAAAACCCGTAAAGATACGTTAAAAATAATTCCTAAAATTTTTATTATTATTTTTCTTATTATATTTATTACTTGCGTGTTTTAATAATATAATAATTTCTGATTTTTATTTTTTATGAAAGCAAAAACGCGCGTAATATTAGCAAAATTATTAATATTAATTACGAAATATTTAAATTTATCCAAAAAAAGTCGATCGAATGGTTTATATTCTTTTATAATGTTTTGCGCTTGAAAAGGGCTTGGCTCTTTTCAAAGAGAGCTTGATTTAAATTATGGCCAGAATAGACGCGATACAGGAGTGTCGCAGGAAGCTGTCTGTATTGTAACCTTTCTTTTAACGAGAACGATTGGTGATTATGCCGTCGAGCTTCTGATTGACGTGTCGGTTTCCATCGATGGTGTCAGTACGGAGATATTGCAAATTTTTCCAATTTATTTATATATATGTCAGAATTTATCACGAAATTAACAATAGCAGCTGGGATCGCCATGTTGCTTTGTTCTTCAGAGTGGCACACGATCGTAATTTAATTGCATGTTTTCGACCATGACGATACGGCCGATTGATTTCTCATCAAAATGGCTTCGGTCGACGGCCTTTCTCATCATTATTTACATGTTATTGAATCTAACAGCCCTTTCACAACAGCTTACATTTCAGGCGACTTGAAAGACTCTTCTAAAGCCATATATTTTTTATATCGATTGAATATCGGCACACCACTAAGATAATATTATCAAAGGAGCAAACATGAACAAAGGAGAGTGAGCTTTTTAAAACGGGTTGACGGAAAACGCATCACCACTAAGTTTATAAATCATTGACGCCTTGTGCGCTATGTCTCTTTCGCGAAATTGAAATGTTTCATTGTTGCGAGATCATCGCGATTTTCATCGATATCATCTGGGTAGCAAGCGTGAAGCCGAGCCCGTTTCCTGTTCAGAATCAACGAACCGATTTTGCCCGAGCGCTCTTGAGCACGTGCGTACATCGTTTCTCGTGTATTCTTTCTCCTATCACAAAATGTTGTGTCTCGTTGTGTTATTTCAAATTCTATTCTATGTCTTCAACTTGTGATGTAAATGTTGCTGTGTTACTATTTATACGAAGCTGCATTATATTTATATTATATTGTTTTCGGAGCCAGTAAAAGCGAGAGTTACTTGGCTGGATTCTCTAGCCAAGCTAGTAGATCCTGCTTAGATGTAATAATCCGCGATCAAAATAAATGATAGTAAATAAGAATTTCAAGAGAGTAACTGTTGGATTCTAGATATTATATTTCTCATATTTACATTAGTTGAAAATTTATTATGTCGATTTTTTTATTATTTGCTTGAAGAATAATACTAGTATTGAACATAAAATATAATAATATAAATATATTAACTATTTATAAAAAATATAAATATAATAACTATTTATTTATGTCTTTAATTATAATTATAATTATTAATAAAAATCAATTTACACAAAAAATTCTACTCAAAAAACTCAAAAAACATTTACACAAAAAACTCAATTTATAACTATATCGAATTTTGGGATTAATAATAAAATATTGAGATTGTAATAAGATTTGGCACTAGATATATTATGTTTGCATAAAATCTTTTCACTAAGGCGTGCCAATCTGAAGTATCTTGAGAGAAATGCAAACGATAATGATCATATATGAGAGAAGGATTAATGTAGCTGGCTCGTGGAAGAAAATAAAGCCTATCTCGTGGCCCTGTGGTACTTTCTAAACCTTGGACCAATTTCAGGCCTTTCGAGATTGTCAAGGCTCTCGGTAAGCTAAGAGACAATACTTTAATGTTAATAGCAATAACTTCAAATAAATCAGATCGGAAATCTATAAGAGAAAGTATAATATAAAAAAAATTACGTTTATTTTTTATGTGTATACAAGTAGTTGAAATAACTGATGCTTTCTTAGATATGTAAGCACGATTACAATGGTTTTTTTAAACACTTGTTAATTTGGAGAAACTAATTTTATACAAAATAACCGAAAAAAGGTCAAAAAAAAAACGAATATAGAGAAGAGAAGATGAAAGTTTTTTTTTACACTACTTTACAAAAAAGATTAGTGACAATTACTTATAATCCCGGAATATAGGCCAGATTTAATTCTCATTAATCAATGTCTTTCCCTTTTGCCCCCTATATCGAAAGCGACAGCCGTCAAAACGATTTTCAGCTCCCTGTGTTGTTTTAGTTACGCATGCGAAGAACCTATCTACGGCGCGACAAAGTGCTCCCGAGCTGATTGCGTTGAAGCGATGCAACAGAATTGATGCGCACGCATTATGCGGTTCAATGGTACATGAACGTGAGCATAACTCGAGAGTTTGACGACTCAATGAGACTTGTTCACGCGCATGCAATTGAATATATATTAAAAAAAGAATAGCATACATAGATATTATATTTTTTTTTTTTTCGTCATCTGTCAAAGTCGTTAAAACGAGATCGTTAAAACGAGATTGTGACATCAGCGTGTACAAAACAGTGACAGTTTTGGATCGCGGCAAAAGATAAATCGCGAAAGCCTTATAAAAGAATCAACGATTATATCATATAAAGATTTGTTGAGACAAACGCATGTAATTTAATCCACTTTAAAATGTTGACGGTCGTACATATAACACATCACTCAATAAGTCCCCGGTCTGACACACATATGGCAACATTGTTGACAGACCCACGTGATTTCTAAAAAAAAATTTGTTTTTCTTAGTTAGACCGGAGACTTATTGAATGATGTGTTATATATTTAATTTATGATAACAATAAGAAAATAAAATACTATGTTAGAAAGAAACAGTAAGAGAGGGAAAGAGAGAGAGAGAGAAAGCAGACATAAAAATTTATTAGAAATATTATGATTTACTTTTTTAAATAAAAATTATATACATATATGTATACATGCATATGTACGTATATAGATATAATATATTTTCGTATTTAAAAACCACTTGCTCATTTTTTGCTTAAGTAATTACAATATATTATATCTAAACATAAAAGGAAGCAAATGATTTGCCGTCTGTCGCATCATCTTGTCTCAAAGATGTCGATGACTTTAGCGCGTGCAAAAAGGAGCGTCGATTATTGATTGCGATAAAAGTAGACTCGCCAAATGCGCACAGGCTGTATTTGGTACTGGATATTTCTTGTAGGGACTCGCGCGCATCCGTGCAACCCCTATACCCATCAGCTTGGTCAGCAGCGTAGAAACGATGAGATATTTCCTTAGGCTTTTTGCGAGATCTCTTTGGGCACGCTTTGGCTGCTGAGGATTCTCTATTACCACAAAGGCGATAATTATGACTCCTCGACTTCGATAATTTATCACGGTAATTTGTCTGGTTTAACGGTTATACGCTGAAATCTCTATTAAATCGGATTAACCAATGGCGTAGAAACGATGATAACGGAGAGTATTCCGTGGGCGTTTCATAGGAAACGTATTGCTCCCGCTATTCGACGATTACTGTCGTTGTAAATTGTCGTAATTACGACACTCCCCTGATTACTTATCGCGACAATTGGACCGATTGTGCAGTGTAAATTATGAATTCTTGTTTTGATAGTTAAGTTGACCAAAAACAGCGACATCGAGGAGGAGATGAATTGCAGTAGCTGGACGGATAGCGGATACAATAATTTATTATAAATTTAATAGATATTAAATAGATATTATTTAATAGATATTAAACAAATAATATTATAATTATTGAAAACATGTACTTTGTAATTTAATCCATTTACATGATTTTATTCATGATTTTCACTTTGTATTTAAAAATTTTAGTTTACTACATATTGCAGCTTTATTCAAAGCACGATAAATTTCGTATCGATTGTTTATTTCTTTCCTTTTTTCTGTCTTTCTATTTGATTATTTTATGTTTAATCTAACTTTTTATTTCAATAAATATGTAATTGATTAAATATAATATAGTATTAAATATAATATAATATAATATTGTAATATAAAATCGAGAAGGAAATTGCATGAAAGAGATTACATGATTGCAAATTAAAAGTCCGCCTTTGATGAGACAAAAGTTTTTTCATGCAATACTCGATACTTACTCGATAAAAGGCATTCTTCTTTTACTCTTACGTATCTTGTATAGTTTACTATCTCTCTTTCACTCTTTCTCTCTCTCTTTTATATATACTCTTTTATATATTGCGAGCTTGTGAGTCGCTTTGTTACGAATAAGGTACCTTTATCGTCGTGTGCTAGCATTATTTTAGGGGGAGATTTTTTGGGGGTGTGCATGGTAGGTTGGCGCGCTTACATATGGAGCCTTATGTACCGATATAATGGGGAAAGTATCGATTTAGAATTTAGACGTTCACGGGTAAAGGATTACGTCAATAAAAGCAGGTTGTGTTGTATGGTGAAGGAAATATAGAGAATCTGGAAGTACAACGTTACTAGAATACTGCTAAAAAATAATTTTTTATTAGAACTGTTTTAGTTTTTATTTAAAAATTTACTTTACAGTTATACTTAAAAAGCTGTTGTTAGTAATATTTCAATTTATTACAGTGCATGAGAGAATTATAATGTATACGAGAAAACATATCTTCATTATGGGCAAAATTTTCATTTAATTTCAATAATATTTATCGTGTTAGCATTTTCTGTGTCAAAAATTTTTCATTTAGTCTTCAGATACCCGTCACAGATACATGTACAAGGAACCCCTCTTGATATTATTCATGATTATCTTAACTGCTTCAAATACATTACATCCCGTAAGATGGTTAAATGCGTTGCTGTGCCACTTTTCATATTGTTTATTGTTGATACCAATCACTTAACATGTTTAAAATTATTTATCTTATGATTATCGTATAATCTTGGTATATTTTTCATTAAATATCTGCTTATAATAAAACGTAACATTTATGTATATAAATAAACAAATCTTTTTTTATTTGATAGATTGGATATATATTTGATCGTATCTTTATATAATTATGCAAAAATTTAATTAATTTTTTTTTTAATTTTTATTGTTAATTAATACGAATAAAATGTAACTTTTAATAAATACATTTTACTTAAATATATATATATATATCATAAATATATTTATGTCGCATGTATTATAATTTGATTTATATTGTTTGTGAGTGTGACAATTTTGCTTTTCTGCAGTCAATTATATTGGACTGCGCTAGTAACATACCGAACAAGATTAACGCATTTTCCACGAAACAAACTTTGCCTGCAAGCGTGACTTGATTCATCGTTTCACAATTTCAAAGGCAAATGAGCATTCTATAAACTTTACTTAACATCACTATTCTCGCACCTAGGTTTTCTAACTTAAACAAACTTCAAACAGATTAAAATGTAATTTCACGGTTTCTGAAATAATTGAATTTTAACTTACACTAGCTTTATATGCAATCTACATATACACAAAAGATAGGAATCCATATGTGCTTATAACGCCAAGGTCATTGTCATATAAGGCATGGAATAAATCGATTTAAAATATCAATATGAATGCGTTGATAATATCAGAGAATTGAACAAAGAAGAAAACTGAGGAATACGACACAATACAGGCGAATTTTATATCATTCGAACTTTAAACTCAATTGAATTAATGTGCAAAACGAAAGATAGGTTTCTGATCCGTCGGAAATGTGATGATCAGTCTCGTAAAACATTGTAAATTTTCTTTGTAGGCGCCTTTTGTCTAGCTAATTTTATTCTGCAATTCAAATCTATCCCTTCTTCTCGGCTTGATGCTCGATGAAATTGCAAGAATGGAGGATCGCTGAAAATGTTGGATACAATAAATATTTGATTTAATTTTTCGCGCACGGACTATGTTTATCAAATTTAAAGTTAGTTTTTTTTTTTATTTGCTATAACAAATTTATTTTCAAACATATATTTAGACTAGGCATTAATTTTACTAGATTTATTAGGCATATTGGTTTAGCCAATGATTCTATACATCGTTAACAGACACGAGTCGAGTATCAAAAGAGTAAACACAGTGATGACAAACAACACGACTGATGTTCGTATATATAAATGGAATCAGCGCGTACTACATACAGTAACTCTCGTTAATTCACGAACCAAATAGGCGGATACACGTTATGACACGGATTAAGGAGGTAATACATTCTCAAATTATGCAATTCTAAATACACGTAACAAATAATTGTTATCGTTATCTATTTCATCGTGTGAAATATTACACAGAATCACATTTTACATAACACTTGTAAACGATATGACGTAAAGGATTGATAAATAAAGATAAATAAAACGATTTCGTGCGAATTACAATATGTTGCGTATATTTTTTATTTTGGCAACATATGCCGTCGTCAATTTAAATCTAAAATAAAACAATGATAATAAATTTTTATTATTTCTTAATATTTTATTTTATTTTTCTTTAAAATTAAAAATTCAGCGATTATATATTATGTATCAATTTATATGTATATTATAAATAGATTTTTGCTTATTATAATATATTTTATATATCTGTATAATTCTGACTTTTTTTCTATTATTTTATTTTTTCATGTCATTTATTCATCTCAAAATATTTCATTTTGAGATTTTTATTAATATATTATAGAAACATTTTTCTTTTATAAATTTGTGTCGAGTTCATTATTAATGTTATACATACACATATATAGGTATTTATAATACTTTGTTAATTTATTTATTACAAATAAATAAACAAGAATAAATAATACAAAAACTTTCACGCGTAATATTAACATTGACCATGAAGACTACGTTACATTGCCCTTAATATAGCAGCTATTGTTGGCGGATCTCTTGCGAATAGCATCTCGCGTGTTTTACGCAAGTTTCATAATAACGCACGTCAATTGCGATTTACACACAATCTCTGCTTACGCGCTTTTTATCACGCGAGATCTCTCGTAGGACTGTGCGCGAGCTCGCTTAATTCGTGTTTAAAGCGCGATAAAAGTCAGCCAAGCGATTACGATTAAAGCCTTCGAATGACGACACCGCTTGACATATCGCACGATGACATTTTGTTTTGTGCCTTAATTAGTACGTTACAAGTTAGTTAATTAATACACGTAAATTAGGGCTCGTGCCATTTAATCGCACGCGAAACGCGACATTTTATTCGAATCTTTTGCTCGATTAATCAAACTGGCCAATAAATAGCCGATGTATATAGTAGAGCGAAAAGATTAAAACCGGTTTGCAATTATCATTTATTGGCGCGAATTTAATTTTGCATGAGTCAACGGAAAGAGGTGCGTCTCGTTAATTGCTCAGTTTTTGGACTCTGTCCAGGAAAAGCCACGATGATATATTAGCGAAGTGAATTTGACTTAACACATCACTCAATAAGTCTCCGGTCTAACTAAGAAAAACAAATTTTTTTTTTAGAAATCACGTGGGTCTGTCAACAATGTTGCCATATATGTGTCAGACCGGGGACTTATTGAGTGATGTGTTAATAGATTGTTGGTGGACTTACATCTACTCTTATGCAGCTCTCCATGACGAACGCGTTATCACGATGCTCGCCTTTAATTGTCAGCGACACCAGCAATTAATTAGTCATCTCTCCCCCACGGGTAAACGTACTTTGTTCGTTCACAGTAGCGTCCACTCCGCCGTCTTAGTATATTTTTCTTTGGCTGTGCGAGTAGTCTTGTTAGATCTAAAAATAAAGGCGTCATCGCGCCTCTACATGGCAATTGAGACGACGTCCGGCATGCGAGCAATGCACACCTTTGGATAACAATTTTGCTTTGCGTTTTTTTCATGTGCCAAGATTCAATTATATTACTAATTGAACTCATTAACTATACTCGTTCAATGAGCCTAAAAATGAAGCTGCGCTATTCAATATGTAATATGAATGACTCTTGTTTTAATCTGTGAGAGAAATTATTATTTAAAGGTTCATTTTAAGTAATGGTGAAGAGACTAGAGTATTATTATTTAAATATAAATTTGAAATTATTAAAATATTGGGTAATATAAAAAAATGAAATTATATAAAAATGAAGTGTGAAATTAAATCTTTTTATCTACGTACGTATTATCTATTATCAAAAGTACGAAGACTTGTGATGATAATGTACGATAAGTTACGATAAATATTATTGGTTATTCCCTCTAATGGATTTTTCAATCACTTAGATATTACTGATAATTTCTAGATTTTATTTTTCATATATTATTCGTAGATTATCTTTGTTAATACATTCCGTTGATGTAACTTTATTGTAATAACAAAAAAATTATTCATCAAAATTATATTCAGATTAGATATATAGAATAGTGCAGAGAGAGAGAAAGAAATTATTCTATTCCATTCTATTCTGGATAATATATTTAATAGTAATTAATGGCATTCAAACGGAAATAGGTTGTATCCTTGGTTTAAAGTTTAAAGCCTTTGTATGCGTTCACATCTACACATGTTGACGCAGATGCGTGCAGACATTTGAAGGATGCAAAGACGCCATAACTTCTTCGCAAATAGCCTTCGAAGTTCTTGAGATTCCCTGTGGAGTGATGAAGTGCTTTACAATCTTCGACCATACTTATCACATTGTTTCTCACATTTTGTTGGCATAAATAGCTATTGTTAAGAATATCGTTTAATATTGTCGTGTAATAATGTCTTAAACTTATTTTATAGGCATATAAATATTTCAAATATTATTTGGATCAGTAAAACTATCTGGTTCTTTAAAATTATCTCAAAATTTAATTTTAAAGGATCACTGAATGATAGAGGAGCAGAAATCAAGGCAAATAAAATTATTACAAATAAGATTTTTTTTTTACAACAAATATTATCCATGAAATCATTTTCAGTACAATAAAAAAAATACTATAAAAAATAAGAAAATAAATAATAATACATGTATATGTACTATAACAATTCCACATGTATATAATATAACAATTGTTATTTCTCTTATTATTAATTAATTCTTGATACTGACACTTATATAGATCGGGTTATAATTTTTTTTTACTATTCAATTGTCGATTGTTACCGCACAATACTTGGCCACCGTATATCTTGGCTCACACATTTCGCTTTAGCGCGAAGAGTTTCTCGTCGGTAGACGCTTGTTTGGCGCTACATTGCAAACATTTACTCATCTATCGCGAAACTATCGTCACAATTTACATTGCAGCTCGTGCATCTTTGAACTCCCCGACAGAGAATCCTTCTCTATATCTCCGCGTTTCTAGTAAGTTTCCTGTTCGCTTAAAGAATGTACTTAAGAATGAAAACAGAAACGCACTTATAGCTCTCTGCACACTCGTCTTTCGTCTCGCCCGCGACATCGTTTTCCCAAAGATGTGAATCATGGGACGGTGCATTTATCTATGCATAGAAGGCGGCGCCGCATACCGTGCATTGAAATAATGCATTTCTCGCATCATCGACCACCGGCGTTCTCCACTTTGTTCATGACCTACGTTGCCGAGAAAGTTCTTGATTTATGTTGCAACATACTTGTTAGCTGATTATCGATCACATGAGAGAGTATTGCTCATGTAGCAGATGCTTATTCGCGCACCTGTGTGTAATAGGTGATAAAAAAGTGGAAGTATAGGATATTATCGACACGTGAGAAAAACTTGTGTACTAACTTATATTATGACTAATTAAACAAGCAATTAATTTATAAAAAATGTGAGCTATAATAGAACTTATGTACGATGGTTAATGTTAACGTTTTGTTTAATGATTTTAATGAAAAATTTATTTCTTGATTGAATATTTTATTCTACTTATTCATGTTATATAATATATAGAATGTAGACGCGATTATATGGTTTAATGCTTTAAAATCTTTAAAAATCTTTAGTATATAGTATTGGCTACGAAACCACTTTGACTTTGCGAAAGCAAAGGTTACATACGAATTATTTGATTTAAGAGAATTTTTTTTTATTAAATTACTTTGAAAATCTCTGCAACATTTTAGAGAAATTTTATCGCATATAGTCAATGTGTGTGTGTGTGTACAGGTGTATAGCACCGCCAGTCTCAGGCAGGTCTGTTGATCCAGGTTAGTTCAGGTGACAACAGGTATATATACAGGTGTGCACACGATTGTAATTTCACAAATCGCTGAGAACGGTAACACCTATGTGAGTGACGATTTTATCATTGCAATTTATTAAAATTTAATTATATAAAAAAAAAAACTATAAAACTATAAAAAATATATATAAAAAATTATTAAAATTTAATTATATATACACATATATATGTAAATTTTTAAAATCAACTTTAAGTTTCTCTAAATATTTTAAACACAATTAAAAAAAAATACTCTCTAAAGTCAAAGTTGTAAAAAGTCTTTGCAAATATATTTCTAATATTTACCTTAAAAAATTCGAATGTAAAGTAATAAACATGGAATAAAATTTAAATATTATTGTTAAATTCGCACGAGGTGTCAATAATGACAAAAAAAAAAAAAAAAAAAAAAAAAAAAATAGTCAATACGAGGAAGGTTACGTTCTTAGGAATGGATGACCACGAGATTCAATCGACGGTGGAGTCTATACTTGGGCCTGGTGTCAAGGTTGTGGACTGCGAGAAAAAGTCCTGCGTGAGAGAGGAGGAAGTCCTGCTGATAAACGGTGTACCGATCCCCCTCGAGGGGCCGGACGGAGTCGCTATACGAGAAGCCATGATAACCGGCCAGGTCCCACCGTGCGATCTTCTCAACCAGATTCTCGTCAAGGCTGGGATTCTAAGGTAGCATTGTGGATCTTTTCCTATTGTGCATACGAATTTACTCGTATTTTTATCTTTTTTCCGGTCGAAACAAACACCGGTTTCCTGTTTGTAGCGTACGTTAAATTCTTTATTCATTCGCGTTGACTATAAGCTAATAGCTAGTTTATTTCCAAATGATAATATTGATGCTAATATATGCCATATGTTGCTGACATATTTATCGATGTTACTACTTATTATTCGCCAATACATGTGTCATTCAAGTACAAAAGTTTCATACAAGATCCACATTGCTATCTTGTAAATTGGCATGGTTCTAAAGGGCTCCGGTGCGACTCGAGACATCCTTGAGCGTGAAATCGTCCATCGTGACGAAGGAAGAGGTCACCGTCGCTCGTGGCGGTAAGGTCGTTGATGAGAGGAGTCGCGAGACCAAAGAAAATAATTATTATGCGTCGTCGACGAGCGAGATATGGGAGCCGGTGGGAATCGTTCATCGGCCGAGGAACATTAAGCCATTCGACAGCTCCGACGATTCCAGGCCAAACTCGAACGCCAGCTCCGATCAAGGTTACACGACCAGCAGCAATCACGTCCTTAGGGAGCGAGGCGGCGCCGCTACCACGGGATGCCCCATCTGCGAGGACAACGATCCCGAATGTGCCAGAAGATGTCTGGGAGGACTCACTGGTCTCGGAGGGAAGAAGGTTCCCGGTGTTCGGATAACTACGTCGGCGGTAAGCTAAGTCTGAATTTTAAAAGTCGAGTGATGTTTTGACAAGCGTGAAAAGAAAAAAAAAAAAATCTAAATTTGCGCGTTTCTTTCAAAGAAAACGCGCGGATACGTTTGCAGAAATTATCTTGTGTTGGCAGGTTTAAAAGAAACTTTAAACTTCTTGAAAAGTTTTATCTGCTCTTGATCTTGTTTTTAGAATTAATACAAGACAGCCCGCTAAATAATTAATTAATAAGTTGCAATACCTATGTTGCCTAATTTGATATTTTGGACTATGGAAGTGATTATTCGCATTTTTATTTTTTTATCTTTTTTTCATCTTGCATTCGTTGCTATTGAGCAAGCATCCCGATATAGACAAAACGTGCTGAACCTTTTATATTTCCTGAGAATGAGTAAATCGTGAAAACTGCTTTCTTGAAACGAGTTACCGCATAAGTAAGTTTCCATAAGCAGCTTTACCTGATAGCTATGATCACCTTTGTCATTACTTTCTCTAATCTTTTTTATTTTCTATTCCTTTTCATATAATTTTATGATAAAAAACTTAATATATTTGTTACAAATTTTTATGCTCCGATATTCTTGAAATGCGTCTGATTTTGCATTTTTAATAATTTATAACTTTCTCTTCCTCTCCCTCTCTATATTATTCGAGAATTTTTTTTTAATTATGTATAATATTTAATATTTCCTTCTTAAGAGAAAATAACTTTATGATCGCATGCACGTGGGCCAAAACGTCACTTTACACTAGAACAGTAACAGTCGATGCTATGAAAAAGTCAATACACTCGCCTGTTATTCGAGGTACATGCGACCGAGGACTTTAACGATCCAAGTTGTTTCTTGCGTTCTCAAAGTGCAGAGGTGACTTGATGTTGGGTAAGAAGTAGATAGGTAGTAAAAAAAAGATGAGCTAACTCTTAATATTATATCCAATAGCGAGAAAACACCATAACCGTTATAGATGCTCATAACTTGCGAATCGAATAAGTCGCATTTATACATAAAAATGCAGAGAAGCATCAAAACATATTATTTCTCATTTGCTTAATAGTCGTCAAGCAAAAATAGTGAGGTGGTACTGATGCTCAAAAAATTTGTTCTGTCTTTTTTACAGAAAATTTGTTTTGTTCCTTTAGAATTTTTAAATCCATTTCTAATTCTTTTTGGAATGCTTAAAATTATTCGTAAATAAATACAATCTCAAAATCTATAAAATATAATTGTTCAAATCAGAAGTATAATTTTCTTTATATAAGACACCAGAAACTAATGATTTGTTAGAAAATCTGAATATCTAATACTATATCTACATTATATCTATATTATTTTTTATAGTGAAATATTTACCTTGTTTCGAATAATTAGTTTTTTTAAATGTATTTATTCATATATGTTAAAAAAAAAAATTTGCGTGCATTTGCGATCGATAGTTGTAGGTATACGATAGGTGATAATATATTGATATAATGTGATATATCTAGAAATTTCTGCTGTGCTTTGTTGATCTACAATAGAATTGATTTTTTTTTTTTAATATTTTTTCTAATTATATTTTCTATATCTTTTTTTATTCTTTTTTCTAATTTTATTTTTTTCTTCTTAGATTCTTTTTCATTTTCTTTTGATCATATTTTTTTTTTAGGTAATACTTAGAATAAAAATTAAAAAATTTATTTTTTTTTAAAGGATACATAAAAAAGAAATTAAAAGAAAAAGACTCGTTTAATCTGCATATAATTACAAGCCTAATGAATGAAGCCAACTAATTGAAGATGTAAATTGTTATTTTTTATTATCTTATCTCATCGTATATGTACCTTCCTTTTACTCGATTGATAACTAATGTCTAAACAGAAATTATTTTCCGTCTGACAGCATCACATATTGCCAGTTGCAGTGATCTGCTTTACCTTTCGTAGTTTTGATATCAAGTTGCTGTAGATGGTACAGCACCGACTGTACATGGAACTAGTCATCGGTTATGTCTGTTTCTGCTCTGTCTTCAACAGACAAGCTGAAAATTTATCTTCGATAAATGTTAAATACAAAAATATCCTTACCTATATTTGAAAATTTAGATATCAAAATTTTTTTCTCTCTCTCTCTCTCTCTCTCATACATACTCTATTTCTTGAAAATATTTAAACAAAGAGCTGATGAAAAAAGAAAATATATATGGAAACTGCAATTTTTTATATAAAACATTATGTAAAATTTTATCTCTTTGATTTTTAATGTATTATTATATTAAAATTTATTGCTTTTAATTAAAACATCGCGCAGGCTTTTATGCGCATATAAAACATTTTTAAATATTAATATTTCATATTTTAAACATGTTGTTTCACTTTACGATCGTGCCCGTATGTATACACACACATACATATTTTAATGCATCACATCTCATTATTGATTCTTTCAACACGTCGTCTTCACTAGGCAGGCGTATCAGCGAAAACTACACGCAACAATATGACAGTTTGAAATTTCCAACTGTCAGAAACATAACAGTGGCTGAAACGTGATCAGCCTACTCGGCATGACCTTATATAGGATTTTTGTCTACTTTTCCGGACCGTGCGATACACCCGTTCCGACAACTTGACATTCCTTACATTTTCTTTGAAATACGTGTCCGTGTTCATGATCCTATTGCATATAAACAGAGATATTGATATTCCATCTGTGTCCACGATCCACCGCCTATTGGTCTTCCTAAACATGATTGCGCACATTCCTAACACACATTGCTTCTTTTTCTACGTATTTCAAAACACAAAGCAGCCTGTAAGAATAATTCGTTATCTTTTAACGTTTTATTAAATAAAATGTGCTTTGGAATTATGAATAATAGCTTCGATATTTCACGTGATGAAAGGAAATATAATAAGAATAAGATAACACACATTGACTGTGAATATGGTTGACAAATTAAAAAAAAAATCGTACATGTTTCAACTAAATACACAATTTTTGAAAAATCGTGTTTTGTGGATATTGTACTAACGGATTCGCACAACGGATTTGATAACGCAATGGATAAGCGGATGTATCGCTTGTTACGTGACGAACTGGACCGGGCTGTTACACGATGGTCTTTATAGACACACGCATCTGTGGTCAAGCGAATAGAAAATTATCTCGTTCGTTGGGCTTACAACGTTGATTACCGCTGGATTTTCGCGTGCGTATCTCAACAAGCGATGCAATGGCGTCAACGAATCGCCGGGACACTAGCCTCTGGTGCCTGTGCGAGAAATGGGAATGAGAAAACCGATCGATAAATCCAATTAAATTTTGTTACGCCGCCATCGGTAGTAGCGGCAACATCAACGACACGATAGCCGGTGGTCATGACGGCCTGACATACGCCAAATTGCATTTTATGCGCGAACGTCGATCTCGAGCTCGCAAGATCATCATCTTTTCGTCATAGAGAAATGCGGCTGAAGGCAACACTTGCATCATTTGACGAATCCGTCACACCTGTTAGTTTTACGCGCGCAGAATTTCTATTTATAAATAAGTTCTTTTTATATATATATACATGTTCAATATATATTTTACGAGATTAAAATCATTTCATTTATTTGCACGCATCAAATGTGTGTATATAAATTTTTTTCAATAATGATGGTCTTAGTTAACTAAAAATTCGAATTGTGAATGCAATTTTGCGATTTGTTTTGAATGTTGCGTCAAACATATAATCGGTAAAGACGGTATATATTGAATAAATTATTTGCAAATATCAATACGTCATCATCGGCAAGCAATACATAATTATTTTATTATTAAATTATCTATTGACGAAAGAATTTTGTGACGTGGTTTAAATGACTATATGTGGACTGTGTCCATTGTAATTGAATTGGAAATGGCATTTTCATTATTAATCTTTTTCCCATTCGCCTTCATCGATATTCGTGATTATTCTCGTAGTGCTTGAATTAGATTTGAATCATCAGAGTGTTGGCGATGCGATAATATAATTTTGATAAATTTAATAAATACATAATTACATAAAATACATAATTCTATTGTGTCGTATAAATTTACATATCTGTATAACATTTCATATGTTTGCATGTAAAATGAGTTTTCATAATTGCATTGCAAAGCGTATAAAAATATAAATAACGAATTCGTCATTTTAACTCTATGAAGCCGCATGATGGATACTTTTGCAGGCTTTTTGCCGTTGATCGATATCATCCGTTCGGTTTCTCGAACCAAATAAATCGACGTTCAGTTCATCTTGACCACGGACATCTTGCACGGTTGTCTATAACGACGATCGGTGTCTGTCTGCTAGCCGTTTCTCTCCGTACATTTTGACCACCCGGATTCCGTTTCTCTCGGACTATTAATACGCGTTTCCGCGTCCAGTGCGTCTGGGAGCGACCAGAAACGCTAGCCAAAACTAGAGACCAGTGGCTGTCCGTGTCTCGTACAAGGTGGAATTTCCATCTCGGTTCTTCAACGTTCCTCGCGTTTTCCTCGCGTATTCAGTGACGGTGATCGACTGGCTTTGATCGAAGCGAGATACGAAGGAAAGCCTCCCATTCGTCTCGCTGCCAAGTGAACTTTCAAATGTCGAGAGTGAGAGAGAGCTTTTCTCTTCGATGTCACCGACGATTCCTCGAGATGGATGCCCGAGAACGACTTCATCGTTGAAAACGGGTCGCGGTATCGTTGGTGCGAAACGACGCAAGACGAGTCGTTGCGATTGAATCAATTTTAATCTTTGACTGACAAACGGTTTGATTCGTTTGATCTCAATTCTTTATTCACTCGAGTAACAAGAGATATTCTGTTAAAGATGATTTCATAATTTTTTGAAGATTTTTATGTTTAAATGATATTTAAGCGGTTTCTTTATTTACTAAAACGCATAGTTAAAAGTTTTAGTTTTTTTTTTTCATTTTTGTATTGCATCACGTTGTTTGTGCAATTGGTTTGATTAAAAAAATTGTGAAAAAAATTTTGAGGTACGTGCTCTAATATTTATCTAAAACAATTGTGAAAAAAAATTTGAGGTACGTGCTCTAATGTTTATCTAACAACCTGATATTTACAATTTATATAAGTTAAATAGTAATGAAAAATTATATACACTTTTTCCTTGGGAGCTGGAAGATTGAAGCAAGTTTTTGCGTAATATTCAATTTTGCAAAATTGAAATGTTTACGAAATATCTCATAAACTTTAATAATGGTTGCTTTATTAAAATTAATGCAAACATAGTTGCACCGATAGAGAAAAGATTTTAAATTTTCTAATTATAGAAGGCGATCGTGTAAAGAGATTCATCTTTTTCATATCAAAAAAAAAAAAAAAAAAAAAAAAAAAATCAAATTTCGCAGAAAGAGTAGCGAAACAAGCATTTGAACAAAATCGCTTGTTTCGCGATTTCGTAAATGTCCGAGTGTATCCTGCGTTAGGAATTGCGTTCGATAGGCAACGACCATTAATCTTCCCTTGGAGAACTCGACGAGAGCCATCTTGTTTCTTCCTCCGTGGCGTCTTCTCCACTTTTCCCTCTACCCTGCCCTCCTTTCCGCTCGCAATTCTACTCGTGTTTCCTCGTCGAACGCTTTTCCAGCAAATAGCTGCATCGGGCCAGATTTATCGATATACCCTTACAACGGGCATTCGGGTTCTTATTTACTCAGAGCGAATGCTTCTCCTCGACAAAGGAAATATTCGAGGCTAAGACGATCGAACGATCGAAATTAATACGACGTGTCGTCTTGTGAACTTTTGACAAAAAACCAACATGGAGAAAGGACAGTGCGTTCAGGATACTTTACCTACGATGTACGGAATTATGATAGCATTTCTCACATGTTTGGTTGGCTATGCATTATGGGTGAGTTTATTTATATTTAATAATTATTCCTTTTTTACGTTATTAATGAATTATTTAATAAAGTAAAATAGTTTATCTATTTATTTTTACATTTATTTATTTTTATTTATATTTTATCTATTTATTTTTATTTATTTATAAATTAATAATAAAGTAAAAGTAGTTTATTTATTTATTTTTGTTTTATAAAATAATAATAAATTTATTGTTAAGTCTAGATATTTATTGAAATAAAAGCTTTTATTAAAATAAAAGATTTTATTAAAATAAAAGCTTTCATTTATAAAAAAGTTACGTATATATACATATATATATATATATATATATATATATATAATTTTTAAATGTTACTCTAACAGTATATATCATTAAAAAATGTAAGAAACGTTAATATGCAAGTTTATCTCTTCAAACCATTTAGCATTTTTGCGAAGAGAAGAGTCGTGATATTTTCAGCAAAAAAATGCTAATCTCCTTGAGGCAATAAATCCCGACTAATCAACTTATTTTCAAAAGAGCAAGAGCGCAGTGTCCTTTTTTTCCTTTTTTTAAAGAAATGTTTTTTCCCACCTTCACGATGACGAACAAATTTATTCGCGTAATTAAGCAAGCTTAGCAATGTACTGTGCACAGATAAGGCACGACATCGCCAGAAGATGCTATCGCACGTAATCAAAGATAAACGATTCGACTATGTACTATGTCGTGAACGATGCACGTTGGCTCGGAAATTATTTCCGCGTTTGAAGGCAAAGCGAACAGTTCTCTGTTTCCGCTTATATCAGGATAGAAGCAAGAGCGGTGCGCGAACAGGTAGTTGTCGTGGCACTCGATATCGCCGGCATTGTTTGCCGTAATCGCTCGCAGGACGAACTATAATCCGTAGACTCGCATACATTTCGCGTAGGTCGAATGCCTGCTCGAGGACGCGCCGACTGCTAAATTATGGTCGCGTAATTAAGATGCGAGCCAATTGTTTCATACGGGTTAGTCCGAGCGAAGGTAGACGACGAGCTTAACTTACCTCGTAATATGGACGCCGGAATATTACCTCGATTCTCGTATCTCCGCTATTCACGATTGTTTAGCTCGATGTCGCAGACGAAATTTCACGTGATGGCTCCGATAAGAAAACTATGATCTTGTTGAATTAAGGATTAAAAAGTTTAGAGAGAAATGTTTTTTCAAAACTACAAAAAAATATAATTGAGAAACAGATATTATCTTTCGTCAAACAAACGTATCACATTCGGCGTTATTTCTCTCTCAAACGTATTTGTTAAAAAAATTAAAATTTATTAAATTATTAAATTTAATAATACAATTAACAGTTCCAAGTTATGTGATTTAAAACAAAAATATATCACTATATATTACTGCGTGGAAGAAATCATTGATAAAAATATCTTGTTTCATAATATTTATATCGAAGTACATATCATGTGTTTCTCGTGGCTTGTATAAATTACGCGTGTGTAGAGAAATTAATTTCTGTCGCCATATTTTAATCTTTATGACGTAACATTTAGCTTTGTCATTACAATGTAACATTTAGGATAGAGCCTAACCGTCAGTATAATATGTTGATTGTTACCATAATGACGTAACGATGCGATATTATGCGTGCGTTATAGGAATCGATCGTTTGTCTGATGTAATTACAGACCGAAGCATTATCAAACGCACATGCAAGATATGATTATTATCGCCGCAGGTGCTCGCACGGACAAACGTACAAAGCATCCCGATAATGTCTGGTCTACAACAATAGATACAGACGCAGGATGTAGATACAAGTGTAAGCATGCAAATGTAGACGGTTTCTTTCAAAGATTTAATTGTGAATTTAACTTTCTTTTTTCACTCCTTTTTTCCGCATTGTATTTTTCATCACAATAACAGTGCCGTTATTTCATTCGCATTTACATAATTTAATTTTAATTCACAATTCACATTTAACGTTGAATATTATTGTGTAATTAATTTTTCTATTCCGAATCTATAAGAAATAAAAAGAAAATCAACTATTTTTTTATTATTTGATTAATCGAATTATTTTTGTTAACAATGACATTATTAATAGTGTGTACGCTGTATCATGATACATAGCTCGCCGATTGACTAATACACAACATTATTCTGTCAGTGAACAATTCAGCCGCAATGAGATTTGCGCCCTGTCTCTATTCTAGATCATAATACGACGAGAATAACGAAATGTTGTCGGCGAATACGAATGTTTGTTTTTCCGAAGCGGTTTGCTGCGCCGCGGGCAAATGAGAAACGATCGTTTGCGGTGCAATTATCGCGTTAAAATGCAAAAGCGAGTGGTTAATGTCGAGTACAAGTCTTCATAATTTACCTGCGTATATGGATTTAGTTAATAAGCATTTCTTTAAAAAAAAAGATGAGACGTAATTGCATTTTCAATTGTACAAGACGAGCATGTGAGGCGAGTATTTTGCTTGTGTTTACTTTGATATTACATCATTTATGATTACGATGTGTATATAGGAACGCAGTTTAATGTATGTACAACGTAAACGCGCAAATACACCCGTGCCCTTTATGATGTCGAATATTATCTATCTTGAGAACATCTATTTTGAGATGCTATCCAATAGAGAAATCGCGTTTCAAATATTTATCTTTATCATTTTTATTTATTTTTATCGCGCATTTTTATTCCGTATTTTATTCTGTAAACGACTATTTAATAAGCCGTGTTGTCGGGAACACATGATATATCGTTTTCTGATTTAAATTTATTGGAGTGAATATAATATAGTGAGATACGATAGGTCAGATTTATTCTCTGATGAATTTTTCGTACATTTCTCATTTTCTGCAATATTTGGTCGATCTGTTGAGAAGAGATCCTTCTATTTCGCGATGGAACGCTTTCTGCTACTTTTCTGGACTGCAAATAGAATACTTGTAGAACGACTTTACATAATCGCGATCTCTACTTATGCATATATAAGCCTTCTGGTGTTCTTAAAGCTCTTGAAATGTAGAATTTCAGATATTCACTTGTTGAAAATATCTTTTATAATCGGAATTTAAAATACTACATTTTTTTTTCTCTTATCACTTAAATTGTATTATTAGCGATATATAATAATTACCACAAAAAAAAAAAAAAAAAAAAAAAAAACTGCAGTTGCTAATTTTTTTACGCGTCATTATCACAATATTTTATGCATGCCACATTTACTATTTAGTCACTTAGTATATTATTATTATTTTTATCGCGTATACACAGAGCAAGTATAGTTCGCGAAGCTTTCACCTGATATTACTTTGCGAATATTTTTGTCGCGCGATTGCTTGAATTCGTAAGTTAATCGAAGTTGGTTTAGACGCAATTGGCGAGGGGCAACGTAAAATGCGGATCACCGATATTTCGATATCGAAAACATATTTTAGGAGGAGCTGTTACGCAAAATGCGGTCTCGCAATCCTCTCTTTACGATCGAACTTTAACGGTGAGAGAAGATTTATTTATTCTCTATGGCGTGGCATAAAGCGATGATGCTTTTCACCGACGCTCCATTTCATTCTTTCTCCGCGCTCTGTGGCAACAATCCGCCTCGAATAATCTCCTCTGTTTTCTTTCAATCTTTTCTATTTGCCTGACGAATTCCTTTCTCGCGAATTTTTTGCGTCAAAGATAAGCTGCGAGTTTTCTCACCTGCTTGCGGCATTACGATTTAGAATCTTTATTAGTTGTGCGGCACGGATATTTTCAGTACATGATAAATTTTGTGCGCTTTTTTTCAGGGCAATAAAAAATTGCGATCTTTGGTATGCATGATTGTTTTAATTTATTTTAATTTAATTAAAAAATTTTAATATCAAAATCGAGAAGCCAGTATGCTCTTTTGTATTAAGGTTTGTCAATTTTATTATAATGTTAATTATGCTTACTTTCAGTTTGAATGAATGCTTGAATAGGAAATCTATTAAAGTTTTATAAAATTTTCTCTCTTAAATTTGAAGAATAATTTCTTTTTTCACGCGTTGTTTCGTGATCACAATTTCTCGACGTTAAACGATCCAATTCTCTTAGTTTTGATTCAATTATGCATATTCCCTTTCTTGTGCTGCATCAATCAACAAAGATTCACAAACATCCGTTAGTTACGATCGAATCGTAATAAAAAGGGCTTCAGTGTAATTTTAATCGAGGAGCATTCAGGCGATATCAAAAACTTTTTGCGACAAGACTGAGAGTTTCCCAGAATCGTCGATTGCCCTTTCGTTCTTGTCGTCTTGTCTTGTCTGCATAGACGTTTCTCTCCTACTGTTTTTCCTTTATAGTCTTTGTGTTATTCTCCTAAACGTTATTCTCTTTAGCCTGCACGAACAATTAAGCAATTTACATGTCGAGATAATGACTCTGCGTGAATTCAATTCTTTAACATAGTCAGGGCAACTTCTATTATTATTTTATTTAAATTTATTTCTTTCGAAGACTTGATACTTAGATTAGGTATACGTGCATTAATATTGACACAAATTATTAATTATAATAATAATATTAATTTTTAGCTAACCAGACGATAGAATTGACTTCTGTACATTTTAATTTTAATTAAAAAAAAGATAAATAATAGAAATTATATTATTATATTTTTGCGTTAATCATTATCTTGTATTATGTTAGTTTGAACATTTTGAGATATTGATTTTTGCACTGAAATATATAATTGATAATTTTTCGTCTCAGAACCTGTAATGTTACTTAACCGCGTAGTCGATCCCTTTTGTTAGTTCACGTAAAAGCTCAGCCGTCACGTTTACTCATTCGTAGCAGCAAATTTGTACCTTTGAATAAAAGATGAATCGGGCTAACATTTTATACAATGTATGAAGATTGTAACTGTTAATTCAATGTCTGTGAGTTTATTCTCGTTATGATCTCCAACGTTATATTTTCTTCCATCAAATGAATATATCTTTTTATTTAAAAAAAAAAAAAAAATGATTATTTTTAATTTTATTTGACTTTTGAGATTTTTAGTTTGTTTTTTATTGTAAAAATCTTTGGAAATTATTTATGGAATCGAGAAATTTTATATAGCAACAATTTTTTTAACAGTACAAAGACAAATGAAAATCAATAGAAATAAAATCGTGTCTCAACCATCATATATATTTGTACAAACATTCGCTGATGCTTTTGTAAAGAAATATATGCAAGAAGATGTGTATTAAATATTAAGAAATAAAAGGAAATAGTATTTTGTAGAGCTATATAAGATTTGTACAAATATTTGCGCGGTCATACATGATGAAAAACTTAAGGGCGCAGTCTGACGCGCGTTTTTAATGTTGCGAACGAATTTATTGCCATGTCTGAGGATTTCTTTTACAAGAAACGACGCTTTTCTCAGGCTTACTCTTAGTAGAACGTCGTTTTATTTTCTGCGCATTTTTCCTCAACAACTTTTATATTACCTCGTTGCAACGAGTTGTATGACGAAGAATCATATGTACGACCGCAAAAGGAAGAGTAGATGATAGATGTCATCGGACAAACATACCAGTTTGTACAAATAATATAGGTACATAAAGTACAATTACATGGTTACGTGCAAAATACTTAATTAGGTACCACGAGATATCGAGATATTACATTATCACGAGATGTCAACACGTTTCGTTAATAGAGCGAACAAAACAATTGTGTTTGTTCAATTGTATATTGATTTATTGTTATATTTAGGAATTCTCATTATTGGACTTGTCACTATTTCGTCAAGAAATTTAATTAAATATAAAATGTCATAATTTCAATTGATTGATATAATTTTAATAGAATATTATATAACTTTTCTATTATTTTTTATATCAATAAGAAATTGAGAATATTTTTATATTTATCAAGGGAAGTTTATCCGACATCATTTCTGTGTTTTATGTTGTGTATAATATTATCATATTATTAGTAATAAATCAACTATTTATTTGGCTTTCATAATAGAAATTATGAAAGATTGTTATACGACATAAGTACGATTATTAAAATGCGTTTTACGATTTTGCGTTACATATTTTGAATGTACCTAATAACAAATTACTTAATGATGTCCAGATATACCAGAAAAGCACGTTGAATGATAAAAATATTGCATTTGATTATGTTTTAAATTATCTGCGTTTTGACCAAATACTCGACATAAAAGCGAAAAAAAAATTATTATTATTATTTTGTAGAAATGGGATTTAATTGAATGGCATTTAAAATTTTCATTAAAAATTAAATAATTATTATTATCTGATGAGATATATTATTGATATCAACTTAATAGAGAGGAATATATCTGATTTAAAGAATATTATTAAAAATTTCTAGATAATTATTATTTAACGATAAATTTTTATATAGTTACTCAATTTTAATATAATAAAAATAAGAAAAAGTGAAAGTAAATTAATGAAAAAAGTTTTTTTTTTTAGATACCGAATGGAACATATGGAATTTGTAAACGACAAGATATTGTTATAGCTACATATTCTGTTCAATATACGACTGCAAAGCTTGCGTTAAAAGTTTTAGATTTCTTAGAAGCAAGCGATTGTTAAGATCAATATATGGTCTATAATTGTTCCAATTGAGCTTCAGATATCGAGAAGGATAAAAATTGTTTGGAATTTTTTCGTACAAAGTCTCAGTTAATTCCTTATTATTGTCAATCATTAATTGCTGCGTTGAGTCCGCTTGCGAATTCTGATGACTTGGATTAGCTAATGATCGATGATCGGAAAATCCTTTGATTTGGCTCGGTCTTGAACCCGGTTTCACGGACAAGGATTTAGCTCCATATGTTCGACGCATCAAGGTCTCATCGAGGAATTCCTTCGGAAGTGAGGTGATATTCGTGCCTGATCGACCAACCAGATCGTGCTTTCCGTCTTTCTTGCCTTCGGTACGCTCCTTATTTTTCTGGTGCAGCGGTCGAAATTTATTCTCTAGAAATTCCTTAGGAGGCGACAAAATGCTCATACCCCATCTACTAGACGATCTTCCATGATTTAGCGGTCTCCCTGTCATGTTCTGCTCCCCCGCATCATCCCTCTCCTCCTTGCTCTTCCGCGTCAATAGTTTCGTCGTTACGATCTTCTCGTCATGCCTCTTACTGTCCTTGCTGCTTTTCTCTTTATCGTTTCGAGAGAGATTGGGTTGTCCGGGATATTCCTTCACAGGAGCTTCTTCAGAATTACTCTTAGAATTTAAATTTTCATCGCTGTTTGAAGATTTCTTGATATTTCTACGCGTATTATCAGAACTATGTTCAGTTTTCGATTCTTGTGAGATCGATTCTTTAGAATGCGAATTTATTTCGGAGATGAGCGAGAGATCCTTCTCAAGTTTGCTTCTCGCGTTACTCGCTACAGTTGTATTACCTGCGTCAGTTAGATCTTCTATTATTTCAGATATTTCGTAGTCCTTATATCGCGAATGATAAGGCATAACGTGCATCTCTTGAATAATTTCTGCAGACGGATTCTTTATGTTTCCTAGATCGATTCTATTTGATCCATCGATATTTGTAGCCCTAGATTGTAACAAGGACGAATCGTGGAGATCTTTCGCGCTTGCATTGTCTTGACTGATTGACGATTGTGCGAGTGTCATCAGAATAGTAGGATCAAGTTGCTGTAATAAGAATAATTATGTATCGTATATAACATTCTTTTACGAGTTCAAGACTTACATCTCTTGTTTTTTATCTTTTTATAAAGTCCATAAAGAGTATTGTTTTTATAACTTTATACCTGTACAAAATTTTTACAATGATGTTTAAATTATGAGAAGAACTTTTGCAAAGCTAGTTTTACGTAGAAGAGATTTACGAATATATGTTATAAATAAATTTTTTAAATATATCGATTAACACTAATTATTTTATTAATTGAGTGGTAGCTTTATTTTTTTTTAAATTATCTTTTCTAATAATCTAATAATTTAAATTTACATATAATTCTGCTTTCTTCATGTTTTTATTCTACTCCGCGCTTTTCTTCCCTAAAAAAAACATTGGTATCTAAAATATATAAAAATTACTAATAACATAAACACTACACACATTATAAAAGTTTGTAATATATGATATTATAGCGTCATGTGTGACACAAGAGAGAAAGAGAGAGAGAGAGAGAGAGAGAGAGAGAGAGAGAGAGAGAGAGAGAGAGAGAGAGAGAGAGAAAAGTATATCAAAGAATAATTTATCTTTGTAGTTTTCTCTCTCTTCTCTATACTCTTTATCAAAGTATAATAGTGCTAAAAGTACATGTGCATTAACGTAATGTTATCTCTGTAAAAAGAGCAATTTCCTTATGTTCTCACCGTGATCGATTCATCGTCCGTAAGTTTGTTCGCTCTCGTAGTTTCTTCGACATTGTCGAGGGCGAGTTTTTCGTTCTCGTTTCTTTTGTATGATACCCATTTTTCTCTCTTTCGTCGGCTTATCTCTTGCATTTTCTTTATCCATGGATCCGCTATCCTTTGTTCCGGATTCTCGGGTTTTGTAAATTCCATCTCTGCTTTTTCCTCCGACGATTCTTTCCTGTTAGAGAATAACCGGGTCCGTTTAATATTATTTGCAATAATCGATTATTTCATACAAGTTGTCCTGCTTAAAAATTTATTTATTTATAATTATTGTATTATTTTTCGCTATAAGCAGTCTTTTTTTTTTTATACTTTTCATAAAAAATGATTTCTTGAACAGTTTTATGATTTATCTAATTATCGGAGAGAGAAAGAGAGATTGTATTTTTTATATTATTATGTATTTTTTTTTTTAAATCTAAACGCAAGATCTTTTAACAGAACAGGAATTAAAACGAGAATTTTAATCAATATTCTGTGTATTGGATGAATGCAGTTACTGACTGCGGTTTACCGGAATACCTCAGGCCATAATGCTCGGGCGGTTTCCAGTTGTAATTCGGTAACCACTGAATGTTGTTTCTCTGCCTTGAAACCGCGAGGTTCTTCTCGAGCTGTCTCGAGTCAGTATAATCTGCAAACAAGACAGTTGCTGTATACTTGGCCCTAAAGGCGAGGGTTAATCACCACACTTGGTTACACTTCGAACATATAATACGAAGTAAATTGGACCAAGAAGACCTAGGCATCCTTGTCAAAGAGCCGCTTAATTTCTCTTGCTATTCGTCTCTTGGCTTCTTCGTCAAACTTGAAGACATGTTAATTTTATGCCAAAGTAACTACGCACATGGTTATTAAACCTTAATCACGTCATTAACAAATACGTAAATATTAACTTATCATAGTAATTATATTTTCAATTTACAATTTACTCATTTATTATCTGTGACAATTATCTTTTATTTATATTGCTAAATCTTTATCATCGTTTATTATTTATTCTTTTCAATTCACTTTGTCTATTTTTTTGTTATTTTAACTTTTTAAAAAAATGTGGATGCATTTTAATATTTCTCGATTTAATTTGGAAATCTCATTGATTAAATACAACGCTAATATAAAAAGATTGTTTGCGCAGCAAAGCGTGAAGGCGATAAATGCGGGAGGGAAAAATGAAATTCACGTAACATGTGCTAGCTCGTAAACGTACAACGAGTCGCTTCGACGGCATATAGTCAGGTCGGAGCTACACGCTCTCAGCCACAATCGGAGCACAGTTTAACGATATTTAATTGCCAGCGAGGCACGGATAGTAATTGAAAAGATAAAAGCGTAGTAAAGCGGGAAACGTCGTTGTTCCCCCTTCCCCATGTACAGTCCATTTGCTGGTATTTACTTTTGATTCGTCAACTGCGCCCGACACCCGCGTACACGCGCATACACGGCATGCATGCATGTATATCATTCCTACGGTCATTTTTCGTCGTATTTTATTTTGTTTATTTTGTTTTGCGGCGAAACTCCAGCTATCACTTTGATGTTACAAAAATATATTTATTCTTGAGTAATTGATTTTAGCTAGAATTAATTCTATATTCAAAGAAAGAAGAAAAAAAAAATGAGTCTAACTCAAAGGATATGTGTTTTTTTTTGTTTAAAACAAAATGACATCGTTTTAGGCTGTATTATTATGTTAATTTTTCCACTTATTACTATTATTTTTTCAATAATTTGTTAATTATATATTTTTGCATATTATAACTTTTATTTTATTACTTATGTTACATACTTGTATGTATATTATTATAACTTTATTACTTTTTTCAAAGAGACTCTAATTATTACTGATAATTATGTAAAATTACTGATAAAGGTGATTATTTAAAAATTAAATTTATTAACCATTTGTATTGATAATTATATGTATTTATGTGTAATTAATTATACATAATAACCAGTTAATCAAACTTACAATGACATAAATGTATATATAGGAAAATATGGTTATACGCAAATTTTATACAAGCATTGAAAAATATAATTCAACTATAAACGAGAGAATTGCGCAAGGTAGTGTAAAAAATATAATTTATGGACACATCGCCCGAAAATATTTCCAGGACAAAGTAGAGAGCGCTAAAAAGATTTATGGCACTAATAAAACGCACGCTAGTACGAAACTCGTGCGATTTCGGCGTAAATTAAGAATGGAAAGGAAATTATATAATCCACATTAACTCGCCAATGGGGGTAGCACTTTTAGCAGAATTTAATTTATTTCCTGACACATACCGGACACTCCAGTACTGACGATAGAATTAGATTTTCGGTGCGCCAGCTTTTGTTGAGGGAAAAAGCAACTTTACCCTTTGACGCTCGACTACGACACGGAGTAAACTGTAATCTACAAAGTTAGCACCGTATTTTGAGCGGATCGATATAACGAGCCGAAAGTATCCGACAGCTTTTATCGATGCACGGAGATTGCATTCAGCCACGACTTTTATGCGAAATGCACCGCGACTTTGGCCGGCGCGTCGTCGGTTACGATCGCGATACAATTCGCGCCGGAAATAGAAAATCGATGCCGTCCATTTCGAGCGGATTTAAGTTTATCTGCGACGTTGACGTCACAGAGCTTAAGTTTAATTGTGAGAAAAGATCTTTGCTGGAAGCCAGTGAATGTCAAATAAGTAAATGAATTTTCTTTATCGTATGACGGAACTGTCAAATAATAATTATATCGAAATGATGACTATGATGACTTTATTTATATGCCCTATATTCAATACTAAACATAGTCATTCGATTAATTAATTTGTTGAACATGGCTATTCTGATTTTTATTATGATTTATTGTTCTTTTTATGAGTATCTACAATCTATCAATTATAGGCTATCGATTAATTTAGTCTCGGCTTAATGAAAATTGGATAATTAGATATCTTCTCTTTTTATTATCCTTTAATAGTTATATATCAAATATAATATTATATTTAAATATTTTTTTATATCTAGTTATTATAATCGAAATTTTATTAAAACAAAAATTACTTGAAGTTAAATGAAAAATGTTTTTGCATCTCTCTTTCTCTGTATATATATATATATAT
>JBCAUJ010000001.1:1451888-1516847 GCA_038406275.1 Cataglyphis albicans
TATATATATATGTATAATAAATATATATTTTTATATTTATATTTATATTTATATTTTATATATATTCTGCACATATTAACAGTAAATAAATGAAACGTGAACAAATCATAATGATTGATTTATAATGAGATTTTGTAATGATCAATCTGTAATTAATGCTGAAGAAATGAAAATAGAGAAAGGAAATCAGCATACGCAAGCATTCAGAGAGACAGAGAGAGACTGTAAACTTCGAAGATATATTTAGCTCACGGAACATTTGTGTGCTACGGTGTCCGAGAGAATGGAATAAAGCGCAAACACACGTTTATACAATTTATCGTATACAGACAACACGCTTTCTGATAGTTTCTCGTATCTCTGACAAATAATCTGATCAAGATGTCAGAATGAAAATGGCGATTTCTGGTGTGATTTAGATATAACAAGATAAAAATATTATCACGACTGCATAATCAACGCACTGAATATTATCAGCCATATCGGATGTGATTCGTCCTGATAACAATGGCGTGAAAAGATATGGAAAAAAAAGATCATCGATAATATTATCGTGGAGGAGAAAAGCGGCGAGAAAAGCGCGCTGTCCTCTTTCCGATCTTTTGCCTCTGTAATCACGACGCGATCCCTGGTCGATCCGCCGAAGCGGATAGAGATAAGAATTTTGTGTTACGCCAGTTACATGACTTGAATCGATTCTTGTTTTTCTTCTTTGGCTTGTCGTTACGTCTAACTGTTACGTCGTAAATCACAGCGTAACGATATAGCTACGATCGTATTCCTTTTACCGGTTTTTTTCCATCTATACGACTACGATAACTTTAATTGCGCGATAATATAATTTTATTTTACGAAATCTATGTGTGCAGATTTATCTCGAGTAATGGTAATCGAAAATTTATCAAAGTAAAATTATAATATTGGGGGATGTTATAAAATAATTTATATGACGTTTCAAAATAATTTTTTTCTGCAAAAAATTACGGAATTTGAAAAAATTTAGTAATTCTTTAAAAAATTATGCGATTAATAAATTTGTTATTTATTTTTAATGTGTCAAACATAATATTTTACACTTTCCTCAGAAAACATTGCAGCAACATTGTGACAATATTCTATATGGATTGTATCGTTAATATTGATACTAAATTAAACACGCGCGGTCATATAGTTCTTTTGCTTTTTTTAGAAAACAAAATATTTTTTTTGTTATATCATATTTTGTTAAATATTCAAGTAAGTATATATTCACAGTAAGATAAAATAAAAAATTAAATAAAGGATTTGATGCTTACCGTCCGAATTCCCTTGAGCTTGAACGAGAGGTGATAGGAGACAGAATACAAATACCATAGGCATGAACAGGTGGTTACTATGGCTGATGGCCATTTTGTCCGGCAACATATGATAACACATCACGATATGTACATATACCGGTGACCGATTGCAGTGGTGGGGCCAAGTTTATTATTCATGAGCGAATCCCATCATGACAATTCCCTCCACTCATAACTATTCTAAAAGATTTCAAAGGACGATTGTTATCTATATCAATTATTATTATTGCGAATCTTTTTGCTGATTGTGAAAAGATTATACGAAAAATTATTTATAAAAATTATCTCTCTTTTAGCAACTTTCTAATTGATAAAAATAATTATGGATACAGTCTCGAACAAAGTATTTATTTGCACGAGATAGCAAATAAACAAAATGATAATGTAAAATACAACATATCTTGCATTTTCAAAACTTGATTTACATATAATACGTATATCTGTTGACAATTTTGATAAATTATCTTTCATTATTAAGAATGATTATTATATGTTAATTTGATTATACGATAATAAATGATCTTAAATAATAAAATAAAATAATAATACAAAAAAATAATAATGTGTATTTTCTTGTCTACTAGAATAGGCTGTACGTTATCGATGATAGCATTCATAACAATACAATGTGATCTTATAAATGGTATGGAAAATCGAAAGTGCCGTGTCTCGTTTCGATACGCGTACCGCTTGACCGCATTTTGTTTGTCTTAATAAATTATGCATTCGATTAAAGTAGTACACATGCGCTGTGGGTGAATAATTTTCATTCTTCTTCGCTACGTTTAAGCGAGACACTCCATGATTCGATTTTTGTAAATATCATCAAGATGCAAATAAAAAAAATGTATTGCTATTTTAAAAATATCGATATAAACATATCGATCGAAACTAATGGCAAAGGCAGGATGTCTGCTAATATGCGAATAATTATATTCGCTTGAAATCTCTTTTGATGAGTGCGATAAATTTGTAACAGTTCAATTATCTTTTTCGTCTTCATTGATATGATTCTTTAGTTCAAAATTATTTTAGGGAAATCTTTTTAATTTCTTCAGAAACATGCTTGAATTTCATGTTTGGCCTAGAATAAACAATCATTTTTCGTCTCTTTAAAAATTTTAATGGATATATATTTGATTTTGTATTAACATTTTCTTTGGTTGATGTCTCAATTCTCTGTTTCGGATTTATTCGGCATAAAAGCGATTTCGTCTTTTTTTACATTAACGTTTCTGATTTCTAAGTCGTCACGATCATATTTATTTACTTTAGAAGTTAATATATATATATATTTTTTTTTTTTGATATCCGGATTCTAATAAATTCTCATATGATTTTCTAATATTGGTACTATTCTCTCCTGGATTATTCTCTTCCTTGGACGATGTCTTGACTTTCAAGAGAGATCCCTTGCCTCTCGTAGTAAGGCGATGCGAGTTCATGCCTGTCACGAGTCCATTTCTTGTCTTTTGCTATCAGCTTTGCGATTTCGGTCGCATCCATGTCAATATCGATAACAATTTCCTGGAGTGGATTTTTATAGACTCGACAATCCCATAGCGTTCTAGTCCTGAATTTGAACATCTCAATTTTTGCGATTGCCTCCTGAATTTCGATGATCAGTGCACAAAGATGTTTTAAAGAAATTTCGTTGTTGGGAAATGCCAAATCGAAACTAACGTTAACTTTTGGTTGCCAATTTGGTGATGAATATTTACAGACCGCTATATAAAATAAATCTGTATATAAAAATATTTTATTACGTTTATAAATCTTTCAATCTCATAAAATTATAATGTAATATGAATGCGATTTAAATCAAGCTTGTCAACATACGCAAATGTGCTTTATATGTATATATGTATATATAATATTAAAACATTTTTTCTTTATTACTACATATATATATATATATATATATATATATATATATATATTCTAGATCATATATTATTTAATATTTTAATCCGCTAAAAAATAAAAAAAATAAATGATTTTTAAGAATAAAATTTTATTTTGTTATATTAGAAACATGCGCGATTTCAAAATATAAGAAATTGCTTATGCGACAAGTGAGTCGGAATGAGTTTGACGATATTGATTTAAATAATAACACTTGTGCAATAATTTTGAATATTGCAACATAAATAATGAATATAGAAATTAAATAGATACTATTATTCTTAAAGTTAATTTAGTATTAATTTAATATGTAAACATATAATTATAATAATTGTGAAAAAATTTAAATGAAATATTTTAAAGTAAAATTTTATTCCTAATTCCACACAGTGTCTAACTTTTAAATCCTATTTTCCTATGACTGTGCAATTCTGTATAAATTATTACTTATGCAAGTTTAATAGGGAAAAGTAACAATAGAAATCTCTCTTGAAGTTATATGAAGTAAATTTAGTTTGGGGAATAAGCTGTCACACTTTTCGTTTGATTATTTATTACGATCGAAGGAAAAGCCCCGCGTGCGCGTGAGGATAGCTGAGTAATTTTGCTGCCTCGATTTTTTAGCGAGATATCGAAAGTTTCCGCTGCTGCTGTCGGTGACACTCGATTTTGTGGAGGCAAACTTTCTATCTCCGCGATGCAGGAGACCCTGCAAATTTAAATTGGATTTCATTGTAATGACACTCATTGAGCCTAAATAAATTAAAAATACGTAGAGACTCTTAGTAGTGCAATTAAACGAGGAATTAACGTATAATGAATCGGTATATTGTCACGCGAAGATAAACTTGTATACGAAGTTTTATGAGACACACGATCTGCGCGAGTTTTGAACATATGCATAAGAAATGAGATGTCACGAAACATATCTAATTTTTTTATATAATTATTTAATAATTTTAAAACTTTTATATAATTTTTAATATTTGATATTTGTGATACACTGAGCAGAATCAAGAATAAGATTTTACAACTATCAATATATAAATTATTTATTAAAGAAATTTAGCAAAGAAATAATATTTTACTAATCTTTAGGAAAATCATTATAATGGATTGGCGTTGCAATCGAGATTATATTATATATTTTGGAAATCAAGAATTTTTTTCTTGTTAAATACAACATATTTAATCTATAGAGCTATAAAAGCATTAATAGTGTTTAAATGTAAGACGAACATGCGAATATTATGCAAATATTTAATTTATGAATTACATTTAAACAAATAAAAACATATTTTATAAATACTATCATCAAACAGTCCGTCTCCGATCATATTCACATCTTCGTCAAAGAATTTATTGAAGCTGCGCCATATATTACTAAAATATTAAAATGTTTTTCATCAGAGATATATGTATGTATATGAAGAGAAAAAATTATTTTATATATGTTATAAAATGTAGCATGTGCACATTTGTTGTGACGCAAAATATTTTTGCAATACAAACAAATATATAATTTATAAAAACAATAGACTGAGACAGTCCACTCAGAATATCTATAATAAAAAGTATATTTAAAAATAGTTGAAATTTTATTCGACATAACTTTAGAATGTGCATTTGTACGTGTAAATAATATGCTACTTGGAGTTATAAGATCAGCGGTTCACTAACAAGCGCGATCACTAAAAAATTGGTGACTGTCATGACAGTATAAATTCATACCACTACGTGCGTGCTACGATTTGCTACTTATATTCTATCCGAGCTCACGATTCTCGCATAGATGAAATTCAGTTTCATTGAGTTAAACCTACAAAACTAATTTATGAGTACAATTTTTATCGTCTAGCAATAAAAATTATCTATTGTTGCGAGTTGATACAAGATATTAGCGGAGGTAGGACAGGATATTTTTCTTTATCGTCGTATAATTCATAATATATGCGCGCACATAGATATTTGATTTATATGAAGAAACTCCAAGTGTCACTTCGTATGAGCGATTAAATTTCGTTGCGACGGACGATGCATTAAAACTCGAGGAGAACGACCATCCGTATCGTCGATCGGGCATAAAAAAACCAGCTTTATTTTTCAGTACCGTCGTCTACCGTTGACAGTTTTCATTAAGTCTCGTAAAATATTGACTGCGGTTTGGCTGATCTGAAATTAAGCGAACGGATCGAGTACTCGACGGTAAAATTTGTAAGCGATAATCGTGCAAAATATGTGGCGCGTTAAATTGTTTAATGGGATTGGATGTAATAATTTATCGAAATTAACATTACGAAATGATTGGACCGCGAGCGGCTAAATAATCGTAATGACGTATGTGATATAATTTTCAGGAAATTAACATTGTCATTACACCAGCGACTGTTTCAGCATATTGCCAGCATATAATACCGCACATACTATGTTAAATGTAGATATTTCATGTTATGTTATAGTGAAAAATATAACTACGTACATTAATGACAGTGAAGCATGTAGCGTAAAACTCGTGCGTTTTGGATTTTAACTTTTAAATTTATAACACATCTCCAGAGTTAGCAGCTGAATATTTAAATTTATTTAAATATTTATTATATATATTTTTAAATTTATTGAAAATAATTAGCGAATGTGTGTGGATGAGAAATATGTAGCTCTGCATAACTTGTTATTAATACGTAAATATGAAAAATAATTATATATGAGAGTAGATATAGATTGCAGTTAATCATATATTTTTTATTTAAAAATGACGGGATTTTCACGAGTTATTTGCAATTCTCGCAATACATTTACGTACATGGATTTATTTTCTTATTACATGTAGTGTTTGACTGTTGTTTTATTTATTATAAATACCATGACTCTCTCCGATACGTTCTATCTGATGGGAACAATTAATGGTCACCATGTGCAACTACAAATGAGATGTCATCTTGGATTTATGAAGCGCTGCGATTTTACGACATTTTGAAATTGCAATTTTACATGACTGTGCTATAACATACACGCCTCGATAATTTTACCCAAAACGTATGCTTGTCGTTAGCTTTGGACAGTTTCATACAATCAGTTTGGTACAACAAGATATCTGCTTGCAGCATTGTGTCTCCAATATTAATTATATATTTAAATTATATATTTAAAAATTAAAAAGCAAAAATTATATATTTTAGATTGCAGGGAAAAGGGGGAAGGGAGGAGAGAGAGGGAGCTCTTCTACACTTGCTTCACAAATAAAATATAAAAGATAAATTCGAGTTGTAATAGTTTCGCGTGATGGAGTACCGTATTAATTATCGAGCACTCATTATAAGAATTCCTAGCCAGAGGTGAAGAATTGCACGAAATTGCAATTGCAAATACCGCTTGTAATTAAATTGAAATAGGAGAGAATTGCCATAATATTAAATTTAACACAAATAATTACATCTACGTCAACTGTATTTGATAATTTAATCATACAATTATGATTGTTATTATAAATTAATTCCAGTCTTATTGAATAATCTAATTATATCTTATCAAAATTAAAAATTAAAAAATTTTATGATATTATTACTATACTCAACTTTTTGTATGTTTACGTATGTTTATTGAATATGTTTATTGGACATAAATACATTGTGAATATATCGATTGATTTCTTTCTCTCTCTTTCTCTTTTGTGACATTAATTTTTTTATTATTTAAAATGTCATCGATGACCAAATAGATTTTCCCCAATTTTCACTTTAATAATTATGTTATTAAAGCTTACTGCATTTTTATACTTTTAACACTAGATTTCAGATTTGTTTTGCTACGATAATAAACTAACGAATGCTACTATTTCTTTTTTCAGCCGACTATTTTCGGAACAGTAGCCTCGGATCTCAACCCCAAGGATGGAAATAGCCGAAAGGTGAGCGTTAATTTTTGAATTCTCCTTATTATTTCATCAGCTGCATTAATGATTATTTCAAGAGAAAAATAAAATATTTAAAGAGCGGCGATGAAAGAATAACTCCTCTGTCAGGCAACGTCTGTTGCCGAGGAGGATTTTCATCTTTTCGCGTTACATCATCCCAGAGGGAACCTTTCCGGAGACCTTAATGAGTAAAAATTGCTGCTAAGTTGTTGGCTCCGCTCTGCTAACCATTCCGAAATAGAGCTGGCTGCGCTAATTAAAAGTAACAGCGCTACCAAGTGGTCCATTCTATCCGGTAGTTCCTCTTAACATACTAAAACTTCCAAACTTTCCCTTTTCCGGCCACTTACGCGACATCCTAATCGTGGAATCATGCATAATGAGCACTCATAACTGTGTTATTATTGAAATATTTAAGTTAAACAACTTAAAATATGTTTAAAAAATTTATCACAATTATTAACGAATATTTTAAAATTTATAGAGTTTAGGATTAATTATTTCATGAAAAAATAAAATTTTGAAAAAGAGAAGACGGATCACATCCGTGTTTGAAAATAAATCTTTTTTGCATATTACTAGATTATATCAATTTTATGTGTACTATGTAATGAATATTCACGCAAATGATATAACAACTTCCTATAAAAGATAAATAATTTCTCTATTTATTACTAGGCATGATCATTAAATCTGGGTGATACTATTACCAGATGCACCGATACTGATAATGCTGCGTTATATTTACACGCATATGTATTTCAATTATATTATTAATTAGCTATTAGCCGCCAGTAATCGAAAATTTAGAATAATTTTTGAATGATTGGAACTGTTTCCATACATACATGTATCAAGAAAATATTCATTCATCACACAAGGCTTATAAAAATTTTCTATTTCTCTTTTAAAATGCGCATATCGCATTAATTTATTGATGTATTAAAATTTCTATTATTTTAAAGTAGCGTCATTTTAAAAATAAACGACTCATATAATGTCGTGCTTGAATATAAAAGATAATATATTTTGCAGAAACAGCTTGCAAATATAATTACTCAGAGTGTTATAAAGAAAATACATATAATGTCGTGTTTAAATATGAAAATACAATAGCTTTTTCAGAAATAGTTTGCAAATACAATCACTAAGAATGTTAAAGAAAATGCGTCATATCGAAGAATTAATTAGAGCAGCTTTCTGACTGCTATTCATATATTGAAAATTAATTACCCCTTTATTAGGAAGTACATGTTAATCGCTTCGTTAACCAGATTCTGTTCCGACATGCCATATTTCTTCGAAACAGGTCTCGAACATTTCACGATGTCTGCTGGAAGCCATAAATACTCGATTATGATATTAATAGACATTGCCCGGGAATTTCGGAGGACGGTGCACGAATGCAAAATCGTAGACTGAAAAAAAAAAGAAAAAAATTTACCATTACGGCGTGTGCACGTCTCGCACCTATTAATGCGGTTCATGTTCACACACCGTGATTACATCCACGACACAGTAATACACCACGTAGCATATTTTGGCGCGATGTGTCGAGCGTGATGGAAGAGTAGGTATCACGCGGCGGTCGCACGCACGTGCGTAACGCGATTAATATGAAACCGTCGAGTAATTTTGGTCAGATTTAGTAACGCAGCTGTCATGTGGCATGAAAAAAATTTTCGCGCGAATAAAAAAAAGTACCGTGATGGCCACGCTTGGCACGTCCGAAAAAGCAATGCCGCTTTATTTTTGCCCGCTATTTAATTGTGCGTTTTTCCCTCCTTCTCGCGTTGCTCTGCGTCGACTCAATTTATTAGCGTACAGGGAATACTTTGGATCGCCGACGGGTAATTAATCGCGTAGCCTCTGTTAATGCGCCTGTATTAATGTGTATGCCAATTAGATCCGGTCGTGTGGTAGTTCGATATATATGTGTATATATCACGGGGCAAGGTATAAATCTACCGTAAGTTATGGAGTCCGTGTAATTTTCAGGACACTTTCGAACGATTCGAGTGAGCAATACGAGGCGGTATTTTACTGTCACGTGAATTTAGAGAGTTATGCCGTCTATATGTTACCAAAAGGTAAAAAATCAAAAGAAGGGTGAGAGAGTAAAGTTAAGTTTAATATAAATTTAACAAGAATGAACAAGATACTCGGTTTTTAAAATAATCTTTTTATTATAACAAATTCTCTCTTTCTCATATTGATACACATATCCGATGAAAATTGTGCAGTTTAATTTTATATTAGAATATTATCAACAAGATTGAATAGAAGAATATTAACAATGTGGAATTTTCAAAAGCGCTAACATTTCATTTTCACGCAACAATTTTTTCTTTGCAACCCGTACGGCGAATTTTCGTCGACGATTCATCGTGTACTGTTCAAAGCGCTTTTCTATCGGCGACAAAAGTCGCCTTGTGTCGTGAAAATCACGTCAGTTGCAAGGAATTCTTTTATCTGTGCAGTTATCGACATAAACGAAATTGTCACATGATGTTAGATGAAAATAAGAGCGGTAGGAGCGTTCGACAGAAGAGAGAGAGCGACGATAGGGATGAAAAGAAGAATAAAAATGCATGTCGTACGAAGTAAGAAATTCAATCACAGAAAGATTTCTGCCGTATTTATTGATATCAAATATTGCTGATAGCGCAAAAGGAACACCGATTCTTGTTTGGTCATAAATATAAATCTCTCTCTTGCTTAAATATCACTTTTGCATATGATAAATAGAAAGGCAGAGGAATCATTATTTATACATATTTATACATAGATTTTAGTTATGTAATATAAACGGTTTGTTTCTTATTTTCTAATGAAAGATAGAGAAGCGGACTCTTTGACGAGAATAAACTTTTATAAAGTTAATTAGTCTTAACTCTAAGTTATTAGCACGTTTAGCCGCATTTTGATATTTGTATAATTATGCAATATGAGTTTAGAAACGGAGCAATTTAGAACTTTAGAGCTTTACTACTTTTTTTACTTAAAAAGTAGTTTTAGTGAATGCCAGAAAGTACAGATAAATTAAAGAGAACACGATATCTCCGTTAATTTAGCCGATCTACTATATCACGTCAAATGTGCGATACACATTATCACTTCAATTATATTTTATACTTGGTGTAATTATTTTTGTAAGATATAATTTTTAGCAGACTTGAATGTCAGTTGGCGGATGAAGCGAGATAAAATATAAGCCGATTCTCTTCGCAACAATTATTCCATTATCTTAATTTAATACGTCAAAACGGCATGTTAATTATTAAGACAATCAAATTTTTTTACAATAATATTTTTTGTATATTTACATATGTTAAATAATTCTTTCTTCAAAAATTTGCATTATTTAAATATTCTCGACAATTATGCATTAGAAAAAAAGTGCACGGACAAAATGCTGAAAAAGTCCAAGAATGAAGATATTCTCCGATTATTCCGATCGTGGATCATAAAAGCCGCTATTGTTCATCGAGACCCTCGAGATCCTCGCAAACGTACGGAACTGGCTGAATTATCTTTATCTCTTCCATCTAATAACAACTCGGAATGCTCAGGAATTAGAATGTAAACGCATTGGGAGTGGTAAAACGGGCACTTTAGCACGATGTCGATGAAAAATTTCCCGTTGGCGTGAAGCTTGGGTTACATTGTGGCACACGCGAACAACAATAGTATGATCATAACGCATTAAGAGCTACCTTTATGATCCGAAGCATAGAAATCGGATAAGCCGATATGCGAAGTATAATAACGAGTTTCCCAAAATTGCTCCTACGAAGTAGTGGAATGTTCATTGATGCTATCAAATGGCTAGAATTTACAGTCAAAGTAAAAAGGGAAGAAGTAATGGAAACTTTGAAGAGTAACATACGTACTATAAATGCGATACTTTATTAATGAGTTACGATAATCGCGATTGGCAAATGTTGATGAAATTAGACGATGACATCTGATAGAATTGACGTTTATATAAAGTGGCGCGGAAACGTCGAAAAGGGACGGTATAACGAATATTTTCTCCGTACATATTGTTTCATGCTTTTATCGCGTAATAAACGGACGAGCGAAAGATCGATGCGCCGATATGTTCTCGGCGTTATCGCACACGGACAATGGTCCGATTGGGCGGGGAAAAAATATGCAGCTTGCTGGAATGGTCGTGCGTACCTGTAAATTTTCACGCGAGCGATATAAATTCATGGGACGTCGGAAATGGTGCAGTCTCGCTGGCACTTTTTTTTTGTTTGTCTCGTTGATTCTTATTTAATCTCCACTACCTTGAAAGGAATACGCGTGACTTTTTTGATAAAGGCATTTTGCGGAAATTCTTCGCGTCTACTCTTTTACATTAAATCGGTGAAAATCGGTCACTGATTAAGCAGAGACTTTATTGAAAATCAATGAAATATTTATTGATTTTAAGCGAAAATATTTACACTTCTTCGTCTTATGGTTCATTGATTATGACAGTAAGATTTTAGTGAAAAGTTAGCAATAATAGTACATATTAGCTTTTTTTATTTATTTTGAATTATTATTTTTTTTTTAGGAAAAACCCTCACACACGCATATCTAGAATAAAACATATTTAACTAGTATTCAAATTTCAAATTATATATAATTTTTTTTCTTATTTTTAAAATGTAATAAATCCACAAAACGAACGAAATTTTTAACCAACTTAAATATTTTTTTAACGAAATATATTTATTATTTTATTTTATATATAATATACATATATAAGACGTATTGTTTAAAATATTATTAATATGAGTAGAACAGCTACTGTCAGTAACTGAATTTTTTTGAGTGAGATTTCTCTTTTGCAACGCTATACATAGCATTGTAATTACCAATAATTATTCATTGCTTATCAATGCTAATACGCTGATTCCATTTAAGAGAGTAAATTTAAAGTGTATGCAATATTTATTTATTTTTTTTTTAATTAATTCAGTAAGCTTGTTTTTTTTTTATAAATAATGTTTAAAGAAGGAGGATTTGCAAGGGAAATTGACATCAAGACACATTGAAACATAATCTACAACTTTCCATAGCGGAGAGTATCTCGTTATGATCCATAACAACTTTTGCAAACTCAAGATCGTATTAATTAAACAACGCGAATATCAGTGAAATGGAATCAGTTTTTGATTGGCCATTGACCAATCAATTGATCGGTATAATCGATACTTCCTTTAACGCACTCGCGACACTTTGGATCAACGACAAATTCACATCATTTCGAATATAGATTTGATGTTTGCGCGAATGAGAGGCCGGAAGGTTCGTCGAGACTTAATCGCGCACACATGTATGCGGCGGATAATGCAGCCTCTCCATGCCGTTACGAGCGCGATGCGACTGCAGGCGTACGATGATGATGGCGACACGACGATGGTGATGGTTGCGCCGGTTTAACCACGGCGAAGGGGAATTGTTGGTATGTAGAGCGGAGCGTCAATCACTGCATTTGATATCATCATTGCCGGCGGCGACCTAGACGCTAGTCGGCTCATAGATTACAATATGCCACACATATTGTAGCGCCGATACAGAACCGGAGAGAGGTCTGTAGCGCGGTATAGTGCGAAATCGAATGAGAAAGGGAAGAAGAGGATGGGAGGCTGTTCTCTGTGCGCATATTGCGCACGAGAACATAATGCGCGCCTCGCGGCTATCGCATTGCATATATACATGTACATATATTGTGACAAAAAAGTTTTAATCAGAAGATAGACCCGATGTTGGGTCTTGCCTTATCCTAGTGTGAGCTTCTCGTTTGTCAACGTATTGATCGACAAATTGTGTCGTGTATATATCCAAGAAATAAAGCGAGAAGTGAAAAAAAAAAAAAAAAAAAAAAACGGTGAAAGAAAAAGATGGATGGAGGTTGTGCTAACATACTGTGTATCATACACGCTCTATTACGACCCTTTCGTGCGCTGAGCGCGATCATTTAACGGGCGATTACCTACAGCCTCGTCATTGCGATGCTCATTTGCAAGTGTATTCTTGATGAGTTTTATCCCAAGGGTTCTATGTATATTTCTTCTAATTGCTATGATATCTCATTTAATTTTTTTAGTGCATTCTATGAAGGATTTTTTTTTTTTATCAAACATGCATTTAATATTTTTAAAAATACATAAACGATAATATGCAGTCATTTATTTTGAAAGCTTGAATTTTTAATTTAATCTTAAATTTTCATTAACTTAAGAAAAATATTATTGGAAAAATAACATTTAAAATTGTTATATGTATATTTTTGAATATAATATAATTTATCGTTATCGAATTTCATAAAGTCTTCTTACCTTATGTATTTTTTACAGTATCGTATACCTTATATAAAAATTTTTTATTTTATTATTTTTTTATAATTATGCCCATATATATCTTTGCGTGCTCTTCATTTATTATTTTCTTCTTTTTTTTTTTTTTGTTTTATATGATACATTTTTGTTTTTAGTAAAGAATATCGCTACTATATAAATTATTAAAAATTCTTATATTATAATTAATATTAATAAGTTTTTATGGTTTGCGCCATATTCCTGAGAAAATTATAGTTCGCAGATCACTTATGATTACAACATAATCCCTCCTTGCTTTTCGTGCGAGCGAGAACGTTATTTGTTCACGAAGAATTCGTAAACGTCAGCACGTAATGTCTCGTCCTGTGGGAAAGATAGATCTCGGCAGCGATATAACTTCTCCATCCGTCAGTCTATCCATCCAGCTTGGAGAAACGAGCTTCCCCATCACGCGAGTAATTACGAATAACTAGTCTAGTCGTAACAGTAGCGGTTCTCTCGCGATGCTCGTGGGTGGTAGTGGTGATGATGGTGGGCAGGTGATAAATCGAGTCTGACGTAGAGAGTAGTGTCATACGTTGCGTACTCGAGCGTTTGCCAGCTGTGCGCATATAGACGCACGTACACACACATTTATACTTGTATACGGATCGGAAGCGCTCGACCGGAATGCAGTCATCGTCGAAAGTTTATCGTTAGTCGCGGGTAGCAAGCTGGGACGGTTTAATACGTCGAAATGCCGACGCAACGATCGGGATAAAGCTTATATCAGCCGCGAACGTGCTGGACCGCACTCAATATCGTCGTTGTTGTAACGATCTGTTAAAGCTTTTAGTGCAATCGTTAAAAGATACAGTGTGACCAGCGCTCACCCACATCCAGTGTGACCGTAGCACGTGACGTGATATTGTAGGCGGTTTTCTCTGTACGATATTTTTTTTTTTTTTTTTTTTTTTTTTTTTTTTCAATTGATTTTGCAAGTTAATCGCTTCAAGCTCGCAGCGATTTTCCGCTAACTATTTTCCCTCGAGGGAGAATGCGTTGATTTCGAGCCGATCAGTCGCCCGTGAGCCACCATCCACATTTTTCGCAGCCATAAAAACTTTTCATTATATCGAGCACAGATAAAAAAATATTTCAAGTATCATCTTCTTATACGAAATGCGAGTCTTTTATTTTTTTGATGCTATTTCTTCGGAAATTCAATCGGATCGAGGAGATTTCTCGGCTATGAGATCTTTTGATCTCGCTTCTGGTTTCGACGTTTTTATCGGGTTTAATAAAATTTCACGAATATATACTGGTCGATTAAAAGGAAGGTTATAAAGGTTATAAAGTATCCGCAATTTTATCGACCTTGAAGCGAGGTTCTCGTCCGCCATCACGTACAAAAGTATCACCATTTCAACGCTCAGCCCTGTCGCCTGTATTCGCTTGGCGGGCTTTGCGAACGGATATCGAGACGAATTTGCATAATCTCTGGTTAAAGCGGTCGATGTTTCGACCTAGAAACTGCGCCACACGGATTTCATGTCAGTATCGACGATTTTACTGATAGCGTTATCGGATTTGCTTTATGCAATATTGTTGTTTCTTTATACAATGTTCTCGTATAGCTTGCTTAATTCAAGACTTAATGACATTTCGATTTATTTTACATATCTCATATTAAGTAAAAAAATTATGTTTTTTTTTTTGGCACAAAAATAGAAATAGCTGTGCTAAAAAAATATACATTGATTAATATCATTTATTTCGATAAATTGGTTATCGAATCGTAAAATCTCGATATGCTGAAAAACTATTGGAGTAAATGGATTTAAACATAAATTTTGAGCAAGTATATTTTTAAATGTGAAAAAAATTTAATTAAAGCAATCTTTATATGTTTATATGTTTTTGAAGACAGAGATGAAAGAAATGATCGACAGATTACATAGTTTAATAAAAAATTATAAGTTATAAGTGTAATAAAAATTTATAGATATTGTGCTCTCTTATTATTCTTTTATATAAAATATATTTTCGATAGACATCTGATAAATTTGATCTTTTAATAAATAAATAAAAAATTTCCTATTTTATTGGACGAAACAGGATAATAATAATCTCATCTATCCCGCCCTTCAGATTTTACAATCTTATAACTTTTACTAGCTTTGTGATAATCACACATTTGTCCCGACAAATATAACAAGTCAACGAAAATTGCAAATTTTTATAGAATAAATACAATTTCCAAAATTGCAATTTGTTAAAGACAATTACAGCTTTGTCCATTGTAACGCGAAAGTGTATGTGATGCTTCGTGTCGTTTTTTAAATTTACATTAAAAAGAGAAACGTTTTATTTAACAAGCGGAGATTTGGTTTTGAAAAACGTACAAGCAAAATAGTCTCGCCAATCTCTCGCCTAGCGAATTCTATCCGCCGGCCATCGGCGGTATCACGTCCATGGAAATCCGAGCATCCGTACAACTTGTTTTGTTCACGCATGATACGACGAGCGGAAGTTCCGTTCGCGGGGTTCGTCATCGGCCTACGGATGGTACACACCGCAATGGTACACCAACTGTACTTGCCAAGCGTGCCGAGCAGCCCGTGTACCAACTGCGTTCGCGACTCGGATGCCGCGCGCGTCCAGGTAATTTGTCACCACCATCCCCGCGGCGACGGTGGTGTGGTATCGTTCGCCCTCTCTTCTCTTCCCCTCTCTCCGTCTAACCCCCGATGGGCTTTAGATTAATTACCCCTGTCCGGGATGCGCGCATGGTCAGGTGTCACAGCTTACGCACGACGACTCGCGTTCCCGGACCGCTCGCTTAATCATCGGCGGCTCGACGATTCTCGAGAGCTGGGTGAAGAGGAACAGATAAATTGTCATACACCGCACATTTGGGAGGGATACATTATGATTATAATAATACGGAAAAAAGACTTTGCGCACGTTTATAATCACGTATTTTTTTATTAGTTTCTTTATATATTTTCATTTCATTCGCAGAAATTTGTATCGATAATATAAAAAAAATTGATCAATTGTGTGCTGAGGCGAGAAATCTAGAATTTGGTTAAAAATAATTGTTTTTAGAGAAAGATAATTGAAGCCAAATGTCGTTTATAAAGAGATTAAAGCTTAAAGAGTATGTCAATAGAATCCCAAAAATCCGATTAAAGTCATTTTCTCTTTTCTCCTTTTTTCTCTCTTTCTCTTCCTCTGTATCCTCCTTTGATTCTTTTTTCAGTAATGTACTTCACTAATTAAACACGATCTAATTTAATCTTTTAAAAAGGTCTAATTTTGCACCACCGTACAGATAAATACACCATGGTTGGTTGCACATCACGCATCTATCCTTTCCCTCTCTCTCTCTCTCTCTCTCTCTCTATTACCTTTTCCCATCCCCATCAACCGCTCACGCTGCTAGTGGACACGGAAATTGCCCGATCTAATTTCCTCTCAAACGTGCTTCCACTTTCCGAAGCTTTTCGACATGCCGCGGTACGAAACGATTTTCCGCCAGGACGATAAATAAAGACCGATTCGATGAACGCCCGCTAACTATCGCGTTAAATAGCCGCTTCAACGATACGCTACAGTTTAACTGTACTATCTTGCATTGATTTTACATTAAAGAACTGACTTTTTACAAATGCGATTGTAATTTACGATATTTTTGCTAATCATAGCACATTGATTTACAATTAATTTTGTAGCGCGTCTAACAATGAAATTCAAGAGATTGAAAAATATATGTTCAACAATCATAAATTCAAAATAAATTATAAATTTTGCCAGACAAAAAATTTTAATTATTTATATATATATATTTATATATTTTAATTATATATATATATAATAATAATTCTTATAAATATAATTTTAATAAAAATTTTAATAAATAATTATATCATATTATACATAAAATAATTTCAAAACTTTCTTCTATTATTAAATTTTTCTGTAAAGTTTCATTTTGATTATACTAATCGTGCTGTTAATGCGCGATTAATTTATCGATATTTATCATCATTTTTATAGACAGTATGGACATACATATATTGATAACATTATCGGTCAGCTGAATCTAATACGATGCGTCCGTTATATCGTGACCTATTACCATGAAAACTTCTTGCACGTCTTATGGCTCTTGAGCAACAGCGCAAAACTTTCGCTGAGAATTCGAAGCCAAAGTTTTAGCCGTCGCAAGAACCAAGATAGAAGAGACATCACAAGTCCCGCTTCATTATTAACTCTACCCGGAGCAAAGTGGCTGAACTTCATTGATCCCAGAATGCTGCATCCTTTTGTCTCTCTCGAGACTAATGTGTAGACATCTTTGTACCGCAAATTAAATCAAAGTTATTTCTTAGAAATTATGTATTGTATTATTACACACAGAAATTTTAATATCCTATTATGAAGCAACAAGAAGATTATTTTATATTGTAAATATGATAAATTAGATAAATATCATAAATAAGATCAAAAAATTTTTATTTTCTGTTTTCGTACGTACACTTTTATAATCTATCTACATGATTCTTTGGCAATTTAATTTTTTTTTTAATGATATAATTGTTTGATAGACTTGTAAAAACATCAGAGAGATCTATATATATATATAACACATCACTCAATAAGCCTCCGGTCTAAGAAAAACAAATTTTTTTTAGAAATCACGTGGGTCTGCCAACAATGTTGCCATATATGTGTCAGACCGGGGACTTATTGAGTGATGTGTTATGTATAATATTACGATAAAGAAAAGAGAGTGCACACAGTGAAATATTTTGCATTTAAATAAATAAAACAGAAATTTTTGCAATTATTTTGTTAATCACATATACATGTGCATTCGATCGATTAAGATAAGTATACGATATTTATGAGTACTTTTCCGAAAGTACGCGTTTACAAGATTAACTTGCTTTCAGACATCATCAAAAATTTAATGTAATGGATGGTAACGAATTCGTCATTCCCCTCGTCGTGATACTACAGTCCTCGCAATCGAAACTTTGTTTTTTGCAGGCACGTTATCTTTTTGTTCTTTTTTCATTTATGGGATCCGCGCCATGGCACCAAGCAGGAAGGTCTGCCTCGCGTCTCGTGATGGTTTGCAACTTTGAAATGTGATGCATGACTGGTTATTGGGAGAATGCAAATTGAAAATCAATATTCCTCAAACCACGAGGTATGAGCGACGACGGTTCCGCAGGTTGAACGGTAAGCAGAACTTTCGAGACGGAAGAAGAACTCCGTGTACTTTCCCGCGTGAACTCCATCAACCGAGAGGAATGCCTTGCATCTGTTCTTGCTTTCTCGTCATTCCTGTGAAAAACTGAAAGACACACTAGAAGATAAATAGAGAACTCTTGACATCTCCTTTATTCGTATCAAAGATTCTAGATATTAATCAATTGACTGTATTAATTATTTTAACAGATTTATTTTAACTACGTTAAAATAAATCTGCTGGATCATTTCATTTGTGTTCATGTTTTTCGGAAGGAGAAATACTATTAAGAGATTGCTTTTTGCACAATTATATATCTAACTTGAAGACTTAGATCTCGTTAAGAAGGAAAAAAACGAACGATTTTCTATTGAGCACGTTCGCCGTTCCATTTTTCTTGGGCAATCAATTAAAGGTTAATCCCTTTGCAATCTCTTTCAGAAAATTTCTCTTTTTATACCTGCAAGTCACTTTATTAAGTTTTGAATTTTTTTTAGTAGAGCTTCCTTTTTTATTCTAGCACTAAGCGGGTTTAATATTTTTACACAGACATATATCTCCACATGGGCGCATATTACTTTCCAGTACTCAGCTTGTGGAGCGAACTTTTGTCTGAAAAATTACATCCGCGAAGTAGCTTTGAATTTCGTTGTGCGCCACGGAGACGCCATCAAGGCGTGGAAGGCAATAATCGATAGAACGAAAAGTTTTGAATCAAAAGTGGATTCGATCTGTTCTCGGTATCTAAAAGGAATCTTTGCTCTTTCTTTCCGCTGCTATTTCTTTTACTCTCTGCTATGCTCTCATACACTTCTAGGTTGATCAAAACTCTTGTTTCACGGTTGTTCTTATTTCGCATCGTCGCTCGCTGCCAAAGGGAGAATGTACAAAACTACATTGTGTTTTAGAAAACAAATCTAATTAAGAAAAACACGCTATTTTTTATATTACTGATCAACTTTTATATGAATTTATGTGAAATCAAATTGGAAAAACATGATTTAATACATAATTGACAGAGCACAATATATACACTTTTACATTGTTGGTATTCTAATAATTAAAAAATATTAGCTTAGGAAAGGAGGTTTTAATATATTGAAACAGAATTATAATAAATTATGATATTTTTATTATAATTGATTGAAGCAAAACGACGTAATAATAAAAATTATCATTTTATGTTTTGTAAAAAAAATGCAGTTTTATCATTTTTTTTTAAATCTATATATTTTAATTAAAAAACAGAAACTAGAAAAAACAACGGATCTACCATGATTAATATTTGAAAATAACATGTGAATTATGATTTAATTAATAAAATGGATACATATCCCGTAATTTGAGTCATAGATCTTGAGCACTAGATTATTAAAAATGCGAGCGTTGGTAACTATAATCCAGAGCTAATTAGATTAAAAATTAAAAAAATTGACGACGCAAATTATTATACATTTGGCAATAACTTGTTACCATAGCTTTTAGTGAGATTACATTCTCGAGTTTATTAATCGTGAATCATTATTTTGAGATTTTCTCTTTTCCACTGGACGACATTTTTTTTGGACATAAATAAACATTTCACCGACATAATTTGCTTTATTAATCTGGGCTTTTATGAGTCCTTTTTCTTTAGTTCTTTTTTACAAGTTTTTTTAATTTGTATTTATTACGTCATTTTAAAAATTTACAATTCTTAAAACATGATAAGTTAAAATTTCTTCTGATAATCAAATTTCAGTACTTTTGTTTACAATATCTAATGTATTACAAATTCTTGAATATGTGTATTTATGCATTTAAAAATAATCTACGACAATTAAAATATCTTTAAAATGTTTTTTTCCTTTTTTTTTTTTTTGAAAGTGTGAGTGTGACTTTGTCACTATTGTTTTACTAAAACTTGTTTCAGATGCATAGCGTTAGATTATATCAGCAGCCACTATAAAATCCCTGATGCAAGGCCGCTACGAAATTCTAGATAATATTCTCGATCAAGATTTTCTAAGATCAGAAAAACAGCCTGTCAACATAACAGAATCATAAACATAGACGAGTGTTTCTGGCGGTGCCCTTCATTGTCACACTTGTTTATCTTCTGGTTACTTAAACTCTTCCCGAGTGTACTGTTATCTCTCCACGCATTATAATAATCGACTCAAGTTTTGCCAAAAGTTTACAGCATTGCTAGAATTTCACGCTCATTCCCTCTCGCACTATTTCCTTTATCGTTCTTATCAGATTGTTCGTTATATAATTATTTTGCTTCGTAAAAGTTTGAATAAGTTCAGAAAAAGATACCAGATGTAAATATTATATAAACAAATAAAGCGAGAAATAATCTTATGTATAATAAAACGATCGATAACATACACTTAATTTTGGAATTAAATTTTTTTTTTTTTTTCACTGTCTTATTGAAAAATAATTCATGTGTAATCAAATAATTTTAGTCCGATTTTATTCAATATATCAACATTCAATACTAGATAGTATTTAAGAATCACATATATATTTTATTGTATTATAAAATATTGCTATCTAAATTATGTTATACATCAAAATTGACATAAAACAGATTTGCATTTATTCGCCGATGATTATTAACGTATCTTTTTGACTCTGGTCGTCGTTATTATTATCGATATAATCTTCGTCATTTTGAACGATATAAAAAAGGGGGTACAAAAATTGAATGAGAAAAAATTATTCCTTATTATGAATATATTTCCAATTGTCAAAGAATCTTCTGTTTCACAAGTACGACGCTTGTAGTTGCAATTAGAAGCTTTAACACATCACTCAATAAGTCTCCGGTCTAACTAAGAAAAACAAATTTTTTTTTTTAGAAATTACGTGAGTCTGTCAACAATGTTGTCATATATGTGTCAGACCGGGGACTTATTGAGTGATGTGTATGTTCGATTGATAAGAGTGTAATGATATAGTTGTATATTATAAATAGTAGATGTTTACGAAAAAATTTATACAGTTTGCCATTCGATTTTAGTGCATTAAACGTAATGGGAAATTTAGATACAGAATTGTACTTTCGGAAGCCCATATTGAATTGAAAACGGAAATAATCCTACTTCAGAATACGGGACAACTTCTCCCGTTTTCCAACGTACAAGTTTTGTATTATTCGTGGCAATGTGCGGTGGATATTTTGCGGTCTTATAGATTCGCCGTTACGAAGATAGAAACTAGATTCAGACCGGCTAAATTGTATCAACTTTTTACTTTATATACTTTATACTTAAATTTTATTTGTCATTGATAAATATTGTCTGCTAATAAACATCAAATGATCATAATTATTATGAAACTAATATATTTCTGGAAAGCACAAGAATTGAAAATGAATGATATAAGATGATAATTGCATATAAATAATTATAATAGTTATATTGTATGTAATAAATGAAATTTATTTTACGCAAATTAATATAGCGTGTAACAACTAATCAATATTTGAAAAATCTTCTCTTTTAAAATTTTTCAAAGTTTCTTAATTACCTAAATTTTGATTTTGCACGACTTTTATATATGAATATAACGAATTTGACTTACAATTAGTAATTGTCACAGTGATATATATTAAAAAATAGTTTAGTGAATGTGAGACGGTTACTTCAAAACGCAAAGGCCTCTAGAGTAAATGAGAGAGATGAATACAAAGTTTTGGACGTGAATGGCCCCACAGAAATTTTAGATGCTCGATCCGATCTCAAGGGACAACAATCTCATCTCGCAGGTGCAAGTAACTTTGTCCATTTTGACACTAGTTCATAGAAGTTTGTATCACAATTCGTGGTGGAACATCAATGCGTTTCTTCTTCATCGATGTCTCGCAATTTTTGGAAGTTGGCGAAAAATTTCGACTATCTTATTTTTAAACCTCTATTCGTGCATTCCCCAAATAAATATGATGGCTATCGTATTACAAAAATATTAAAAAATAAATTGAAATACGATTAATCAGCAACATAAAAATTATTAAATTAATTTTGAAGCAATCAACGGGAATACATTTGTAATTTTATATGATATGTTATTTTGACTGAGGAAATTGTTATATATTTGATATTTTTATAATTGAGTTTCGAAAATTGAAATTTGTTTAATTTTTTTGTATAATATTTTTTTTTTTTCATGTGCTTAATCAAATCTATACTAAAAAAGTATATATTCTATTTCTCTACGTACTTTAATATTAGTTATTTTTCAATTATTTTGTATTAAATATTAATTGTAAAAGAGCTTTAATAATAATTAATTATTTAAATTTTTAGAGATATTTGTAATACATCTAAAATTTCAAACAACTGAAAAGAAATAGGCTATTGAATATAAATAATTTATATGCGGATCGGAGAAATGTTTATATTTTAATGAATAAAAATTATTTAAATTATATTTATGATTTAATATAATTAAATTCCATTTTGATATTTAGATATTATATGAAAGTTTAATATAAAACATATATATAGAACCATATATATTTTATATATATGTAAATGCACATGACTTGAACTTTTGAGAATTAAATCTCTCAAGTGATTTTCATCTTACGGGGTTAAATCTTCTCGTGTTTCGTCAACAATTTTTGCCTGCTTTCCCCGTGTTTTTTATCATCTTGGAATCTCGCCCGTAATAACGTCATTTCGCAGCGTGTTTCACACTCAGCCCCAAAAGACGGCTTGACATCCGCCAGGCGCCAACATCCGAGACGACGTGGATAAAACGACGAAGTTGTTTCGTCTAAGCCATCTTAGACGAAACGATGAAGCAGCCGACAGCGTATTCACACACGCCAAGTAGCGCGGACTCGTATACGCGGAATTTTCCGCGTTGAAAGTAATACCCGTGCCGATGTTATATCACGAATCCTTACCTCCCGCGGAGAGGCGATATTTAACTTATGAATATTTGCCGACGTACGATATGAGGTTTGCGCTTTTATGACAGCGCTAAGTATGACAGGGGGAAACGCGAAATGAATACGGGGGCAGAGAGAAAAGAGTCGAGCTTATGCATTCTGCAAAGCGGAAATATATGTGCCGAATGTGTCTTCTGATGACGGTGTGCTATAGCTTATATTTAAGTTATATTTAATATCATATTTCGAAACCATCCATCCCTTCGTTCTTCAAACGCTCGTTCTGCTTTGGAATTTAATAAAAATTTTTAACATATAAACGAAAATATGTACATACATCGATAATAATAGTTAAGTATTTGAATATCCAAGACATTTGCACTTAATCCTCATTTTGCATATATATGAAAATGAATTGACAGCGATCGCTTTAAATTGGACATTCGAGAAATTGCGTTTTAAATATTTCATCGATTCGAAAGATTGTAGGGAGTGAAAGAGCGCGGCGTAACCGGAAAATTATGTCACCGATTATCGCGAGCGGTTTCTTTCAGCCTATGGTATAACTCGTCCCATAATCCTTTCGAAAAAAAATTACCTTAAAAATTACCCTACCATTCTTACACCGGGCTTCTCCCATTTCTCTTCTTCTCTTCCTCTTCCATTTCCTCCGCAACTTTTCCTACCATCGGCCGACTGAGACGACGCCGCGAACGAGGGAGGGGACGGGGGAGTGAGGGAGGGGGGGGGGGTCCTTCTTGATAGAGCTTTTCTTTTTTCCTTGCACTCTCCCGCGCGTTCCCCATTCATCTTTAAATCCCCTCTCTTCTGCCACCCCATCGCCTCGCAGCTTAACGGTTCGTTCTGCTTTTGTTTCTTCCGCTTTATACGTCGGGCTTCTGAAAAATTTCACGCTGACTTTCATGCTTGGAAGAAACTTGCAACACAGTGAGTGGAACTTTTTAAGGGAACTCTATGGGGCTTATTGGAACCACTTTAATAGAATTTTTCTCGGATATGTTGTTGTATCGATAATTATAGTTTTATTCAATTTTTTTTTTCCACGTTATTTAAAAACATCCAAATTAAACAAATAATATATTTTCTTATTCGCATATTTATATATATACTATATATTAATTAGTTCAGCTTAATATAGTGCAACAATAGCATAAATAATGGCAATAAAACAATATAATCTTTGTATACCAAGTAATAATATTTTTACTCCATTAATCTATTTATCATTATTAAAAATATGTAAATAAACTTTGTAAAAAAGCTGCCTATAATTAAACGCGGAATTATATTTAATTGTAACTCTTATATTTAATTAATATATGAAGCTTTATTGGATGTTAGATCAAAATTGACACAAATATGACAAATATTAAATCCAAAAATATCCGTACGATATCCATGGAGAGCGATATGGCGCGTATCTTCTTGTGCGTCGGTCATTTTTTCGTATGCCGAAAAATTATTGTCCTCGTAAAATTACTCTTTCAAAAGGCCATTGAGTTCTTTATTTACATACTAGGAGGTTTCACCCCTCTCCCCCAGCTGGTTAACAAGATACCAGATAAAAGATGTTAAAATATTTATACTGCGTATTGTGCCGCGTATTCACACAATGAAAGCAGAAAACTTAAAGGAAAATATTTTAAATTATTTTGATATTTTAAATACTTTCCTTCAAGTAAAAATGAATAAATTGTGTGCATTTGTAGATATTTATATATTTTAGATTCACGCTAGGGCCGAATTGCTTCATTACCTTCCCAATCGGCAATCAGATAAACATTACATTTTTTATGCACACTTCTCTGATATTATTTTATATATTTTATTTTATATATTAAATTTAATATTTTATATATTTATTAAATTCTATTAAATAATTAAACAATTTTTAATATGTATATATAAAAATCGCATTCATAGTCTGTTGTTGTCTTTCAAAAGCATTGACATAAATAAACTTTTTCGATTTAACAAGATGAGTCAGATGTTTCAGATATTCCGTTAGAATCATCTCTGAAAAAGCGGCAAGTGCTCCTATAGTCCGTCAAGTGCTATTAAGCGAATCCGTTACATTTTTAACTCTCTTGGGCGATCGTTTTGACGTAATATCGATAACGGTTACCGTACTACTGATATATAGATAGACCGAACGAAATCCATTTAAACTGACTCTATCAGTGAACTCGTATAAATGTAACGAGATACGCGATCGCGATTAACTCTCTGACGTGTGTTATTAATTTTATCTTATTTTAATATAATTTATAGAAATAACCAAAATTTTTTACATTACTTTTTTACGATGTATAATTTTTTCAATACAAAAAATATAAGAGAAACTAAAAATTAAAGAAAAAGAATGTATTATAATATAGAAAGAAAAATCTAATATTTATTTAAATGGAATAAAGAACAAGCATTACAGTGGATTATAATTAGTGAAGTATAATTATATTGAAAAATTATTAATACGATTCAGATTTAAGTCAGTATCCAATGTAAGATTAATTTCTTTATGAAAAAAATTTATTGACAAATAATTACATCAATTTTTAATTAATATTTTTAATTAACATTTTAATTAACCTTTTATATAAATGTTGATGAGAAACTTTTTAACTGTTATATGCATAGATATATAAAAGATATAAGTTTTAGACTGTCTACACACACGTATATTTTTTTAAATCTTTTTATAAAGTTCAGTTTTTTTATTGGAAATTGGTCTTCTGCTTTTCCTCCGTAATTTCTCATTACCACAAATCATTTCTCCATGTTAATAAAGACGATATCGTGCATCAGGATCACGTAACATCTTGCCTTGTTTAAATCATTTTCTTTTTTTCTTACCTAATCACCAATTTTAGTGCGTTAGTCAGCCGGAATAGTTCGAATAGTGTTGTTGCTCCACGGTCAATAAATGGTACATCAGCCGTGCCAGTACAACAGATAACAAGCTTCATTGCAGCGAAGCGAAGTCAGATTCTCCTCTGCAATGCACCTTCATTCTCACGTGTTTTGTATGCGTGTGTGCACGCACACACGAGCGCGCGCGCCCCTCTACATGCAGATAGATAAACGGAGCTGACCATGCCGACAGATCTGGAATCTAGAATGTTCAGGGTGTGTATTGTTGATTGTGGGCAACGATCGGAAATGAACCGATCATCCGGTGTGCGCGGCGAGCTTGCCGTTTGGCCGTGACGTACCGTGCAATCGATAGAAATCCACCCTCGTTGTCTACCCCTCTCCCTATTTCATGCGGCTCTTCGATTCTCTCCGCTCTTCCTTCTCTTCCAGTTCTTCGTCCTTTTCATCGTCCGTTCCTTGTGTCTCTCGGGACGCAACAAGCTACTCCGGATTATATCTCTTAAAACTGAATGGATACTGATAATATGGAGCCCGTACACAACACATGTTGCGATAGAAAATCCTGCTCATCTCGTACATCAAAATCGCTTAAAATTAAAACAATCATTATTTTTCTTTAATATGATATGATATGATATGAATTAATATAAGCAGAGTTAATTGCAACTTTCAATGACTGGTTTAGAATTGTCTATATAATAAAATAAAAAATTTTAAATATGTATCAGATAAAGCATGTGATAAATTGTATCAAAATATTTAAATGTTTTAAAACAATTTAAAACAATTAATATCATCATTTAATTTAATATCATAAATGAAGTTTTATCGATTGCATGAAATAAGGATAATATAAAGCCTAAGTTAGATAATGCATTAATATTAATATTGATTCAATATGACAATTGTCAATATTTGGTTACATTGCAAATGTACTTTTGCGTACAAGATGCTTACAAGATGATTTATTGAAAATAAAATAGCTATTTGATAACTAAAATAGCAACTTTTAATAATAACAATAATATCTTTCATTTAAAGTTTTATTACATAAAAATACATTATCGCATAATATATGCATGATAATATACAATATGTAAAGCACACGTTTAAAATATCTGTACAATTTATGATTTGTCTTATCTTTGATACAACGCTTATCTTATTTGTCCACTTATACGATAAGAAACATACTTTTAAGCAGTGTAAGTACAAGACAGTACAAGTTAATGAAGCGATCATGCAGAACACTGGCTACCTCATCCCTTTCGACCCTTTATCTTACCTAGAGAGAGAAAGCTCTCTCTCTCTCTCTGTCTCTCTCTCTCTCTCTCTCTCTCTCTCTCTCTCTCTCTCTCTCTCTCTCTCTCTCTCTGGATTTCTCGCGACTTATCTATCCGCCTCATTCATCTCGTGGGACTGAGTGCAGTCTGAAACCGTCGACCTTCCATTACACCCACGAGCATAATCTTAATCTATTCACCGATAAATACAACTTTGTGGAATACTTTGTGGTGGAGTTTGTGCCAACCTTCGCTTCACGAGTACGCTTTAACCTTCGTTAATTTATCATAGTCGCGACGTTATTCCGTTTTGCTGTTACTTATAAAAAAAAAAAAAAAAAAGAAAAAAACGGAGCAGTATTTTATCTGATATATTTGCCCCGCCCTATAATCTAGAACGTTTCATTGTTACCGCAATACGGTATACTTATCAACTGCCTATATATCAGTTTTTATTGCGCGTAACTTTCCGTCTCCCGTTTCTTTCTCTCATAATGGAAATGATCACACAATATATCTCAAGTTATTGTCCTCAGATATTTTCGAAGCACAAATGCAGTCTGTTGTGCAAATGAATACCATTTACTTCGACTACATCGGGATTAGAAGTATGCAATTGCTTGCAATCCAATTGCGCTTTTTATCCCAAAAAAAATCCGGCTAATAAAGTGATATCGGATTGGAAGGAAAAAAGAGGAACGTTCTATTTCTCTTCCGACTTCTATTTAACTACTCTCGATACTGTTCGAACATCATGGAGGAAAGGGGAAAGGGAAATAATTCGCTTAAGGCGAGGTTGGATAAAGGAAGTTCGATTGGAAGAGTAACCCTCTTGTTCTCGTCGTCGCCCCGCGACTCGTCGGCGTAGTATGCCGCCAGGAAAATAATAAACAAAAGTTTGCGAAACGAAACTTTGGTTTTAAAATGATATTAGCCGGCAGGTATCAGATGCGAGCTGTTGCGGTAATGCGGAGTTTTCCGATGTACGGGTACAAAGTAATGATAAACTTTCGAACAAGTCCTTTCACCGACTGCTCGCGGGTCCTACCCTAGTCCTCTTTCTCAGTTCTTTCTACACTGTCTCTTAATTTCCATTATCTTTTTTTAATCTCTTTTCGGTTTCTCATTCTTATTAGATCTTTTTTTTTTCTTTTATGACGCGAGATTTGCAACAACTTTTGTTTACATCCACGGAAATTCGAAAATCTTTGTAAAGAGAGATGTATTTTCTTTCCTGATAAAACAGCTTGATAAAAGTTTAAATTATCGATAATCGCTTGCTTTTGTTATCTTTTTGCTTCATTTTGATTTTTTTTTTTCTAAAAACAGTTGCTTTTTTTCGATAAGATGTATAAACGTGCATACACACATGCGTATATATTATTATTTTTTTTTTATTTACTTACACATTAGCAATTTCATGTTTGTAAAAAGTAGAAGTTTTCTTCAACCTTCGTACTTTTTTACCTCGACAATAACAAGGAAAAATTCCTCTAATACGGGGTGGATGAAACTATCGAGATAACAACGAAGAAACTTCGATAACCAATCGATAACTCTAGTACGACAACGACAACGACAAGATGTATGGGATTTTCAAACTTTGCTTGTGCTTGTACAAAGCAGTGATAAACTTTCGAGCGCACTTTTCCGTCAACTATCTGCGGATTTTACCGCATCTAACATTCATTTCCCGTATTTTTCTTTATTTTATTTGTTATTGCTTGAAACTTCTCCTAATGACGTAAGAAAGTTTTGTACAGTTTATAATATTGCTTGGATTATATAGAGTTTCTCTCTAGCATCTCGACATACTAATACATTAAAAACTTTATTTAAATATAATTTAATAACATTTAGTAATTATAATTTTAGCTTTAATGAAATAGAAAATACCGAAATGAAATAGAAAATTATTTATTAAAATAATTGGTTCAATTTATAACTAAAACGAAAGATAAAAATATTTTTTTGGATATTTTTTTAATTATTAACATATAAATAATTAATTTATGCAGTGAATATTGAATTTGTTTTAGAAACTATATTACTGAATAAATTTGGAATCTCATTTTTCCAGTATGAAAATAAATGGAAACATTTAATACGTTATATTATTTATTGCGCGTTATTAAATTGTATTTTATCACAGTTCAGAGATTATAAACTCTTTCGAATAAACTTTTTATTCGAAAAAGTAGTAGTGTTTCGATTATTTACTTTATCGAACTTATTTATACTTTAGGTGTGCAAGGAGCTTTTACCTCTTGAAATTCTCACGAGATTGGTCAGCCCTTATAGGATTATCCCTACTATATCCATTACCACCGTACTGGATGTTCGAGCAATTCTTCTTACTGGGTTGCTTCCGCTTTCTCGAAATCCAGTGGTTGCTATATATGTACGAAGAGCTCACCGAATACATTAAATGCTAAACATTTCATCGTGCATGATATGTGCGCGTGATGTTACACGCTGATATAAAGGAGGAATTTGATATAAATTGAACAAAAATTAACGGAGTTTGTGCTTTGAAAAAGTACGACAGTAATAAATTCGCATAAATTAATGAAGCGCCATATATAATAGCAGACGGAAATTTAGTTAAGCTCCTTATTGCCGACATGAGCCTCATATTTTATCGCGAGCGTTTACGTTAACGAGGTACTTGGACGACGACAACTATTCCGGACGAAATCCCGTCAGACTTTCAATCATTAGTCGCGCATATTCGTTGGACGAATGTCGGCGACGTCGACAATATGTAATGAGTAATGTTCCTGGCACTTTGCTAATTGCATTGTACGGGTCGATAGCGAGTTCTGTCTCACGCGGCATCGTTTCCGCCAAGTACTGACATAGCTGTTGGCTTTTCAGCAACGTAAATGATATTTTCATCACCTTGTGCGCGAGATACACGCTATTTTTCAATTCAATCAGTTTCGACGATATTTGAACGACGAGATTTTTGCGAAGGATTTGCATGTAAATACATGATAGATGCAACGTAGATACGGACCATTGAACAATCAAGTTTGAATGAAAAAAAAAAAAAAAAAAAAAAAAATTAAACTGCATAAAGATACGATGCAATTTCCATTTCGGCACATATAACAAGTAAACTATTGTGATTGTTTCGCTAATTGAACCGTACTATGTAACAAGTGATCTCGAATTGTTACGCGATATTGTTTCACTCGACAGTTTTTTTGTCTATAAAAGTTTCAACATCTATTATCATTTATTCCATAGTTTAGAAGTGAAATGTTATTTCTTTATATATATATATATATATATATATATATATATATATGAATCTATTGCGAGTACTCTTATGTATATATATATATTAATTTATTTAGAATCTTAGCTTGCAACATTGGCTTTGAGTAAGAGAACTTTATCGGATAAATTTCTTAAAGAATAAGTTGGTTTTAATGTAATATTTTTTAATAATTTTATAATTTTTTAATAACTAGAAAGATAATTTTTAAAGTAAAATATAAAGAAGTAGAAAATTCATTTTTATACAATAATTTTAATTTTTTAAATTAAAAATTAGGCTGTTGCCAATATTTAATGTGTAATAATGTTTTCATTTTTACATTTATAGCACTATCATATCATTTATTATACCTTCTGTATTATTTTTGCTTAAGAAATGACCCGGTTGTTTAAGATATTGGATTTATTCAACCAATGCATTTCACTACACTTTGCGAAATGGATTTTCTGTTGATTTATTAACAATAAACGATAAAATGTTGCTATATTTTAAAGGTTCCTATAATAAAGCAGTTCGCGTAAACCCGATCTGAACGATAATTTCTTATTTCTCATAAATTAATAGCATGAAAAGCCGACTTTATCGAAAATTTCCGCCATCGAAAATTGCGACGTGATTTTCCAAACATCTCGATGTAAAGTGAATGGCATGCAGAGGCACCATATACTCAAGGGCGCTACTAATTAGGAAACTTGAGTGATTAAACGTGGCTAGGTCGCGAAGACTGTCCCTGGAGGCGATTCCCCACGTGATCTGCTTTCGGTCGATCCAATCTATCGCGAACTCGTCCCAGATTCAGGCGATCCATTCGCTTATAATTTTGAATTACGATGTTCCGTGACGTCGCGGCCGCTACGTGACTGTAAAATTACCCGTCATGAATCATCTCATGCCCTGCCGCAATTCGCTAACTGCGAGTTCGAGCGTCGATTGGAATTATTCTGATCGATTTGTAGCGGGAAACTCGTGGTGACACCCATTAAAGAGATCTCATCATACTCTGACACTCTCGCACAAGCGACGTAAACTTAACAATTTTACTTGCTTAATATGATTTTTATAGATTAACACTTAAAAACTGGAATTGATAGTACACAAGACAAAAAAAAAAGAAAAATATAAAAGTATTTCGAAAAAAAATTCTCACGAAAGATTGCGGCGAGAAATTTTTTTATTATTTAATTATTCGAGAAACTTGACGCAATGTCGATGTAGATAGACTTAGAAATTTGTCGTAACTTGAGCCGCAGTTAAGTGGCCTCGGTAGCAATATAAGTTAAAGCCACTTTTAATATTAAAAGGTCTATAAAATGATTATGAAACTGCCACCGCCTCGGCCGTCGATTTCATTCCCCTTTCGCGGATCAGTTCACGATCCGAGAGAACAATTTAAAATTCAAAATGTCTCCAACTTGCATGGCAAAACGGGGAATTTTCTTTCGACGCTCTCGGGGCGATCGATCGCGGGCTACGACCGCGTCGGATTTTTCACCCCCTGCACCCTGTTGGGTAACGTAACTTAAATTGCGACACCCGAAATTCTCTCGAGTTGCCGCCTCTTGCATCCCGAAACTTTTCATCGATCAGTCTTTCGTTCGACCTGTGTACATGGCACGCCAGGGCGATCATGTCGTCGATATATAACGGATGGAATTGAATTCCTGAGGAGTGCGAAACGAAGGGGAAAAGGAGGTATCAACGCGACGCGTCGCGACGAGGCGCTTCCATGTTTCCACGCAAATTCTCTCTCTCTCTCTCTCTCTCTCTCTCTTTCTTCGTGTCGTGAATAATATATAAGGGCAAACCTTATCGATCGCGGTCAAAATTGCGAAAGTTTTGCGGTCGCACCCGCTCGTCCGTTTGCGTGCATACACGCGCGTTACTTCGGCGGCGTGCGCGCACAACTGCCGCATATCCGCGCGCCTGGTCGATAGTATATTTCTGGCTGGCGTACACGCTGCAGCCGCGCTTTCGTCGACGTGAGGCGTTTCACTTTTCTACATTTCCCACCAGCGATTCCCTCGCCATCCTTCCCGCTGGTTACCACCGAAATTTTCTATGTTGTCTCTTTTTGCCGGAGTTGGCTCACCGTCGGTTGGGCTGCTCTCTCCGGCCGTCCCGTCGTCTCGCGTCCTTCGTTTCTTTTTCCCTTTAAGCTCGGCAAACTTTTTCGTGGCGAACAGACAGGATTGGACTGATAGAAATGCGACAGGCGCGAGAGATCGATGAGCGTCAAGCTCGGGATGGACGGACGCAAAAAGGAAATTAGCAATATCTCATTCGAAGCTGTTAATCTTAATTTTCTTCGATTCTCCTTGTTTTATATGTTATGACATGTAAACACAGGTTTTCCCCGCTTTTCCATCTTCAATTTGTCCTATTGCTTTTGTCAGAATATATTTATTCTTATTATTTTTCAAATAACTTGACAGATAAGTAAAACAGTCGAAAATAATGAGTCTATTCAAGCGTCTTAAACTATGCTCGCTCGTTCTCGGATGCATGCTCGTTCAGTCGCACCGTTCATTCCATTATAATGAGCTATTATCGCCGATGGTCCGCCACGTTTGTCGGGCTAATAAATCTCAATGGCGCGAACGTGACAAGCCAGCCAAGGCAGCCTTCTTCATCCCACACCATCGATCCCGTTTGATTGGAAACTCTAGGGCCCGTCTTGGCAATCTCGCCTTTGTTCGTCAATTCTTTGATTAATCGGAAACGTTGAGGACTCAGGAGCCAACTCCTCGAGATTGCGAATGTATCGCCGGCGATATCCCGATCGCGTATCCCTTAATTGTTTCGCTCGGCAGTTCTCGGTCAGTGCAATAAGCTTTGGGGGGGGGAGGGGGGGGGAGGGAAGAGAGGGAACTAAAGCGCGTCAAGTATATAGTAGGTAGAGTATTTTCGCGCTCTCTCGTATTTAGCGGTGTTTCTTTCATACAGCTAAATAAACTCGTCGTACGTGACAGGACTCGACCATAACGTCCGTCTCGCAAAAAGCCTGCACGAAAAAAACGGGGAAGGTCTTCTCGACGCGAGTAATATCCGGTACTCTGCGATGCGACCGTAATTGCGACCTTGCTCGGAGAAAACTGGCTCACGGCTCATGAGAATGACAATCGGGCTTTAATTAAAAACTTTACAAAAACCAAATTTTTCATTCTCTTTTCGTGGGATAAAATTCGCGTAGTTGGAGTAACGGGGTAAAATCTTGAATGGCTTTCGTTGAGAATATTACACGAAAGGTGTCTAGGAAAATTTATACGGTCATTGATTGCATTGATATCATTCTTGTTGCGCAGCGTGGGGAAATTTAGTAAAAAAATCATGCCGATGGCAGAGATCCGTAATCGGACGTATCGCGAGGCCGGGACAATTCAAAGTAGCCGCAATATAGCGGTTGATTCATGATGGGTGGAGCAGGACATTGGTCTACCTGACGCAGATATATCGTACGGCCTACATATGCACTCTCGGAATTACGTTTCTGCTCTGCTAGCTGTGTTCCCGAAATATCGTATGCTTAAATTTACGCGAGTATATATCTCGCATTACTTTGAGATATTTACGTGTACATACGTCTAATTTACATATACATTATATATACATGTGTATTTCAAAGTTATAATATTATAAATTCCATACGTAACATGTAAGATTTGATGCTTTTCAATTGCCATATCTCGCTTATACATACACGTACATAAAGAAAGAAATCGGGAGAAGCCCGATTATGTATATCGTCATAGCTATTAACTATTTGACAATCTGTGAAAAAAGGAAGATACAAATATAAAATACGAATGACGTCTGGCTCTTCTTATTTTACGAAAATTTCTTCGCATCACAGAACGGCCTATCAAGGCAGCAAAATATAAAATCGACAACAGAGAACAAAAAGAGCAATGGAACAAAAGGGTGAGCGAAGCGAAAAGAGTGACTCGGAATATGCCACGTGAAATACGTAAAATTCAGTAATTTAGCAGTTATGAAAGCGAGTAGTTTAGACAAACTCCCTCGCTCGTACTCTCTCGTTCTTTCGAGTTTAGGATTCCGGCTGGTAATTGGAGTCTCTTAATCACTGACACAGATTTTAAATTGACACTCTGTATTCGGTTTCCTGCTCGAACATTGACGAAAAGAATGACGAGATGCAATCTCTGGGAATTTTTTGTTTGTTTGTTTTATGTAGTGAATAATCTATAGTAAAATGTACAGCGAATAATCTGCAGGGCAATAAAATTGAATCAAAAAATTTTATATTTATTTATAAATCTTTAAAAATTACCAAACTAATACAAAAATATATTGAAATTTAAACTTGATAAAAACAATTTTAATAATTTAAGTATAAAGCAATAAAATCGTTTTAGTGTGAAATTTGCGAGTTATCAAATTTTCCTCAATTGTTAGCAATTTGAAAAGAATCGTCGAGATTTCCCTTAAAAGCTCTTTGAAAATTTATTGCATTTTTTTCCTTTAATTGTTTAAAATTGCCAATTAAATTAAACTTATATTAAAAGCTTTAATTTAATTTTAGTTATATATCCGATAATATTTCTTATTAAACAATTAGTATATTTCTTGTTTTTTTTTTTTTATTGTAAAAATCTTAAGAAGCTGTGAACACTGTAATTTTTTTATTTGGACAAGGAAAAAGCAACGAGATACAGACAGCAAAGACAAGAAAAAAGGAAAGAAGTACAGACAGCACAAAAGTGCAGTATGCTCTTACGTTCGCAGAGTTTGTCTTTCACTGTCTTTCTAATGTTTCTCCTCACCGTCTTGAGAGAAAGAGCGTATCTTGTATGGCGACTTTAATGTCACACTTTCCTAAGGAAAGAACAGAACTTTGCACACTTCTTTCTTTTTTTATTTTTTCTCAATGTACATTCTTTCCTTCACAATGATCTTCTTTCTTTTCAATTGGCTCGTCTCTTCCTCGCTTCTTCTTACGGATCCCCTCTTCCTCCTCCCCCCTTATTTGAAAAGAAAACGCGACGCGGTTCTCCCTGATATTTCTCCTTTTTCATCCTTTCCTCACGTAGTCTCCCGCATTCATCCATCTCTCTCTTTCTTTCGTGGATTTTCCTTTCTCTCTCTCTCTCTCTCTCTCTCTCTCTCTCTCTCCCCCATTCTCTACCCATGTGCCGTTCTCCTTTCGTAAGATGCGCAGTGCAGTCGTGCTCTAAATCACGGATCTGTTCTTGTTGGTCTTCCTCTATCTTCCCTCCGGCTTCTGGATCCTAGCATTCTACGTCGTAGGATCTCGTAGAACCGGGAAGAAGGACAAAGCAGAGGACGAGGACCGAAGGACGTGGCTAGAGAAAACGCAGACTTGTCCTATCTCAACGTTAACGATCCTGCGCTGCTCCATTCTTCCTCTTACCATCCCTTGTCGCACAAAGACAGTAAGGTGATTTTCGTGGTCCTTTGTCAAAGGGCTTGCCTCAAAACGCATGCTGCCTCTGTCATATCCAATCCCTCGGTTCATCTGCGCCATTTCCTAAAATTTTATCTGAACCGCTTCATATATTTTTATGTTATTTTTCTCTCTTGAGTATTATTGTAATTCTAAATAACGAGAAAATCTCACGTTTTATATAACTTTATATTTTTTGTTCAACTTGTTTCCCTGTGATAGTAGACAGTGTATGAGACGATTTTCTCAACGGGATTGTTGCTAACGATTTTGGGCATTCTGAGGATTCTCGCGATTAATTACATCATTTTTATGTTTATACCTTTTTTGGGCGCGAACAATTTAGCTTAATGACAACTACTTATTTATCGGAATGGATTCTTTTTACGAAGATTACAATTGGGTGAATCCCAGCTCATTTCCAATAATTAGATCGTTTATTGAAACAATTTTTGCCATGGTCTTTCCAATAATTTATTGCAGCAATATCTCAGCTTTATCTTGAGTGAATTATCTAAAATTAATTTCTTAATTACACATTGTATTTTATGAACTTTGCTGCATTGCCACGATGAATAGCGTAATTTTTCCCAATGAATTTTTATCGTTTGTCATCATTTTTATAATTAAAAAAATTCTATAAAAAAAAATCTTTAAAATAAAATAAAAGCTCTTTTCTCCGCATGGTATCGTCATCGCGTAGTTTTGCGAGCTTCCGTGATTCCAGTCAAATACGCGGTCGGTTTAAAAGATTAAAATGAGCCAGCAAAGTCGGCTAAAAGTTACGATGACGAGGTGACGAACGCGAGAAAAGTTTAATGGAAAATGTCACCTCGAATGAGGGCTTCCTTTACCGCCGTCTACCGCCATCGAAACATTCTGCGCGAAGAGTTAATTCGGCCCAGTGAATGGCCACTATCTCTTCCACCTTCGAGGGCGGTTAAGACGTCGATGAGGCCGGGGATTTAACGATCCTACTTGAACTTCCGACTTTTCCGACTAGGATCGATCGTGCTAAACCGGTAGGATCAGTTTCAGACGTTTGGTATATTTCTTTATAGACGAGAACCCCGAAGCAATTAAAGCCTGTCGCCTGTTGCCACTCTCTTGAAACGTTCGTCAAAATTTTATCGGAGCAAGTCTGATGATACAGATCGTAATACGAATGACATTTTGTTGCGCTAATCTCTGACAATTTGATATTGAGTAAAAAAAAAAACTTTGTAATTTTTTGAGATGCGTCGATAGAAAATTTAGTGAAAATTCTCTTGGTCAATTATTGTACAATTTTTTTCTGGTAATAATCTTCAACAGTTTCTCGATGATTTTCAACTATCGATTGACGACATTGGAGTGATATGAGAAATAGCGTTGCACACGATCAGGATAATCGAAGGCGGCAAATGTAATTAATTAAGCTCGATTGCGCGCCGTTTCGCTAAGTAACGTTACCTAATGGGCGAAATCATTAGCGGCATGAAACAAAGGTCGGCCAGCTCGCCTCCCCCCCAGTCCTACACCAGATTTGCTATCCCGTCATTTAAGACAGAACGCATTTATCCTCTTATACAATTATATTTAATTACAACAGATTTGAACTTTCAATGGGGTTTGAATATAAATCATTTACCGTTTTGCAAAATTTACTTTGCCATCATAGAACGTCATCATTGTATCATTTATTTAATCGTTTACGTCATAATTTGACTAATTAATGTTTAGTTAGTTTATCACGCGAAAAACAGTATGTAAAATATTCTCTGCACCGTTCTGTCACATCTGATTTAATTAAATGATTATTTACTGACTTTACTCGCCAAGAGAACATTTTGCTCTGCAATTTTTATTTTTATAATATGCAATATAATACAACGAACATACGTTGTGAGATTTATAATTTTTATCTTTATGAAATCGTGATTTGAGAAGTATGATGTATAGATAAGAGTTTAATTCTACAATGAAAAATGCTCGTGTATTGTAAAATCTCTTTCTCTCTCTCTCTCTCTATCTATCTATCTATCTATCTTATTCTCTCGATATGTACAATCGCGCGGATCGTGATAGTTTTTCAGCATAATATAAATGGGAGTCATGAGAAAACTCATCGCAGATTACGCCCCATCGTTTCGAGAGGTACGTAAAAGTCTTTTACGATCTTCGTCTTCGGCACGCGCGCTCTAGAAGTTGTTCAACTAAGGGACGCTATTTTAGAGCGACTTTCTTTGAGACGATCGCGGCTTTACGTAATGACAGTATCAAGCATAAAGCGATGTTACGATCATACGTCAAATCAATCTAGAATTTTATTTTCATGACTTGGATTATGATGAAAATAATCTTTAACGAGTTCAATGATTGCGTACATCCGGCAACACCTTTAACGGCATATGTATCTTCAATCATATCTATTTCCGATATACTAATGTCGAGCGATGAGGCACAACAATGTCGAAAATCCCTGGAAGAATTCTCTAGGAGAGACAAAGATCGATCGACAGAGTTTCCTCCGATGGCTGTTCTATGGTAATCGAATTAACTCGCGCTTCTATAAGTTACCCATCAGGAGGAAACATCCGGATACACCAGGGATTGATTTCGGAAGTAAATTTGTAGCGCAATTATTGTCGTTAAATGTGTATTGTCGATAAACAATTGTAGAAAATATCAAGCTTCTGTAAAAAATTTATATAATATTTTATTTATTTATTTATTTATTTTATATTGTTATCGAGATATTTTCCTACGCTGTAGGACCAATAAGGACTTATTCTGACTGCAAATAGCTTTCTTGCATCAATTGTACTATGATTTCTTGAAGCCGTACGAGAATTCACTTTGGAAATTCCGCGGCGTGCATCCAACCAGGACTCAACCACGAATTACACGTTCAAAGAGCGATGGTTGATTCGAGCAACCTTCAGAAATTCCGAAACAACCCGCGATGCGGAAGCTTCGGTTAATATCCATCGAGTGTAGCTTCCATTGAAGAGCATATAATATACATTGCGTAGAAGATCGCTCACCTTACTACATTCCGATTTTGTCGTGTCATAAATAAATTAATTTTAATCGTCTATTCATGTTGTTATATCACTTTACTAATACTTTAATATCAGGTGTTAAGTCCGTAAGGGTTCGCGATTTTTCGATATTTTTGATAAGAAACTATATATTGATAAACAATGGATTTTGCTGTTTTGATATATTATTATATATCGATATTTTTACATTTTATTACTTACAAAAAACTTGTACTATGGTCAAAATTATTTATAAGAAAAACTGGAAAAAGAATGATTTGCAAATTTTTCATCAATACTTTTTAAATAATTTTTACTAATATTTTTTCATGAATTTTAAGATAATTTTTTTTTTATGGAAATTGAATTTGATTGAATTTTTAACATTATATAATTATGTGAATAATAAAATTTTGAATTAAATTTATAATTAAGAAAACAGAGTTTAAATTAAATTTCAAGAAATTTTTTTTCCTTTTTTTTTTTTTTTTATTTACAATTACATTGGTGGTTTAATTCATCAAAATTGCTTACGTTTCATATTTTCGGAATAAAGTTAATTCCACAAATATTAAAGCAAGTTTTATTTGAAATTATTTCTATATATAATTAACTGACATAATGTAGGTACTGATTGTTCATTGTACCTTAGTTTTAAAAAGTTTAGTACGGTCCGAACTACATTTTCCCTCTAGGGCTTTTGACTTGCGTAAACGCGATTAAAAATTTCTGAAACAGCTCATTTTCCGACAATGAGTTTGGAGAATGTACATTTACACTGAATATTCTTCGTTCTTTCGATATTTATTCAGAACAAATTTGCGGTTACATGATGAAGGAAGTACAGTAACCGTGCGGCCAACTGGTCATGCTCGATTACATGACTCTCTTTCTCTCTCTCTCTCTCTCTCTCTCTCTCTCTCTCTCTCTCTCTCTCTTTCTCTTCTTCGCAAGCAGAGCGTAGAGTTTACGACACGATGCTTTTAACGTCCGGTAACAGTCTGCCAGCAATCACATTAGTCGTCCGGACCGTCCGTAGCCATATTTAATGGTGGACCAAGTTCGAAAGCGACGGATGTGCGGGTCGTTGAACCAATCACGCCACCTTTTCGCCCCCCAAACGAAGACTTGCCAGCTACGTGCAATTTTCACTCTTCTCAATACTGTTCCTCGTTTGGCTCGGTGATTTTCCGTTTCTATCTTTCTCCTTCTCTTAATTGTTTTAATTCTCGTAAATTTATTTGGTAAAGGTGTTTGATTGCTATGTCTCTAATTATGAACGAAAAGCTACTGTATGTACTTCATTAATTGATATCAATTAATTTTAGCAATTTGCAATTCACAAGTCTCTTTCCTATGATCGATGGGGGTTGAGAATTTATATAACTAATAAATGTTAATTTTAGTAGTGTAATTTATGCAAATCATATGTAAATATATACTAATGAATTATAAAATAAATTAATCATTATTTGAACTGTTTAAAATTACATTATTATTTAAACTGTTTTAAATTACACTCGGACTTGTGCAATCTTGCAATTTACTTGTACTCCTTTTTTGTTTGATCTCTTCTACGCAATTATTTATTTCTTTAATCTGTTAAAAAATTATTTCAAGCTTTCTTTCTTTCTCTCATTTTTTTTCTGTTAAATTGAGTTATTAATTATATTAATATTAAAATTTAAACATGTAAAAATCTTCCACTATCCTATTTCGTGCAATATATTTTAAATATTATCTTTTGATTATCTCAAGTGAGATTTAGAAATCCAATCTATGTATAAAATGAAAAGAAGCAAGAGTTTATTGATTTCAAATTTAAAGGTGATATATTATTAAATACTAAGAAAACTAAGAATTGCTGAAAACAGAGAAATTCTTTCTATCTGCTTTGTTTACTTTTGACATTTTTTTTCACATATTTATCCTCAACGGATAATCGACTTATATCATAAAAAAGGCTAATTAAAAGATTTTTTTATCGTGTATAATATTAAAGCATTACTTATTAGAAATCAGCAACAGTGAAAAAAAATTTATCTGCTAATAGTTTTATTATTTTTAAATATTACAAATGAGAAAACATGACAGGTGCGTGCCACACTGCATTGCTTAATAATGTGAATATAAACTGATACTTTGTTAAATAAATTAGATATGGGATAAGCCACATATATACATGCAACTGTTTGCTTGGTCAAATAAATTGCGCAATTAAACACAGCATAAATTATTTAATGAGGTCGATGAGCATTTCGTTGCTGGAAAATGCATTCATTCATAAGGTTAAATGTGATGAGCGAATTTGACATTAAATGCGATTACAAAATCTATGTTTGTAACATAAATACGTTTAAATTGTAATCTAAAGTTCCGTGATTTAATATCCTCACGTTATTTATAAAGAAATTTATATTATTATTAGGAGGAAAAAAAAGGAATAATATAAATAAATAAATAAATATAAAGAATTATCGTCAATAAAAAGATGTTAGTCCTCTCCTTACAACATCCTTTTGTGAAAAGAAATAAAATTAAAAAATATTTAAATTTTGATAGAAATATGTGATAAATAATGTTTCTAGAAAACTTATTTTTAGAAAAAAGTATACGCTAGCTTTAACAGATTATTTATATGGGTGTATAAAGTTACACATCTAAAAGTGCTTTCGATCATTCGTTTTTATCCAAACTTTGATATATGCCTAAGCTGAATCTCTTCTGCTATGTAAACATAATTTCACGCTCCCTTCAACGTAAAATATAATATTTCGATAACGTTGAAAATATAGTAATGCAAAATTTCTGATCGTACTGAATCATACGGCTGATATGCTTTAACTCGTCGAAACGAATGCAGTTTTGCCCCGGATGCAATGCGATATAATGTTGCGGTCGCGAGAGCAATGAATGCCATTGTAAATTCTCATCGCGAGCCAAATGTTTGCTTTCTTATTCTCCTGGTTAGCTTACCGTACACTTTCGACCTTTACTTACTGTGACCTTCCATTTCTGATAGTACTAAGGTACAGTAGAAAATAGAAAAAGAATTCTTTTATTGGTCAGCGCATGACTAGACTCCCAATTTTACAGACAGTGCTTATAATTATATATTTGTAATAGAGAAAATGCGTTCAAAATCTCACTTATTCCATTTAGTTATTTAAAAAGTAATCGATACGATTGTGATTTATTTTAGAAGCAGACAAAAACAATGTTTTATGTATAATATTTATTATTGCAAGTAAAGTGATATATTTTGCAATGTAAAATTTTATTAAGTTTTTTTTAACTTTTTATTTTGTTACAATGTTATTTTTACAATAGGCACTAATGAGGAAGTTTAATTTTGTAAACAATTAATTCTTTGAATTATTAAAGACAGAGGTTTATTATTTTTTTATCTAAAATTAGAATTTATATCTAAAAAGAAGATTAATAATTAGTTTAAAAACTATATAAAATTTTTAATATATTATACAATATATATATATATGAAAGCTTGTAATAAATTATTTAATATAATTATTTAATATAATATCAACGATTTAAGGAAAAACAAAAATAAATATAATCAAACGTGAAAAAATTAAGAAAATCAAAATAATTGTTTCAAAAATTCAGAAATTTGTTCTTAATCAATAGCTGTTTTTATAACTTTTACAAAATAGATCTCATAAATGTCATGTACGAGTTCTTTTAACACATCGTCCTCTGAAAAGGGTGACTGCTTCGCGGTGACTGCTGCCATAAATTCATAGATAATGATCGCAGTACGTCTGCGTCCATGGGATCTACGATTCGCTATGGGACTCATAATTTATCCACTATCCTATAAACGCACCGCGTACCGTACCTGTGTGCACAGTGATAATGTATACCTATGGCGGTCAATGTCCTTCGTGGAACAAATCTACGAATTTATGAAACGAAAACGAATCGAAGTGTGTGGACCATTGACATATCGAGATGAGTATCGCAAATCTGAACGCGCGGAAGAAATGTCGCTTCTAAAAGCAAAATATTTTCTGCGCTGCCTGCAGAAAAATTTCTCCTAAGGGGCTATTCAATCTGAAAACTGAGCTATGGCATGTTCAATTGAGAATTAATTAAAGAAAACAAAACATATTGGTTTTTGTTGATATTTGTTCGTGCTTGTATATTAACGAAGCAAAAGAGGAAAAAGTAAATTGGTAACATAATATTTACAATATGAAATGTTTATGCTGTCCAAACATAATTTGGACTGTAATAACTGAAGGAATCGTTCACTTTATAATAGATTATATAATAGATTATATTTTTGATATTTGCTTATTGTTGCAAAATTAAATTATCGGTTTGGTTACTGATATCACCGATATATTTCAGAGATTAAAATACTTTTATGTTGTAAAAGCTTTTATGTGTATCTGATGATGCATAAAATAATTTTTATTTATACAATTTTCGTCTCTCAGCGTCTCTCTCGATACATCATTTTCAGATTTGCTTAATCGATTTGTACGTCATGGATGTGAAGAGAGAAAAAAAAACATCAATTTTCGCGTTATCTTTCTACGTTGCATTTGCCGCACAATTAAATCGCTTACGCGCATTAAATTGTGGGGCAAATTGCGACTGACGTATTTCTCATTTCACCAGCGTGTCCGACGCGGCGAAACCCTTATGATATTTCCGAGTAGAGTTGTGACAGGTCAAAGGCTGTGTGTCGCATACGTTGCCCGAAGATTGTCTCGTCATAGGTTGACAAACTGTCCCACTGGGAATGGCGTTCCTTTGGGATTAAAGGATTTCTGCTTTCACGTCGCGAGCGGATGCTCCTCGCGTTTGACTAGATTGTTCTTGCTGACGATACTTTTGAGATCGAAAGTTTATATCTACTTTTTATTTTTATTATCTGCTTGTTCGAAGAATTTCTTCTCCATTAATATCTTAACATTTTTTTTTTCTGAATAATATTTATCGCAGAATATTATATAACAGAATGAAATAGATTATTCTCGAGATATAAGATTATTTTTTAAATTCAATTTATATTTGACGAAGATTATATAAATATATTTTGCACGAATAGAAATTCTCTACAAACAACTGTAAATTTCTTTAGCATCCGATCAAATGATAAAAACTAATTTTATTAAAATGTTGTTATCAACTAAAATTATCTTCAGTTATATTGAAATTTATTGTTTTTGTATCGTGACTTTAAATGTGAAAAGAGCGGAGTTTAAAATCTCGAAAAAGATTGCAGTTAAATTAATTACAGTTTGTTGTTCTGAGCATCGACAAGTTTTCTAGATTTATATTTTATCACCTCGTATCATTAAAGGTTTTTACGTCCTTGAACGTTATCGCTTCACAAGGTATGGATCCGGAAAATACGGCGAGAGACGCTGATGTCTTCCTCATTTATTCGTTTCGTTAACTTTATCAAAATTATTTTAAAAAATTTTTATCGCGTGCACGCAAATATTGATTCATATAGCGTAATGGTTTTTACGCACTCAAATTTTATTGATTGTGATGGAAATATTCATTCGTGAATATTGCATAAAATTATGCATATTTTTACATATATATTTTAATTCTTTCCTCCACTTTCCTCCAAGCTCTTTGTTTTAACTCTATAATTTATGTTGTGCATTTTAAAGAAAATAAATATAGGACATTGAAACACATTTGATGATACGTATATACTTTGTTTCTATTAAAAATCATATAAAAATTACTGATATTTTTTAAGATATAATATATCATTATATGCACCATAATCACGTCCTAATTTTTATGTTTCCGTTTCGTTACGATGTGGACTTAACTACGATTTCTTGGCTCGTATTCAAGCTGAAAATTAAATCTAAACAGAGGAAATTGCCGCATATTTCTCTCTCGGCAAAATTTAGTTTACAACAGAGCGTGCCATAGTGTATGTTCAGTTCCGATGTGAAGACAGAAGAGTCGAGATTGCATAAAAAAAAGTCGAGATTGCATCAAACTAAGGAAATTCGCGAGAAAGCAAAGAGCTCTTTCCAGAAGAATGTGCGTGATTATAAATTTTACTCACATGTTAAAATCTTTTTATATTTAATATTTTTCTTTTCATTATATTAATTATCATTATCATAATCGAATAATTAGCTTTTCAAGATTATAACACATCACTCAATAAGTCTCCGGTCTAACTAAGAAACACAAATTTTTTTTTTAGAAATTACGTGGGTCTGTCAACAATGTTGCTATATATGTGTCAGACCGGGGACTTATTGAGTGATGTGTTATGTATATTTATGTTAATACATTTCGGTGCGTTAATTAACTCTGCCGAATTACTTCATCGGCAGTTAATGTGCGCAACGTGACATGAGATTATAATATGATCGCGACAATCCTCCGCAAGGTTTACTCTTATTTATGAAAGTGCTTATTGTACAATTTATTGAGTACGCAGTCGAACTTTCTGTGGCGATCCAAACTTATAGGCAAGAAGGTAATTCGACATGCAAGGCTCGATCTCTAAAGGATAGACTGGCAAAACGAAGAGAGACGTTTAGAAAGGCCACTTTATACGATCTCAAGATACTTTTTATGAAATGTCTAAAGTCTTTCCATGTTGCACATAGTATGTACGATTATATAACACATCACTCAATAAGTCCCCGGTCTGACACATATATGGCAACGTTGTTGACAAACCCACGTGATTTAAAAAAAAAAATTTGTTTTTCTTAGTTAGACCGGAGACTTATTGAGTGATGTGTTACATATACATATTTATTTGGCTAATAATTGGAGTGAATATAAAGAAAGTATAAATATTTATATAAAAATTAATTTTCTTTATCTGAAGATATATCAGAAAGAATAAATGATTATTAACGCATATTGATAATGACGGGGGTCGTACTTTGTTAGAATTTTATTTCGTAATTTTACATCAAGGAGAAAACCCGTCGCGAATGAAAAGCATAACATGTATATGCACGCAAGCACATCCATCGGAATTCACAGTGTAACTTCTAATTCATTGCAACGGGCAATGTCGACATCGCTACTTATATAACTGTAGTTTAGCAATTTCCAGAGCAACCATATTAGCTAGCCGCTCGCTTTTGCAGTCAAATTTCGGTCACACCACCACTCGTCGACACGAGTCGCGAAATTGGTTACATTGGTCCCTCGTGTGGTGGAAACATTAGAATCCTTCTCTCCAAATCGGCGAGCCCCGTGCATTGCCTTTACCACCCTTAATTTTGCCGCTTTCCAGGAGACATTAGCAATAACTACATTTCTCTTGCTGCATAAGTAGGCAATGATTACAGTAATAATTATCCTATAATCACATTATACATATGGATGTAAGAACGAAAAATTTTTTATACGATTTATATAAAAAAAAAAAACGAAATGCTTCTATGTGATCAAATCGATAACAATTTATTGCATAATAAATTGTAAATCTTAATGATTTAGCCATAGATTATATTAGTTATTTGTAAAAAATTATATTAAAAACTTAAGTACTTTGATTGATTAAATATTTAAATATTTACTTCAAAATTAAATATTAAATAAATACTAAATTAAATATTAAATACTTAATTATCAATAATACGAGTTTTATTTATTAGTGATTAATTAAAAAACAATATATATATATATATATATATATATATATATATATATACAGAAATTATTTAATTAAATTTTTTTTTTCTTCAAAATCAATATTATCAATTTTATTGTACTAGTAATTAATTTCATTCTCTGAAAATATTAATTCGTATATAAGGCTCTTGGAATAATTTCTCTTGAAACATGCCTTGCTGCTATGTTGCGAATACGCAATATAACAAAGCATGTTTGTATTGTATAACAAATAAAAGAATCCTGATGCGCGAGATATAGCTTTATATTACGTATATATAAATATTCTTCACATTTTTTATCATAAATCTTGGCAAAATAAATAATAAATAATAAATTATAAAAAGCAATGTGTGCGCATACATAATTATACGCGTAGATGTGATTTTACGATTGTCCGATCGATTTTCTTTGACTTTGACACGTGCAATTTTTTTCTCGTGTTGATTATGAACTTGATTATGGCTTTCCGACAAGGCACGTCAAGGGAACGGGCGTCATATGATTGGTTCCCTCGTATGGTTACAAAATCGCATTAGCTCGGGGTTAATAACCGCGGATATCGCGACCTCGGATCACCGGCCAATTATCTCGGTCTCGCCAACGCGAGCGTCGACGAATCACCGGTGTCGGTGAGGCAAAATGTTCATCCTCGGTTTTCACGTAGCTTCATCGCAATTTTCCACCGCGTAAGAGCGAACTTCCGCACACAATTTTCCCCTATACAATTCCTTCGCGAATTTTTGTCGCCGCAACGTCACGTCAACCATGCAGAAATTAGCTGAGATCCGATTGACACATCGCCGTATAAATTAACATAATCTAACAATGTGTAATCTGTAACTATTCGACAATATTATTTATATACCAATTTATATTTCGACAAACAGTATTTTCTAGTTTGATATAAATTCAATAAATATTTAATATTACACAAGTTATTATATTTCAATATTTTGTATTTACGACTCCAACCATGAAATTAAATTTGCTTTGAGTTTGATTCAATATATGTATAACTTGATGCGTATTTACTGTTGACATATTTTATCGATCATAGATGAGAACTAACAATTACTTTGTTATTCTATAGGTATATAGGTATATAGTTATATTAGAGAATTAATTGCAAACATATATAGATGTAAAAATCTTATACATATTTTTATATTTTACAGTTTCTATTCTTGTTTTATCCTTTTTTTTTCTTTTCTTTTTTTTCTCATTTTGTATCACCTGTTCTTTCAACCGCGTAATTATTCGTTACTAATTAATCACTTTGGTTGTTGCAATGATCGCGAATATATCTAAAACATAAATGAGAAAATTATCTTTTCAACAATTTGTAATGAAGACTCGAATAATGCAGAAGGAAATGGAGGCTAAACAAAGGCAATGTTCGCAGTGTCTCGATGCGTGTGCGCGTCTATTACAAGTCAAGCGATTTGAGACAGAATGGAGTAGAATAGAAAGAGAGAGAGAGAGAGAGAGAGAGAGAGAGAGAGAGAGAGAGGGAGAGAGAGAGAGGGAGGGAGAGAGAGTATGCAGACGACGGACTATTATTATGCGTTTGTTATGTTAATCGCTCTCTCGTGACAGATCCGCTGCGTCGTATAGGTCAACCCCGTTATACTAACTCGATGCTGAGAATGCACGTCGCGTGGCTATGAACCTATACGGTGGTCAGCAATGCGAGAGGCGGAGCACAACGAATATTAATCCACTGTCAAATATTTGAACATATATATTTAGTAACCTGTAACTTTATAACGCATTTTTAACATCTTATTGAAATTCCTCGAGTTCTTTTTGACATTCCAAAATGTTTGTTCTACTTCAAAGTACGCATTTTTTCCTTCATTATTACTTCGATGAGATTTATGGAATCCCCTCTTCTTAAAATCACGGAAAAATCAATAAGTTAACAAGTAATACAGCGCAATCTTATCAATTGTTGCCAATTATCCATGATTTGCAATCTCTTAATGGCGGCTACTTAGGGGTAAGCCACGCGCCTCGGAATGTCGAGGAACTCCGCTCGCAATGCGAACGCGACGGAAAAATGCGGGCCATTGAACGAAGAGGAAACAGTACCAGTCAGGGTACGGGAGAAAGAGAGACACGAGGGCGGTTATACGCGCGCAGGAGCGTAACGCAGGCGCGATGGGCCACAGCCCCATTGCCGGGGGTGGTAACCCTTCGAACGAGGTGGCTGCGAGACACTCAGTCCCGTCTCGCTTCTCACCGAAGAAAACCGGAAATGTTCGTAGTCTTCGCGCGCACTGGCGGGAAAATCTCTGCATACTCGTCGCGATCGCATCCTCGCGACTGTGCGAATCCGCTTGGTGCTCGGTCGTCGCAACGTTTTGTCCTCGTTTCTCAATCGCTGGACAATCTCCCGCGGGCAACACAGTCTCGTGACATTTCTCCTCTTGCGCGCGTAGATCGTAGATTGAATATACGACAGTGATTTTTTTTCTTTTTTTATGTACAAAAAAAGTTCCGGAGAAATTGTGACGGATATTGAAAGTGTTCAGCGGAATTATATATTTTTTCCTTTCGATGTCATTTCCCTCGACTATTATCGGAGAGGGTGAGAATGCAAGGTATAGAAACAGATAGAGGCGAGAAGAGAACAACGAAGAAGGGATTCGTAAACAAATGAAAAATAGAATAGTGATTTTTCAGTGAAAGTTGGTCCAGATTTGCGATTGAATTGATTACGACATGGAATTAAATTTATCAAATGTGCTGCGTCAAAAGTATACTAATGCGATGAAATAGTGACGAAAATAATCTTGCCGTCGTGTTTATGTATCGGCGGAACGCAAAAAGAATTCATACGTGAGACGAGCCTATAAATTTTATGCAGGAGAAAATTCAAATACAGCATAATCTATACCTGCATATTTTAAATTTATATCACGTCAAAAATTTCAAGATAAACTCGTTCACTATGTAACAAAATCTCTCAAATACAATGTTGAAATTGCTATTTCCGCCGTTCCTTTGGCGCGATCATTTCGCTGATTAGACATAATTTCACAAATTCAGCGAACTCACTTCATTATACGCTAAAATACGCTCTATACCTTGTACGCGTTCTATGACAAAGACGAACAAAATTGAGGCAAAATCGTGACGAATTTTATAAAGATTTTAACATTACGAATTACATAGAAATATTGTTATACATCATTTCATACATAACTCGTATTCTGTAACGATATCGTTTTACCTACACTTTGCAACAGTTTATCAAATTAAGTTAAATTATTTGATCTCAATAGCGTTTGATTTAATGCATTCACTGCTTGGTAATTATAACACATATTAAACATAAAAACAGGTAAACAGATAAATAACAAAGTCAATACGTGTAAAATATTAATTTATGGAAGGGAGAAATAAAAGCGATTTAATTACGTCAAAGAAATGCAGATATTATTATTATTATTCTCATAATGAAAATTGAATGCTATTTAAAATTATAATATTTAATAATTATGCACTTTTTTCAATTACATATTAAATACTTTTAATAAATATTGTGCATGTATTGGTTTTCTCTTAGTGAAAATATTATTTGGAATTCGATTTTAATTCAATTATATGGTAATGGAATAAAAGAATTTTGGAATAAAATAATTTTTAGCTGATTAGAATAAAACAATGTTTAATTAGGAGATTTTCGTTATTCAGTTAATTTTAATTTAACCTAATTTTTTATTGAAGTTTGAATATATATTTTAATATTGAAATTTTTAATTAGCATTATTACTAATTTTTAATTAAATTTCAGCCAAGAAAGTGAGGGTTTCAAATCAGTGCCGGTTATTAAATTTTTAACTTACCGCAAGTGTAGAACTTTTGATTTATTCTGTATTATTTTCGCGTACTTACTCTTATGTAACGATAGTTATTTAAAGTTGCACTTACGAAATAGACGAGTCAATTAATTTTATTTGCATATATTATATTGTATTTTAGTAATATTTATATTTTAATAAAAAATTATACATTATTATGTAATTTGTTTAATTGATTTAACAAAACGACATTGCAACTCGCAACAATTTTGTTTACATTAAGAAAATATAGCTTTATCATTTTTTTGGCAATAGAAACAATAATGTGTAATATATATTTATTATTATTATTGCATTAAAACACAAAGATTAAATTGATGGATCGCGTAACATGAAATAATATTTCGATAAATCGTCCGTTCATTTTAATTGCAGTTTTGTCTTAAAACTGCTTTCTGCAGCCATTATCTTTTTAAACTTTTGTATCAATATACGATAAAAATTGTATTAGTTGTCGATTTAGTTGTACGGTGCCTTGCCATTATTGCGCTACGCTTCTTCATCTCCGGCAAACGGGAACGATATCTTCTCGCCTTTTGCAACTCATCGAAGCTTTATTGGTTTGGCCATTGCTTTCTGACGAGGATCTTTGAAAATTACTAGATACCGGATATATGATTGATAATAATATCGACGCTACTGGAAAGGCAGATCGAACGCTTACACGTGCAACTCATAAGATAAATAAGGAAGGAGATAATGATGGAGCGAGTGACAGAGGAGAGAGACGAGGAAAAGTCACGATGGCGAGACTTGCCATCGACTTAATACTCCAGCAAGAGACTTCGAGGGGCAAGGAGTTAGTCCTGCTTGAAATGCAGCCGGCGCCCGTTGAAGAACAAACTCCCCTCTTGAAGCTCTCTCTTTATCTCTTTCTCGCTGCCTTCCTCTCACTCTCTCTTTTCTTGTCGGTATCATCTCCGACGCCTCAACTTCATCGGTTCGCACTCCGGTGACAATCCTCCCGTGCCTCTCTTCTCTTGCCTCTCTCTCTCTCTCTCTCTCTCTCTCTCTCTCGTTGTCGCAGGAAACACAGCATGCAGTTTGAACGACGAGCTGTTTTACCCGACTCGGTTCTTATTTATCTCTCTCTCTCTCTCTCTCTCTCTCTCTCTTTCTCTCTTTCGTTCTTATCTTTCCATTCTTCCTATGTCAATACGTCAATCTTCGTTTCGCGCATTTCTTTGTCACACAACTCTCTTCTTAAGTGAGACTGTATTTTAACATGGTATCGCCACAATCGCAGGGGCTGTTGGTGATTCCGATTGTCGGCTTTAACGAATATCGATTGGCCTACGAAGACGACCGATGTACTTCGGTCGATAGTATCCAAACAGGATTTTAATTGCACGCAAAGTTTCGTATTGTTGTGGCAAAGCATCGCCGTGTTTTCTGAGAATCTTTAATTTAACGCTTATTGATAAATTAAAAAGAAGCTTTGAAGAATTAAGAACTTGTTAAATTTTTTATGTATCTTGATAGCAATTTCTCCATTCAATACAAAAAGTAATGGAATAATTTATCTGTTAAAATTTTTTTTTATTTTTTATACGCGAATTAGTTTTGACATAAATTTGAAGAAAAATTGTTTACTTTTGCTCGCATATTTTACAATTATGTGAAATTTGTTATAAAATTTTATTAATAAAAAACAGCAGAAAAATTATAATTTTAAATGTAAAAAAAAGGAAATAATCAAATTGAAAAAGAGAAAGAGACAGAGAAAGAGAGCGAGAGAGCGAACTAGATATTGATTCGTGAATTTTGACTACAAGCGCTCCGCGCCCCCAAGAACGAAAATAGAATCATTTTTGCTCCATGCTGTCGAAATCGCACGGCGGACGTGAAAATAAATCTCTCAAACTGTATTCGGCGCAAAATGAAAATCATATTCTCGCGAAACGAGAGATCAGGAATGAGATCCACTTGGTGAAGCGCGGTTTACCGCGAGGGTGTGCGACAGGACCTGACACATCGCATAACGATTTGTTTTTGACTTACGAGGTCGACACCGAGAAGGGTGTCGTCGGAAATTTGCATCCCCTGACTAGAAACTGAGAGAGATTCGCTACTCCGCAGTCGTAACGCGTGCTATAACGCGCATAAAGTCGAGCCGATTTTACGAGTTCATTTAACGTTCGCCTCGGATCGAGGGGGATCGGCACTCTCTGAATAAATTAGCATTAACATATAGCTACTCGTATCTACGACGTAACCCACCTGGCAACCCCAGATGTGACCCCTCGGTAGATCCCAGGAGAAGCCTCCTAGTTGCTAAGGTCTCTGACTCGACCTCGAAACTCAACGTAGGAAATAGATTTACACAGGCAATTTTCACGGATCTCTCAATGTTTAACATTTCTATATTTTATCTGAAAACTGTGCACGACATTGATATTATCCATGAGAGGAGTTCTTTATTTAAAGGGCTAAAAATCAAATCTTTGAAATAAAACATCCATCCTCTTTCTCTCTTTCTCTCTCTCTTTGAATAACTTTGTGTTATTTTACAAATTTATATAAATACTATTTTATAAGAGATTATTATATAATTTCTTTAACTTATACATATATTACATGTAGAAGAATAATTTTTTAAATATATATATCTTAACAAATATCGGCAAGCGATATAATCGCGCAAATATATTTTTCGCGTAAAAAATAAAAAGAGTAAAGTATTTGATTCTTTATAATGCTGAAAGAGGTAAAGAGAAAGTAAAGAAGAAAAGAGAGAGAAAGAGATAGTAGATATATAAAGAAGAACACACACACAAAATAATATATAACTATACTTTTCTTTCAAATGTATTGCAGAAATGTATATCACTTTTTAATATACTTAATATATGCATATATACGTATATATATATATATATATATATATATATATATATATATATATATGCCGAATTTATATACTATGATAAAATAACGGAGTTTCAATTTGAGCTAACATTGTTTTAAGTTAAAACTAGGTCAAGCTGCATAACAGGAACCATCAATTATTTCGTTATATTGATACAGCATGAACAATTAGAATTTACAGTTCAATATTCCATACGATAGTCGTGCATGTCTTTGACATTTTTAATTTCCGCGAACGCCGTTTATTTATAAAAACATGTTAAAAATTTCAGAGATTTTTTTAAATTCCATGTTTCGCATTTCTTGCTCCTGTAATTCAGGTTACGCTAAAAATTTTTCCGTTTCAATCGACGCGAATACGCGCAGGGCGCGTTATCATATTTTACTCTCATTTAATCTCCCCGGAAGTAAAGCATTTCGTTCGCAACCACGTATTATCGAGCACCCGTTATCGACAGCGTTATTTACTGCCTCAGCCAGTTTGTTTCCATTTAGCACTTGCCGATGCGATCCGCCCCATGCTAAAACGATGTGAGAAAAAAAACAATAATTAATATTTGATAAAAAACGCTCTATATAAGGGATATACATGATGTTAGTTATGTATCTGCTATTGCTTCGATGAAATTTGATTCTATATAGCGGAAATTTGCACGAGAAGATATATATGTGTGTTCGTATTGGTATGCAAAAAATTAATATTTTAAAAGCATTATTTTAAATATTTAATAACAACAATTTTTTTTCAATTTTCAATTTTCATTGGAAAGGACTTTTTCCGAAAGATAGATTGCTCTATTTCATATCTTTAAATTGAAAATAGAACAATTTAACAATGATTATGATTTTTGTATCATTTAAATTGTACTAATATTAAATCGTTTAGCATACAATTAATATTAAGCATTATTCATTGTATGGCACTTTATGCTGCGAGAAGAAGCATTTTTATTGTGTGAAACGGCATCTTTAAAGGTACTATCATCGCGGTAATAACGTGCGTACCGCAAAAATTCATATTCAAAAAATTCACGCGAGATCGTTATCGTAATATAATTACTACCCTCATGGTCAGAGTACTTTAATCGGGCAGGACTCAAAAAAAAAAAAAAGAAAAAAAAACGACGGCGAACGTAAAACCGGGGGAGGCGCATATCGCGTATAACAGCGTACAACATTTACGACACGAATCGATCGTTAAAAAGGTGTAGCTCGAATGATTTTAATTAAAGGTGCAGCGAGTTACTTTGCAGCGATCTGCAGTGGAACTTTTACAATCTTGCAGGACGCATTCGCGGTGCGTGCGCGCGGCTAATGCGTACGATAAGGTACAAATAATGCGGCCGCCTCCTATCTACGTGCGCGCAAACAGCGCGCGGCGTGATTCGATAAAGCCGGCTTGCCTGACCTCGGTTTTTTTTTTACTATTTTCCTGTTTAGCCGCGGCACTTTATCACAGCGCGTTTTACTCTTATTCCGCGATATTAATCTTTTTATTAAAGGTCGTTCTCTCGTGAGCAACGCCCGTAAACGCGTATGTGTGCGTTGCAAAGGACGCGTTGGCGTCGTCGCTTTTCTTCGCGCGGTCGGCCAGTCGTTTACGGCCAATGCGTAATTACCCTCGTAAATGCAAAAAAAAAAAAAAGAAGAAAAAAAAAGGAACGTGTGTGAATCGCGCGCCCGATGCATCCGATTAAACATATAACGTAACTTTGCCGTTTCTCGATGAAAATCGATTTTTCTCTCGCATTGAAATATCCATTAAGACAGACAATCGCGCTCCTTCTTTCTTTCTCATAATTTGGTTAATGCCGAGAAGAGAGCCGTTCTTCGTACAAAGACGCGCATCGCTCGTTTCTGAGAGTGCATCTTCAAAATTTCATCTCGCGATGAAAAATATTACTTTAAGGAGGATAATTATTTCGGTAGGTAGGGGTTGCCTTCTCTGTTCTCGCGAGTCGCGGGTAATTCCAAGATGCACTAGATAAGCTCTGCTTTGCCTTAAGGAAAGGCTGGTACGGCTGATGCGACGCGACCATCAAACCACTGCAAACGAGGCGCACTATGTAGGGAAAAGGCTTTGATAGTGTAAACCGCAAAGCGTAACCTACAAGGGCAACACAGACGAGCACAGTCGCCGTTTCTTGCAACGGTGCATTCAACAGAATTACCGTAGAGAGAGTCGATGACGATGATCGATACATTTTAACGATCTTTTAGAAGTGAATTGTGAATTTATTGCGTGGATTTTGTAAAAACGTGACGATTCTGCGAGCTCTGGTGTAACATCTATAGAATTGTACGATATGAATTTCTCGAACTGAATCTATTCGCCCGAAATAACATTCGTGGAAATGAATTGTATGCTCGATGTCGGTGCATCTTAATTCCGCTTGTCTGTAATAATTTACCGTAATATAATGCGAATTTTCCATTGAAATTCGAATATTTCCTACGACAAAATAATTCCGTAGCATTCGTAATGAAACAAAATGAATTGCCACGTTCTACATAATGCAGAAGGTATGAAATGGATCGGAGAACAGTTATTTTAAAATTATTGAGATATAGTTTATTAAATGTGTGCATTGTACATATTATATTTATGTCATGTCCGTTTCAATTTATGGATAAAAATATGAATGGTGAAAATCAAGAAAAAAATTGCTTCAATAAATTATTATTTTATATTTATATAAGAATGTATTATTCTCTCGCAATTGTCATAAAAAAGAAACTACCAATCACGTAGAATAACACATTGGATATGTTATTTTCTCATAATTGCGACAAAAGAAACTGCAATCACGCAGAATAATACATCGCATTCTGCCCGAGCCGCTATAAATTTCCAATCTTCCCACACATCCTGTGTAATCAGTTAAATCAAATATTGAAATGGTAGATCGAAGCGAATTATATAACGGCATTACATTGATGTATGCGATTCCTAGGTACTCTCGCTACATATCGATAAATGCGAACTGCATTTGCATACGTATGCGTATAATAGCGCCTGCGTTATCGTTTTAGAAGGTACAAGCTTCGCGGATATCCAAAACCGAACAGGTAGAGCTTTTACATTCACAAAGGTATTATCGAGACTTATGGGGATTATGAACGATTGCGTAATTGTTACGATTCTGCAGAAACTGAACACGTGAAATTCAATAAATTCAATTGGTTTGCTAAATACGATGCAATTGTTAGATAAAAATAGAGATTTATTATTAAAATAATTTTTAAGTGTCCTAATTTATAAATAATTTTAATTATAGTAAATTACACAGTCTCAACATGTCAGAGAAAAGAGGAAAGAGAAGGGAGAGAAGAATTAAAAATTTATCGATTACTATAAATATGTAAAGGAGATAAAGCATATTTTGTAATTAATATATCATAATTACAAACAACATTTTACAGGTAATTTAAGCCATATTTACAAATACGAATAATAATCAGAAACTAATGACAAGGCAGATAATGATATAAATATATATAGGAAGTTGCATCCACGCGTTGAATTAATAGCTTCGGATAATAATCCGTTTTACTTTGTATAGTTAATCGATAAAATCCTTCCGCCATGATAATGTTGATAAATATTTATAATATTGATATATGAAGTCATCTTTATACAATTTTGGATTACTGATATAAGGTAGCCAAGTAACTTCCTTAGGATACGCACGTATTGCCAACTGTCTACATACCTTGGAACAGCTCCAGAGTCTCCAGAAGTCGAACGACACGTAAGCAACAAGTTTGCTTGTAGAAAAAGAGAAGTCTTGTGTCATATCTTCTCTTACGGATGGAAAATAGAGATTGCACGGTTGATGAAAGTCGAAGATTTTATGTGTAAAAAAAGTTGTTGATGCATTTATCTAAATTAAATTAGGAGTTGAAAATTAATTTTTATGCGATATTAAATTGTTTATATATTGGAAACAGAGGTATGTCATTTTTGAACCAGATAAAGATTTCAAAATTTTCAATGATATTGTTGTAGCGTAATTTCATTGATTGGAAAAATGGTAGTTTTATATGCACCATAACAATATCAGACTTTTGTTGAGAAGAGTCAATTAATCTCGTATGAACAACATGTGAACAGAATTCGAGCGATCTCAGCGATAATCAGTGATAAATAATGATATGAAATGTGCATTCAAATATACATATTATATTTTTGTATGGCACGTAATAATCTGAAATTACACGTATAACAAAATATAATTTTTCAAATGCAAGATTATGGCGTAGCATACGTAATGTGAAGGGATCATTTTATTTCTGGCGAATTTCACGTCTCGTGAAAATTGTGTTGCACACAATTCCAAATCCAATAATTTACGATGATGGAAAAATACATACGATTGTGTAAAGCCTCACGAATAAAAACGGAGCATGATTGTGATGTCGGTGCATTCATCGCGGCAACATTTTATGAGTCCTTGTAACCGTGTATGCAAAATCATATCAGTTTTCATAGGTTCGATTATTTCGATATAAAGCGAGCGCGAACAAATGTCGAGGCGATTGTAAATTTTTGACGCGGACAATAATCGATTATTCAAGCGCGGTTAGCCAACGATATTTTTGTGCGGACAGTATAGATTACTGTAAAAAAAAAAAAAAAATGTTTGCCGCACAGCATCATCGCGTCATATAGTAGGCTGCAATTACGGTTAACGCGCTTCCCTCCGCGTATATCAATATACGATCCGTGCGCATTTTTGCCGCGACGGAATTTCAACGTCAACTCAGCGAACGTCGGAAAATTTATTTTCCCCGGGGCAAGAAGCGATATCGCGGCAACTTTGGCTGGAAAACTAGGCAAGGAGTCTTTGAAGTTTAATGCTAAAACTCGAAAACATAATATGCTGCCAGTGAAGAAAATTCTACGGTTAGCTCTACTCCCAGTTCGATTTCTTCCGTGCTATCAAAGGTTTCCTGCGAATTTCTTAAATTACATGAAAGAACATCGATGGGGCTTTCGCAAAATATAAAATTACTCGAGCAATTCTGCACAATATTTTGAAAGCATCACTTTAAATAATCTCTTCACCTTTGATGTTTACAAACCTATATGAAATTAAATGAGAAACCAATATAATCTAAATCCTTTAAAAACTATTTCAATTGACCGAAAACTTTTTTAATTTCTTGTATTGAACTTGTACGTAACTTTATAGCTAACGACATATTGAAATCACATTGTTAATATTTTTAATTCTGAAAAGTCGCACGAATTTATTCGAGCACATGTATCCTGCATACGTAAAAAGAATGGCGCGTCGGGTAAGGGTGAGGAAACTTGACGTTTCCCCCCCCCCTCCCCCCGTAACTAAAATTCACAATAAACGCAGCCGTCGCCTCTGTGTTTTATAACAACATGCGGTCCAACAGGCCAAAGGAGAACCGAATACATTAGGAAAGGAACGACATAGGCGCACGGCTCGTCGCCATCTGTCGACGTTTGCCTCGCTGCGCGATAGTTTGTCCAAACTTTGCCATGCGCGATATATGATATTATTCTCGATTTTGCATTATTTATTACTTCACCGGGCCACATCTGTTGGCGCGCCAAGTAAATGTCGCATGTTCAAAAAGCGAAAGTATTTCTCGTCAATTGCGGCAACTGCTACAGTGAGAGATACTCTGTGAGCGGAAACTCTTAGTTTTCAGACTGAATGATTTGACATTTCAGTCGTTTTGCGATGTAGTTTGGGAGAACGTTATATTGCGAATTTTGAGGCATGGGGTATTAAAAATCGACAATTTAATTTGTCGATGTATACAGCTGCGGAAGAAAAATCTTCTTCATCATTTTATTTTAATAGCCAGTCAATGTATTTCTTTGCTTCGATTTGATCGAATTTCATCATTAATTAATTGGCTATGTATCATAATTAATTACTATAATGAATATTTTGCGCAATATTTACATATATGGAGATATATTGAAAAGGACACACGGGGAAAGATTGTAATTTAATCAATTATAATTATCATGTTTCTATTATCATGAAGAAACATAGCAAACTACTTACAACATTGAAGCATGCATTTATTATGATTTTATCAGTTTTAATATTTAATATTAAAAAATTAACCACGTCTAGTATTGGCAGCAAGTGAGTCATTAAACTCTATAACATGATAATAAAATTGAATCTTTACTTGCCATGATATCCAATTCTGAATTTTCAACAAGCTCGCTGATCTAAACCACACACATTGACTCACACAGAAACAGTTATCGATGCATTTCCGTCTCGCAACTAAATAAACTAGGGAATCAATTTAATTGCGTCGCGGAACTCGGCAAATCCAGGCATACTGAAGAGACGTTGACCGGTTGCTGACGCAACTTCAACAACTGCTGCTTCAAGCAAATTGCAACGACCGCGCAATAAACGATCATCCAATAACAGCGAATCAACGTCTCATCAGTTTCATCTTTCCTACAGTCTTTGCGACATTTTCAAATTACCGTCAGAAAACTTCCCAAACAGATCCTATAAAGTCTGTGATGTTTCGGTTGGCGGCAGTATAAACAAAATAAACAAAATAAAATTGCATCGCTGCGAATGTGCGGACGTTGCAAAATGCAAGGGATGCGGGGAGAAGAGGGTTTGGCCGGACAACAATATGCCGAGCGTGCGATGACGTCTGTTGGGAGGGTGGGTGGAAGTAGCGTTTCGACCTCTGTAACCTGTGCGCTACTTCCTACCCGGAAGCGGGTGAACAGGCAAGACCAAACTGAAACCAGCCAGCATGGTGTTTCCTTCCCTTCGAACGAGAAACTCCGTGTTCGAAATTGTAATCTTTCCGCTCGCGGCGCCGATATCGTAGCCATATCTTCGCAAACTACGAAGTTGGGATTGATTTAATTTCCAGATAAGTTGATAAGACCGTTATGTTAGCGCGCGCTGAACTTCAGATTAATGGCATAGCACTTAACAATCGATGCGATACGTAATATTCTGAAGATTGAATTTGGCTCAAATAGAATATCTAATGGCAAGCTTATTCAATTCATTATGTTTTCTATTTTCTTTCAGGAGCTATCGGAAAGGGATTAAAATTCTTTACAATTTGATTTCTCACTCTGAATGATAGCTTGCACTGTAGAATCGAGCGAGCGGCAATTTATCCTTGTGTTATTCTTCTTCATTTGCGTAGACGTAAAAAAGATAAAAAAAGAAAATATTGTCTGCAATATAGTTGATTTGATCAAAATGCTCATTAATTTTTCTTTTAAGTTATTTTTTTTTTTCTTTCACTACATTATTTAAATTTTTATATTATTTTTTCTATACATTATTTTGTTTATACATTATTTAAGTTAAAAGTAGATTGCAGTTTTAGATTCCCATTTTATAAGAAAGAGGGAAAATATCTTTGACACTCTTTAACTATCGTACTTGTTTTAAGATGTAGATATAAAAAAACTGCGAAAGAGCACCATCGGTATTCGTTATGCAAAGATGCTAGTCGGCGTTGCTGGTTAGATAGAGATAGAAGGAGACGAGCTCAAGGAGGACGAAAGGCAGTAGGGAATGCGGCTCGTGGGCTGCTTTGGACGCTAATGGCTTTCCCAAGCGCAAAACGTCCACAGCCATGCTGACGTATAGTTATCAGGAACAATGTTAGTTATGTCAGTCCAGACAACCTACAGAATTATATCTATCTACATCCCGAATTCTTCACTTTGTTCTCTCTTTCGGATAGGCGCGCGCACACACATACACACACACACACACATATATACACGTACACACATATTTATAATACTTGATGGATTTACAACCGATAGGATTATCGGTATATAATAAAAAATTTTACTATCTATTATCAAACGAACGATTGATTTTATTAGCAAAACGTTTGCGTTTTATTAAATTACAGCCAATCTTAATTGAAATTTTATACGTCAAGCATTAAAGAAATGGATCGTTACACGCATACCTTTCGATGAAATAAATTACGAAGTCAAATTATACTATTCAACTGTGAATACCGAGCAATAGCATTTAAATTTTTTATACATCACCATTGCTTTTGTGATTAATATATTTTAATTTTTTCATTAATATTATATTTTGTGCGTAAAAGATATCGGTTAAAATCTTATCCGTCATTTTTTAATATTAAAAGAAAAGTAACAATTTTTCTAAATAATTTATAACATTTTATTATTCTAGTATTTAAGAATTTACATTCACATTTTTCTTAATATAATAACTCGCGAAATTAGTTTGCTTTAGCATCATTTATATTACATATAAACAAAACTATATGTTTATACAACGATGACTTACGTATGACATATGTCGCTTTATTTGTCTCTCTCATTCTTGTTTATGTAGCCTATCGAAATTTCCGGTATGCCGGTGGAGGGCGAAAGCATATTCACCAGACAACCAGACGCCGTATGCACGAATGCGGCTATTAAGAGGAAAGAGACAGAGAGAGAGAGAGAGAGAGAGAGAGGATGATTCTGGCTGCTGGTCGTCGCGTTCCAAAATTCCGTTTAATCGCTCCGCTAACTGCGTCGGTGCATCTCTATTCTAAGGATGCTTTTCGATGCTCAAATATCCCAGCCGTCAATATCCCAACAGGAATATCGATTTGCTCTTTGCCCGATATTATCGGCAGCGTCGACTTTTCTAAAAACGAACTGCATCTTGATTTCTACTTCTTGATGGGCGCATTAATTCTCGCCCCTGCAGAGATCACATTATGCATTCAATAATTTGTTATTCAATCATTGATATCTCGTCTATATTTTATAAGAATTGTTTGCCGGTCTACGGCAAATTTCAATGACGTTAAACAGTATTTATCTGAGATAATAATGTTAGTTTAAACGTTTTGAAAATAAATTAAATGTTTAGAAAACGCACATTTAATTAATTCATAATATTATCAAGAAATGAGAGAGGATAAATTTAAGACCGCATTTCGTCTGTCGCGTTACGATTTATGACGTGGCAATTATCCGAGGGAAAATTGAAATACGCATTTTTACATGCATCAATTTATCTTCTTATCGCGACCTCCGTACAGTTTAATGTGGGAAAAAAACTTTAACGTTCTCGCGATATGTAAAAACAAGGAAAGAGAAATGTCTCTCAAGCAAATCCGTCATATCGAAAATTGCGCCAGCCAATGCCGCTACTCGGCTGACACGAGGTAAATAGATTTTTTATTGCGACTCAATTACCTCTTTCCTAGATCCGTAAATCCGTTACTGCACATCGTGTACGCGTTCGCGAAAGCCGATACATATTACTTAAGGCAATGGCTTAACAAGATTCTGGATTAATCCGGCAAAGTTTTACAGTCAGAAAACATGAATTTGGCTAAATGAGAATTCGCGAAATTCTCGAGATTATTGGCGAAGAGATTCCCCTTGCAAGATTAGAGCAGTCCGTATATCCGAGCATTCAACGGGCGAAACTACTCGAGGCGAACTTTGGCCGTTCTAAATACTAGACACAACTACGTCTGACACTTGACCTTCACTTGTAAGATTCAAATGTGCGAAGTAGTCGAAGTTTAGTGGAGTTTCGACTTACTTGCAATCCATAATATCGAAAACCTCATACGTTTTCTTCACAAAGATTTACCGCAAAAATATTCGGCTTCAATCTACAATGTGTGATAATTTTTGAATAGAATTTGTTTCGAGTAAAATTTGTATAGATAATAACGAATTACAATATATGAATGCAAATGGAGGAAGTAAAAGAAAGAAATGTAAAAATATATGAAATGAATAGAATTGTACTAAAATCTAATAAAATATTCGTTGAATCATAACAAAGGAGCAAATAACGGGATTTATCTCTTGAAAGCATCATACCGATTTGTACTTTTTTTTTTTATTCGTATAAAACGCGGTCCAATTACGATGAATATGATTTTAATGTCCCATTCGACGAGAATCCCTCGCATGATTGCATTTCCGGCACGTGATACGCTCCTGGAAAGGGATTAATGGACGAGCGAGACGCGACTATTGGTGGATTTTTCGTTTTTTATCACATAGTGTCATTAAAAGCATGCGAGAGCAATGAAGAAATTAATACAAGCGACATTTTTCGAATATCTTAAAGTTGCAAATAAACAATGCGTGTGTGTATGTGTGTTTTATTTAACATATAAATTATTTAAAACTTGGTATGATATATAAACAAAACAATGTATATTACAACTGACAGATATACACTTTAATTGCAAGCCAATTTTTTTAGTTTTGTCAATATCAATATTATATAATAGTCTAATACTTTCTTGCGTGATAATTATTATATCTTTTTATTGCTGTTCTTGCTTTTCGTGCATAAAAAGTGCGTTTTACTTGACATGCTTAAAAACAGAAAAAAAATAATTTTAAACATATGTTTCATTTACATAAAGAAATGTATGACAATAAAAGGATGGAAAACTTCTCTAGAGAATATAATATAATAATATGAAAAATATCTAATATAAAGAATATAATAAATTCTCTAAAGAATAATTGTGTAAAATAAATGTTAGCGTGATATATAAAATGATAAAAGAATATCTATAAAAGAATTTTTTTTTTTTTTCTATGTTAGATTTGTGTCTCTGATGTCACATTCTATTAGAACAGAATGATTGAAAATATGTTTGGAAAAAGGAGAAAATGTTCATCTTGCAACAGTAAATGCTTTTACGACCTCGTAAAGATTAAACGGTGGAGAGCCGAAGCTATACTTAGCATAGAATCGAGTGTTTCGAGGAGGGTCGATACTTTGTTTTCTTGCTGAGTTGCTAACTAGTTTTACAGTTACGAGAGAAAGAAAAAGAAAGCTTTTATGGATACATTAAATAATTTTCCGTATGTAATAGTTAAAATATAATTAAATTCTAAGCAAAAGCATTGCACACATTTTTTTAAAATTATAAAGAATACAAAAAGCAAAATTTTCCCTTTCTCTCTCTCTCTCTCTCTCTCTCTCTCTCTCTCTCTCTCTCTCTCTCTCTCTCTCTCTCTCTCTCTCT
>JBCAUJ010000001.1:1516947-1568066 GCA_038406275.1 Cataglyphis albicans
CTCTTTCTCTCTCTCTCTCTCTCTCTCTCTCTCTCTCTCTCTCTCTCTCTCTCTCTCTCTCTCTCTCTCTCTCTCTTAGCAGGATCAGGCAATGTAATAATAATTTTAAATTACAGTTCTCTTTTCATTATTTCATAAGCATAACAATCTCATCGAACTAGTACAATTTCTAGAATCGATAATTTCACTGGCTATTCGCGACGAGGATTCAGGATTGGAAGGATAGTAATATTAGGAGCGGCTCCTTGGAACAGCCTGGGATAGAAGCGGCCCAGCCGCGAACAGGACACGAAACTTCAATATTGACTAAGACAACCTCTTCGTGTTTATTCTCAGCGCCCTTTCCTTTATCGTTGAGGCACGAGTCGCAGGTTTCTCCGGTATTATCCTTCCAGCTCATCCAAGATTCCTCTTTAATATATCTTGCACCATCGTGGATAATCATTGCGGAGTGATCTCTGCCTTGTTTTGTTAATCGAAATAATTCGTAATAGAATTGTGTAATTAACGTTGTAAAACAGGAAACAAATTACACAATGAAAGAAAGAGAGAAAATTCACAATCTTATTGAAATTTGTTGATAATTATAAACTGATGAAAAATAAAAAGTTGACTCTTTCAAAAATATTGAAAAAAAATATAATATGTTTTATAAAACAGAGAAAATGTTATTTACGTTTAATAATAGAATCTTATTTTCTCGAATTACATAAAAATTCAATATTTTTGTAGTAAAAATTTAATCTGTTTTCCACTCGAATTCGCAAACACTAAATTTTTTCGTGCAATTTATTCTGGCCACGACGGAGGGAGTTTCTAGTCCTTATAGTAAAAAAATTTCGCTCGCTTCCTGCTATATCTCATTCACATCGTCGCGCAAGCCCATCCTTCATAAGAACAAATTTTTCGTTCACAAAAGAATTTCTTTCTCATTTATGGAATTTTCTTGTCCGGTGAGTTCATTGGTGCGGCGCATTCTTCTAATTTACATCACGTCCGGCAACCAATTGAGCTACTCGTGCGGAAATAATTAGGTGCGAATGGATAAAGCTTCGGAATACAAAATCAACTCTGTTTTATTTGACAATGCAAAAGATTGTAAAATTTGCCGAGTATGTATTTGTAGGCAAAATTATAAAAAAGTGTAAATGCGTTTCATGAAAAGATAGCAATTTTTCTCTTTATTTATAACAAAGCACATCATATAGTTCGTGCGCAATTATTATTCGCTTCATTATCGAGCAAAATGCAAAATTTTTAATAACAAAAACACATCAAAATGGCATATTTCTTGTATTTTGTTTTATATTTTACTTTATAGAAAAGAAAATTTTATATAGGTTTTAATAAAATGTATAAAAATTTATAAAATGCTATCTAAATTTATAAAATGCAACTATTGCCTTCTGTTGATTTTAAAATTTGCAATCGCGAATATAATTCAATTATATTTAACAGTTTGTCAACAACATCTATAATTGACATCGACAGAATGGTTATGGTTATGGCACAATATCCGAAAACTGAATATTATTTGTCGAATTCATGGTAGAACATAGTCAATCAAAAAATAATTTACCTTGCAATCAGAACAAGTCTATTGTGTGATAATTTTATAAAAGTACACAATATGCGCGTTTGCGTGTGTCCTATGATAATGGTACACTAAATTCTGCGATAATTAAATGTACTTTAATCACATTCTCAAGTTGAGCTTGCAATATCAGAATTAGAGAAATTATTTTCCGGAAAATACAAAAAGAGAATTGTTTTTTATTCAAAATATAATTATATATATTTTTTTTTCATTAAACTATATTCTCTAGTGTTAATATATATATATGCACATTTTCAGATTATAAACATCTATGAAATATTGAGAAATGTTTTTAAAAAATTTTACAAGTATATAAAAGATATTTGAAACACTCAAAAACATTTTAAGGCAATTTTTTTTCTTTTTTCCTTTCTCTCACAAGATACTTATATTATTCGAATTTTCATATCAAATATAAACAAAGAATCACATATAAGAGTGAAAGATTCCTACTGTGCGCAAACGTTTCAATATTAATAGCAAATATAATTTTCCTCTTTCTGATTTCTATTTAAACGGTTCAGAACTTTTTTAATCATAATATTCATACGAAGCTAATGCTCATTAATTTTGCGTATTCTCGCAATGCCACAAGGTTTGAAATTTCATCAACTTTTTCTCGTTGATACAATCCGACAGCTCAAAGCACCATTGCAACAATACGTAATACAGCGCACACGCGTACTATTTATGAAAGACTGTCAGCGAGCGTGTGCCGCGCTGCGGCATCGTTATAAATTATTCAGACCGCGTGCCATTTAGCCGCTTTCCGCACCGAAATATAACATTAATCCGCGGTAAAATAAATAAAAGTTATACCGTGCGTAACATCGGCTTATTAAAGGACTGACAGCGATAACAAGTATCGTCGCGTGTATGGAATTTGCCTGGGAATGGCGGCTGCGCCGTTGTCGCGCTTCGTGTCCGCAGTCGAATTTCTCGATGTACGCACGCCCTCGCATAAATCCGCTTGTGCTCGGAATCTATTTCACCCTTTCTCGTATCCTCCACCTCCCTATAAGTACGTGAGTAGTTGGTTACCGGTACGGGGATACGTTTCAACGTGTTGCACTAATTAGTAAAATTGAGCGCGCGTACGCATCGATGCCCCCCCCCCTCCCCCCTCCTCCCTCGCCCGTAGTTGCGACTAAACAGCGACCAATAAATGCGAGTACGCACTGCGGAATGAATGAATAATTATTACCGCCCAACCGACTACTTCGATTAATTAATAAGCGCCATTAATCGGCATCGCGAGACGCGCGTTTGCGCGTCTCCTGTTCTCTTTCTCCGCTGACATGACACATGCGAATGCGAAACGATACCAGAAGTCCTCCGGGATTGACGCGTCATTTCAGCTTGTTTTGACATTTATCCGCTTGCACGTCGACATAATTCATGCGCATCGCGTGAATTTGTAACAAGGTTAATGCGGTTTATTGTTATTATTAGTATCGCGTAATTATTACTTTGGCGCCGAGGGAAATATATATATATATATATATATATATATATATATATATATGCGATATATTGTGATAATTAATTTTTTCATATATCGGAGCGGTTATAACGTAATTAAGAATACGACGTTTCAGTCAACGAGGGAAAATAACGCGCCCGGTAATGAGCTATCGTCGATAGCTTTCTACATGAGTTATTTTCACGCTTAATTGACCTGATGGCCTTAATCGCGAGAGATTCAACGTTTTATATAATTTTTTCGAGTATATGTCACGGAATTACAGGAATGGGTTGCTCATGCGAGCTACACGAGACTCAACGCCCGCAGGCACGCTAATTCAACGTTAATTAATAGTAACCCTCTCGATAACTCGATGAACCCTCGAATCTGCTCTGAGAGCCTGGCTAACCTGGCTAATCCTATCAACTACCGCTCTCTCTCTCTCTCTCTCTCCCTCCCCCCCGCCCTCTCTCTCTCTCTTTTGTGTTTTGAAGTTCCTCAATAAAATTTTTAATGCAAAAATCAATGATATCGTGTTATTTTAATTGATTACTGATATTGTATAATTAAACTCGATATATCAATTATCGAATAGCAATTTATTGAAAAAATCTTTTTTTTTAGGTTTATAAACTATCTTTAGTAAAACTCGAATTATCTTTTATAACTTTATATGCATATGATAATATCAAGTTGCGCGACACATTATTGTTAAGCTAATATGTATAAATGACTCCATTTTTGTCGTAAGGTAATAAGTTAGCATCGCATGAAAGAGCACAGCGTATATTTCACTACAAAACTCTCCGTGAACGATCTTCCGCCGGCGAATCTCTCCTTTCACGTGTTTTTCATCTACCTTTTTCATAATACCGTGCACCGGCCGCGCCGCTATACGCTCCGGCGATTTCGACGCTCATTGTCGCGGCGAATTCTTGCCGCGCGATTTTCAATAACGTGTCTAGCCAGCTACACACAGTTTTTTGCCGAGCTTCCGCACGTCGCACACGTACGCGCATTACATACACACACGTACACATTACAAACACAAGCGCGCAAGTGTATGTGAGAAAGCAGGCGGACGAATTTGCAGCGACGTTTTAATGCTCGTCGCTCCGCGCTCACTCCTGCAATTCGTTCGACTTTCATAGAAGGGAAGATTTACGAGGATTTTAGCACTGGACGTAGCCGTGTTTCGAGCACACGCGTGCGGTATATCCTACATGCACGGATGCACGGATGACGCGTCGGGAGACATGGACGCGCGTCATAAACAACTCTTTTCCTCCCGCTTTGATATCGGCCGAAAGCCTCTCTATACCGCTCTACTCTCTTATATTGTCACTCTCTGGGACGCGAATTTTCTGAACGAGAAACGAACGCCGTCATGTCTGATATCGTATCATTGGACGCGAACGGAGGATTGAAACGGAAGACGCTGTCACCGGACGGCTGATCCTGTTCTGTCGTCAAAAGTGAAAAATAAAAGAGAAGGGCATTTTTCTCTTTTCGTATATCTTGGATTATACTATATCTCCTTAGGCGTTCCATCGAACTTTCCTTTGTCTATATCCCAGCGGGATTTTCTTATTTAAAGTTCTTCCAAACTTCTGCAGGCTATGTGTCATAAAGAATATTTAATGTTCTGTTGAGAACACCATCTGAATTATAATAGCTTTTATATGTTTGTAACTTATATGATTATCAGGTGTATTATCTCCTTGAAATCGAAATTTAAACAGAAAAATAATATTTCACGATTAAAATATAATGTTATGGATCTTTTGTCTATTTCTTCTAAAATATATATAATATTAAATATAAGTTTCTATAAATTATGAACAATGATAAAAAGTGTCTTGACAAATAGTAAAAAAAAAATTTAAAGCAGATAATTAATTTTTAATAGTCAATTAATTTTTTTATATTATTTTTTAAAACATTTTTGATAATTTAATCTATGTATAATGTCTAATTTAATCTATATATTTAATCTATAATAATGTATAATCTATATATATATTCCCAGTCATGATCACGATCTGGAATCGATCTTTAGGATTAATTTTGATTTTTGATTGTTGAAAATATCAAATATTATTTATTTTTTACAGTTGGATTATCAGCAATTTATAACACAGAGAAAGAGAGAGCTGAAATATTAAATTATATTGAAACAATTATGCCAATTGTGCCTTTTAACATCTCATATAATTCAAATATTCAAGTGAAAACTGTCGAGTACTTCATATACATATATATATACGCACGTATATAATTACTATGTATTACTAAAATACTAGAACTGTGGTAAGCGCAAATAAACGAGATATCCATCCATAATCATCAATTTTCAAGAGCAGCATATTGTGTATGTGTGTGTGTGTGTGTGTGTGTGCAAGATATTAAAGCACGAAGAATTTTAATCGTTTCATGAGAATTTCAAGATTCAAAAATCTCCAAGCATCTCATCGTTTCCAATCAACCGATACCGTCCACACTCAGACTTCGTTTGATGCGTCGCGCGAAATCTCAATGTGATTGACGAAGTGTTGGCGATAAGAGAATTACGTCACAAAAGTTGACATCGAATAAAACAGCGGAGAAACACCAATGACATCGAACTCGTCGGTCGACATAGATCTCGCCTTCTCGTAACTCGAACGAGTTTCAATTATCGCGAGCAGCTATTGGCGCTAAACGCACCATCGATCGTCATCGCTAACGTCAGTGATGACAGCAGTGAGGTGGCGATCGGGCCGTGGTGTTAAGCTCTCGCCGGATAAATGTGCGCGATGTACTACTACGCCAGCAAGCTGACTGCGGCGGCTTTAAGCGGCGGTTTCATCGGGGGTGGAGGTGGCGGCGAGGGTGGCGGGAGCGGCAATAATAGCGGCGACGGCGGCGGCGGGGTCTGCCGATGCCACGAGGCCCAAAAGGAGCAGCGCTCCTCGCCAAGGAGGGCCACGACCCCGCAACCGGTCCAGCCGACACGGCATCATCATCAGCCGCGCTCCTCGCGCGTCTACACCCCTACCCTCGGTCCCACCATCACCGAACACGTCGTCATCGAACATCCCCGGCCTAATCACTATCATCGACATAGAACTAAGCACAAGGTATGTGACCAGATAACTAGAAATGCTCTGTGTTATTTCTCACAAGTTGGGATTGTATAATTTATTGTAAAAAAGTTTCAAAGCAGACTGGACACATGCATATGTGAGATTGATCGAAACGTATCTAGGTATTTTATAAATTAAATTATATTAATATTTCTCTCCTAAATTATATTAATATTTCTTCCTAATCAGTTTATTCTTCGTTTTATTATTATTATTATTGTCTCGATGTAAATTTGGATGCAAGTATTTAGTTAAATTAAAGGAAAGTCTAGTTTAGTATTTCACAGAAGTTTTGTGTGAAAGTTTGGGAATAGTTTGTGTATTGGAATTTTAATGTTGTTGAAACTTTTAAATACCAAGAGATTTAACGCTGACGCTCACTATATTAAATATTAATTTCGACAATAAAATTGTTTATAATTAATACGCGTTAATAATATTTAGTTGTATCTTGTGAATGAAATATTTATGTTGATGTCGCATGTGTGTATGAGATATCCGATTGTTCTATTTACTATAAATTTACAGAAGGCTTCTTTATAAACTTCTGTGAGAAAATTCAACTAAATACATATATTGGAAAGCGATTCAGTCGTTCTCGATAAAGTAAAATTATCGATTTAAATCATGCTTATTAATGAGTTCAAATAATCTGACGAAGGATGCCGAATATATTTTGACTCTATAATCTGCAAAATGCAACAGAATTGGGAGTATCAATTCTGACCATTATCGACTCACTACTTCGATATCGTTTCTGACTTTAGAATGCATATCTAATCGGCAAACTTTCGTCTCTAGGTCGGTTAGAGTGCTCCGGAAATTCGGAAAGCTCGATTGTCGAGCCTGATCGAATTTCCGTAGAGTTTCATGCATGACCATCGAAAAGTTTCCTCGTAATTTCGCTTACGTGTATCTTTGAATTTGATTAACGGCAAACGCACAGCTCGCGGGTTAGGTGTTCTATGCAAAATGGTGGTCGCGAGCCCTCGAGAGGCACTTGTATTAAAACATCATAGATAAGGGAAGAGGAGCGCTGCATTTGCGAGAGCTAACGTAGTTAGAGGGACCACTAGATCGAAACTAGAGATCGATCGCGGCTACGTAGAGTTAATCTACACCGCGTCACGGACTCTGATAAACTCGAGCCGGAATCCTCCATGGAAATAACACAGATGCTCGGTGGAAATTAATCTCTCTTGAGCGAGGTCAGCGATCGCGGATCCGAAAGCCGGCAAGATGTCTCACAAAGCCAAAATAGAGATCCTATTAGGTCTCGAGTTTATCCCTGCTGAACGAGGCTAGGGCTAAAACATTAATATTTCTTGCTGCTAAGCTCATGTGAACATGAAATAATGCATTCAGCATGTTATTTCTTTTTTTTTTTTTAATGAAATTTATATTATTGCAATATATATATATATATAGTCACATAATTAAATATTATGTACGTATTATAATTTTCAATTAGACTCGATCTTTGAAATCAAATATATAAATATATATCGCTGGATTGCCATATATATATAAATAATACAACATAAACAATGGTAGTATAAAATGAAAGAGAATAAATTTTTCATTCAAAACTTGCCGCTAAGAATATCTCATTAATAAATTATTGTAATAAATATAATATCGCGTTTAGAGATATATCATTTATTATTTGAGATATAAATTGGAGATGAGAATTGAGAGAGGCAAGTTTATACCGCGCAGGAAATATAAATCGCGCCTCGCGGGACAATACGGTTATTAAACACTGAATGGCAGCGTCAAACGTCTGTAATTAGCGGATAAACGATATCGACCCTTTGACCCGACGTGCGTAATAACATCTGCTGGGCACATCACCCTACATTTCCCTAATACATTATCACACATCAAAGTGAATCAAGTCTGTATATCCTGCGATATTCGAAATACTATCCGCCTGATGTGTCGCGACAAAACTTTTAATTAAACGGCATTTGACATATTATATGTCAACGTACGTTTGCAGTGAGTTTAGTTATTTATTCGCTGTTATCAACGTTATCACACCGTTGTCACCACGTTTTCGCTTACACGCAATAAATAAAACGCAAGAATCGTTACGCGAAATGTAACAATAAATTTTTACAATACATTATTCCAGCACATCTTCCTGTTATGTCAAATTCTACACACTTTCGTCAATCTTACCTTTGTTATTTTATCGCAAGTTTTTAATGAAGTATTGACGTGATTTATTTTTTTTTTTTGACGTTCTTGCAGGATCGACGAAAAAGTTTTATGCCTTCCGTGGTCGAGGGGTGCTTTTTTAAAGGAATGCGATTAGCGCGACGAGGCAATTAATTTGAATCGCACCCTCCCAAGACGACAGCCTCCGCTAATTTAATTTTAATTTCCACGACCCTTCGCGTTCGTCCCCTCATCTTGGAACTGGATGACGTGCAAACAACTGGAAAGATAATAGAAAATTATTGAGTCGAAAATGAAACAGCAAAAATTATTTTGTATATTATACGACGCTTAAATCTTTTTACATTTCTCCCGACAATGCTTAAAGATTCTCGTTGTTATTTAATTACGAATTCATTTCAAGTAGCACGTACAAATTTATCTTAATTTTTGCGCGTGTGTCCGCGAAAAATAATTCATTCAAGCAATCGAATTTGATAGACGATTCAAAAGGAGATTCTGCAAGCGTAGGACTTTCTCGCCGACTTTTGTGCGAGGATCGGCTGGGCTTTACCATTCAAACGCAGATCAAAAGGCCACGATCTATATCTTACGAGGAACGAGGAAATTTCACGAGCACAAATCCTTCTCTGTTCTTTTATTTCTCTCAATTCATTGAAAACCACAACCTGCTGAACATCTTGGGTTTTACGTAATGGTGATTTAGAAAAAAAACTCGCAATTTTGTCGTGCAGATTTCGCGTGAGCAGCATTTGTGCACAATTGTCGACGTTGTGACAATTTCATATGTACAGCAATTTTCACGAAACTATTGTACATTAAATTTGAATTATCCCTCAAAAATTGTTTCCTTCGATTAAACAGATAAATCAATTTTGTGTATGAATGTTAAATTATAAACGTACAACATTCGTTATAATTATATAAACCAAACATTCTTTTCAACTATTTTGAAATAAAGATATTTTAGAAATTTTTGTGTGCTATATTAAAATACGAGTAAACGAATTGCAGTTTAATTTTATATGGCAAAGATAAGACAAAGATAAAATAATGACACAAAATCGATTTTGCACAATTTTAATATTTACAGAGAACAATATATCCAATGTGTGCGCATGATGAAAAAAAAAGAAAAAAACGTTTTACAAAAATGGACAGTTTTTACAAAAATATTCTCTCTCCGAGTAGCACCACATAACTGTGCAGTATTGCAATACTACTAATTTGCAGCCTACTATCATGCGCTCGTGAATTTTCTGTCCCTCTAAATTTCGCTCGCGAGTTTCATTATTACCAGCGAGAAAAGTGTGAATTTGAAGTACACAACACAGAATAAAACGTAACGCAACTGTGTTTCTCGCAATGTGTCACAGTGGTAAATTGTGTCTGTTTGTGGTCACGTGAAATGCGTAGCCGCAGTGTTGAAAATACATCATTAAAACAGTATGTCTAATAAATATCGGATCAGATTGAAATACGCCCTATTATATTCTATATATAGTTTGAATAAAAAAACATAAAATCGTAACAATCCAATCGTTATAATCCATGTATAAATATGTGTGCGCAAATAATAAAAAGTTTCTATGTTTCATCCGGTATGTTTCATATTGATTCACTAATATTACCATCATCGACATTGTGTATCAAAAGAATATGTAAAATTGAAAAAAAAAAAAAACTCATTATGTTAGAAAAATGAAACAATTATTTTATAGAAAAATACTATATTATATTAGAAATACATATACGTAACATTATCTTACATTATTAGTTTAATAAATTACAAGAAACTATAACAGCTACTACTAATTCTTTTTATTCTTTTTCAAATATTAATTTGGCATGTCTCTATGTCGGTAGAACAAATTCTTCTTGAAGAAAATTATATAAATATTGTATGTGTATATTTTTGTTGTCAATTTTATCGTAATTTTAATATTCTATTGTTCTTACATAAAACACACATCGACATTTCCAACACGAGACATTACATTTCGTCGACACATTGCGAAACATCAATGTCATGGATCATTTCGCTACGGAAAACATTACGCTCGCGCAGAGTACTCGCCAAAGCCGCTCGAGTATGTCAGAAACTACGCGAGTGTGCGCACGGAGGGTATAAAAGTTTTAAGCCGAGACAGACAGGTCGGTCGACGGGATATCCGGTCCCTAGCGGCTGCCGCTATATTTCTGTTTCTTTTTCTTGTCGACTATTTTTTATTTTTCTCTCTTTCTCTCTCTCTCTCTCTCTCTCTCTCTCTCCCCAAAGAAATTTTCTTTCTATACGTAAAGGAAACTGTGTGTTCATACACGATTGCGTCACTATACAGTCATTTACTAGATGTTTCAGAATTTTTAATATAAGAGAAAAGGACAAGTATTTTATGACAATACTGTAGACTGATTTTTCGTCTTTATATTTTTGTGAATTTATCATTATCCAGAATTGATTAAAAAAATGAGGTTCTAAAATTTCTCACAGAAAACAAATTAATTCACAATTCAAGAGCTATGAAAGTAGGAATTCGCGAATCATATATTGAAATAGCACGGTGACGCAATTTCTTTCCTCGGGAACCAGTCCCTTCTCGGAGTAGCGTCGAATCAAAAACATCCCCGCACGCGGTACGCATGTGTACCATGTGGGAAAAGCAATTGGGAAGATAGATTCATACAAGCTGGAAGCTCTCACAATGGCATCCCCAGCACAATGGACAGAGATCGTGAAAAATCACGTCTCTCGTCGCCAGTTCCTTCGGTCGTGGAACGTTCAACGGATTCACGAATGTGCCAGATTCACTGTGCGCATAATTTCTTTTTAGCGGAAACTTAGTTCATTTATTCATCACGTATAACTTTATTTCTCAGATTCGAAAGTATATTAGTGATTGTGCTTTAAATTAAAATTCTATTATAATAACGATTCTGAAATTGGATGAGGGGGAAGGGGATTTTGTAATTCATTTACACGTAGTCTTGGCACTTGAAAATATTTTACATAATATAACTTGAATTCGAAAAAACTAATTAAACTTTACTCAAACAATGCAGTTAATAGTTAATTCCTACAAAAGTTTCGCGGAAGGTAATAAGAAAAACTTGTTTAAATGCAAATTATTATATTGCTCATATAAAACTCAAAGTTACTCAGAGGAATAATGTTACTTTGGCGAAAGTTGTCTCAATTTATTGTACGATTCGCGTGCATTCATGCGTGTGTGCACGCGCGCGTGCACGGTCGCCTATGATATATACGGCGCTCTCGGGTCGATCGAAACATCGGCGGAGTTAATTGTTGGCTCGTTAATTACTCGTCTGGATTTAACCACGAAGTATGACGATGAATATAGCACGGGGGCATCAATCCTGCGTCGGAAGATCTAAATTCATTAAGTTCAATTAAAAATAGCGAGAATAAACGGCCGTTCCGGCCGATTTATGTGGGGGTAATTATCGTATCAAGCAAGTATTGGGATAACGTATTTAGGCATTAATTATTGATTGTACTCTGCTCCCATATGGATATCAGTCTTTTCGTATACATTTATCATAATTTTAATGTATTGTTTAATGTAAAATTATATATTTATAGTGATAATGCAAAATTTTATATCGTCATATATAATTAAAATCGGATAATTCTATCGACGATTAAATAAATTGTATATATACAATGATTAATATCAATTAATGTTAGAAATTAATATTATTAAAAAAATATGATTTTATATCTACTATTATATTACATTTTAAACAGATGTCAATTTTTTATAATGTTTTTTATAATGTCAAATATTGATATATAATTATTATCTATATAAATGCTTCTATCTTGACGAAATAAGCGTAAGGCGAATATGAAGCATTGGCAATGATATTGCATTACATGATCGATAACAACCTAATGATAGGCAATATTCGATGACTATTTGGGAAAAAAATATGTCGAGCTATATTCAAAAAAAGAAGAAAAAGAACAGTTAATGAGGTATCAGAAGCATTGCGCGTTCGTCTTCCTCGTTATTGCAATGTTGCAGTTACGCCGATAACAGAGTAGAATCGAAGTAGTAAGAGGATAATAACGAGTTCTAAAGCCCACCGATAAATCGCCTTGACGTTTCTTACCGTCCACGGCCGCTGGAAAAAGTTTTAGATCGACGACGACGTCGTTGGTGAAATTTTCCTTCTACATACCACGCTTCTGAAAATTGTTCGTCGGGGACTAACTTGAAACTAGCGAACTAAAGAGCATCGGCAATTTCTTCCGAAACCTACAAACGGTCGATATCCAACGAAAATTTGTTAAATAATTATATAAAAGTTTATCTAATTCAGACAATGATAAAAGGCACGCTCATAAACTTTGCGCGCAAAAATGTGTCGACGAAGCATAATTGGTTTTAAAGAAACTTTGTTTCTGTTATTGCCAGAAACAAAGTAAATTTCAAGCGAATAATATGAAGTACACACTGTATGACGCAAAAATGGCATAATTATTGGTCGCATTGTTAACGAAATAAATCTTGTAGTACGCTACAATGGAAAACGGCTCCTTCAAATTGTTGTAGCGATTATTAATAATAACTTTTGGCATGATTTTAATATTGATTTTTTTGTAACTCAATCAGGGATATAATTATTTTATATTATTGATTTATTATCAATATTATAGCTATTTATATACACATTGGAATTAAATTTCTGTTAAAGTAAATTCTATTTGGAATTCAAAAAAAATCTTCTTCACATATTTAAAATTCTAATGAATTATCTATGTAACATATATAAATTAACTTTAATTAGCTGTCAAACTGCTGTTAAGAAAAAAATTGTCATTTTTTTTTTTTTTTATCAATGCAATTATTATTCGCGTTGATAATATGTTTAAAAAGGGTGGAACTGCAGCTTTTTCATTACGAATCTCAAACTAGTCTATTTCATTATTTGTATCCTGAATTCGCAGTCGTCTATTATTTTCATTTTCCGGTGTGTTGCGCATGTAAACACAACTCTCACATATGCTATTTGCATTTTTCTACTTCAGCAATGCGTCGTTCTTCAAGCTTTTCAGTCAAAATGGAAATTTTTATTCCTGCCGCGAATAAAAAAGGATATGTTGCAAGCGGCTGACAGGCACACTTTCGTTCGTTATATATTTTTACATCAGAATATATGACTAAATTAAACACGCAGTTTCTGGATAGGGATGCACGTATTTCCTTTTTATGAAAAGCTTTTTATAAAGCAAAAGAACATAAAATAAAAAAAATCCAATGACATACATATATCTATTTTCCAATGAGATGCCTGTGACAACAGAGAATGCACTAGGCAATACAAAAAAATATACTGCAAGTTGTATCCAAAGCATAAAGAGTGGAAAAATGCAATTATAACTCATATATAAAAATGCAATATAGATTACAACACAGTTTAAATATGATTTGTATAAGATTTTAGCAATATTAATTACAATTATGAAATTAAGATGATTAACCTTTCTTTGAAGATTATGTAATTATTACATTCTTTAAAAAATTGTATAAACCCAAATATAGTTTTAATTAAGCAAATTATTACAGATGTAAATAAATGAAACAAATTTTCTCTCTCTCTCTCTCTCTTTTTCTGTTTTATTATTATTTTATATTCTCAATATTACTTTTTTATGATTACATAAAAAGATAATGAATATATGATATTTTTTATAAAAAATTATCTTTAAAACCTATCTAATATAATATGTAACACTTTGTGTATTATATTTAATATTATATTTTTCATTGCGAAAGATTTGCAACACGAAGAAAAAAAAGGTTGTTAATTTCATTAAATCCATTCAACTAATTATTTTTAAATTAAAATATTAAAATATTTAAATCAAATATACGTCATGTTAGATGTCGTATTTGATTGAAATATATACTTAAATATTCCAAATAAAAAAATTAATTGAACGGATTTACTCAAGTTAACAACTTTTTTTTCTTTAGTGAAGAAAATTAACATTCAGCAATATATACATATATGCATTTGTGTGTATGTCTGTTTATATGTATGTACATAACGTTGAATCCGTAAATGGCTAATTTTTCAATTATCAGCATTTATTTCATTATAGCAAAAGGTTTTGTTGTCTCGATTGCGTATCACGATACCGTGTGTGTGTGTGTGTGTGTGTGTGTGTGTGTGTGTGTGTGTGTGTGTGTGTGTGTGTGTGTGTGTGTGTGTGTGTGTAACGGGCAGGTGGCCAATAATTGCGTAGGGGTGTGAACGACGTTGATGACGACCGTGGTAAAGGAGAGTTCCTTTGAGAGCGTATCGCACGCCCGCAGATACGACGGGCTTCGGGTAGCTCGCTTTGAAGACAAGTCATTATAATCAAGTCGAGTGCAACTTAGTTAACAGTATCAAACCCTGGTCTCAATGGCGCCTCATATATTGGCGCGAGAATGCGACAACCGACGCGACGTATACGTTTCGATGGCGATGCAACGAGCAGCTTCGCCTTAGGAGAGACTCGGTCGCGTACAAAGTTTTGCCATTATCTTCCAAAGTATCCCGCTGGCGAAGTGTCGGCACAAAGCTGAAACCCCCGTTAGGTAAATGTCGATTCTGACGCTAGTGGTCGAATCACCTCGTCCGTGTCGTCTGTCGGATTTTATTCCAGCGAGTTCTTAAACGACAATTTTTATGAATTCTCTTCGCGATATGAACTTCTATATTCAATAAAATTTTCTCCAAGTTCTATCGATCAAATTTTATTTGAGCTTAACTAAACTGTTGTTGTGCAACTTATAACGATAAGATATTTAAAGCTCAAATGTAACGAGTTTAAAGTAATAAGGTTCAATGGGAAAGTAAAGTGTTTTCTGACAAATGTTGACACATAAATAGATATCTGATTTGACAATAAAAACTATTAGTGAAAACACTATTAATGGAAATATAATTGAAAATAATTATGAATTAATTAATTAATTGAAAATAATTATATTGCCACAAAACAAAGAAAATGCTTGTAATTAATATCTGCAAAAGTTGGTAGAGAGAATAGGTAGATAGGTATTTGCATAGAAGAAATTGCTGAGATGACAGATAATTTTCCCTGCAGTCGCCAGTTTTCATTCCGCTTTCTCTTTAACTGGAGTTATACAATACCAACTAATTAAGGATTCGATATTACCACGATAACGTCAATGCACCGCCACGTCTTGAAGTGTTCGGAAAATTAGGGAACTCCCTGAAAACTTTCAATTGCTCTCGCATCCAATGAATAATTTTGCGATCCCTCTTTACACTTAGTAATTATCTCTTAGCGAAACTATAAAGTCAGCTGCAAGAGAGTATAGTACTAAAAGTATTATAAAATCAATAATTTGTATGTGTGTGGACTGTCTTTACTCACATTTATGTGTATAAAATCATACGTGACAGTATAAGTGGATTAAGAGATTTAAATAGGTATGAAATTTGACATTTTTCGTACAAAGGAAAAAGGAGAAAAATATTATGGCCCTCTTTTTTTTCTCTACACGTACCTATATACATGTATACTTTATACTCTCTGCTTTTCTAATTTTTATTTATACTTCTCATAAGAAAGTTGAAGTTTTATTTATATAGTGTGTCGCGAAAATCTCTTATTGTTAGATACATATTATTTTAATAATCACAAATCTCATGATATACTCGTGCGAGTAATACTCGATTTTGTTTTAAAATCTGTCCATTTATGCTGCGCTTATCTCAGAATTATTAGAAAATTTATTTTTTGTATCATTATTTTCTCAAAAAAAAAAAAAAAAAAAAACCGATCGAGAAAAATCTGTTCATCCTTTTCAAGAAACTCTTTCCCCACTCACTTCGTTTTATTGACGTCGTACCACTGTGAAAAACGACGCTACGACGTCAACAGGATTTTTAATCTAGCTTCGGCGTTCAATTTCAAAAACATCGATGTCTTTGGTGCAAACCGAAGAAGAATGCTCTTTCCACTGAAATTATTTCTTTTGTTGTTACATCAAATATTTTGATATTAAATTATAGCTTATCAGAACATATTTAATTAATCAATGAATGTATATTTTTATCATAAACGTTTTATTTTTTACAAAACTATAGAAGAAAAAACAGCTTATTGTTAATATAATATTAGTATTAAATCACATTTTGTATTGATATAACGAATATTTGATTTTTTTTTTTTTTTGCGCAAAATCAAAATCATCTATTTACAATTTATTAATTTATTATGCTATCGGCGATACTTTGACATATAAATTATTGATTTTATATTTTTGTAGAGATACCTGAAATACAAATCGGTGTAATGGTTGTAAATCAAATGTGCATGGCATTGTACGATTTTTCATTACATAGCGCTGTATTTTGCAATTCATATTTTATACATGTGCATTTTTTGCGAAAGAAAGAAAGAGAATGAGATAAAAATCGTTTTCATTGGGCAAAGGTTCAAAATCGTAGCAAAAAAAAAATCTGTTACGAACAATTGCGACAGCTAAAACTGAGGATGGTCGATCTCGTCACTGGCTATACCAGCCAGTCGATTTTATGAAACGCATCGTAAATATTTGTTACTCAAAAGCATCGTCGCGCACAATAAAAACACAGGTGCTCGAGTGCACCTGGGACAAAAAATCCACCGCGAGAGCGAAAATACAACTTCCAAAATCTGATGAATGCTATTTTACTCGAGGTCGCGGCGCTCGTTGAAAGACCGGAATAATGAAATGCAAACTGTCCGGTGCGCATCCCGAGGTTTATACTCAATCTCATTAATTTACCGCAATTACTTGCAGAACTTTTGTTTCGTAGAACAAGGACAACCTGCAGGTCGAACAATAACGGCGCTTATTATTATTCTTGGCGCTCCAAGGAATATACAATGCACATAATCTATCATGTCTACATGTGTTATACATACATAAATATTATAAATATAAATATATAAATATATAAATATAAACCATTCAAATCTATTATTATAATCGATATAGCGTAATGGCACTCATATAACTCACATACGTAGAATCATGTCTTTTCATGAAGCATGTGAACTGTTATTTTTATAAGAGCTTTTTTAATATTAATATTAATTTATTAATATTAAAATTGATATTATACCCTTGTCAAAATGTCGATATATGGAGTTATTTCGTGTCAGTATAAGACTGGAGCTGTCATGATTGATCGATTTTCCAGCTAGACACGACGATAAATGGTGATAATATTATTTTTTTACAAGATAGAGAAGTATAAACGGTATATTTGAATTTTCTCCTAACTACTTACTATTTTAAAATAATTTTTTCTGTTGTAGGCAAGATGATATTCAAAAGATATTTTTTTAGACACGTTCAACAACCACCCTCAGTACATGAATTTTCATTAAATCGAATGACTTGGCCAATTTTTTCCCTCTTTGCCAGATGAAATTACGTCAAGCTTTGAATGTCAACGATAAGATGACTCAACCAAGCGTGATCTCTTTGAAAATAAAAAAAAAAATTAAAAATTTTTTTAAAAATAATTATATTAAAACAATAAATTTCAAGAGACATTTTATGTTCTAATTGATAATTGAATTTCGTGTTCTAATTAATAATTGAATTAATTTGATAGTGAGAAATTTTGCAGTGATTTAATTTCGAGATAATTGAATTTCACAATGTATAAATGAGAAAACATCAAACATCTTTTACCATCATCTCTCAGTCTGTAACTACGGAGTTTATTTTAGCTATACAAACATACAGCAATGAATTCTTGAGAGAAGAAGGTCGATCGATAAACGCGCCAGATGAATGCTTTCTACGCGTAGGGCGGCGTCGACTTCTGAATCTCGATTCAATATAGAATTCCGGCCGCGAATAAGAAACGGATGACGTGAGCAGGCGATCCATAATGTTATTTCGAGATTCGAAATGCGACATGAAAAAGAAGAAAGTGCGGCGAATAATTTAAATATATTTACGCGTTTCGAACAACTATTTAAACTTACTGTTACATTCATCAAATTTACTACAAAAATTTGTTTCGAAGTTTCCTTTATACGTTACCCAAACATCTTCGATTAAAATAACCGTGAAACATCCTCTCTCTTATCAGATAACACAATGTTAATACTGTTTATCATTAATCAATAACAAGCGACGGAAATAAGGTTAATTATACATACAGAAAATTTACATTTATTATAGAAACAAGAAATTTAACATTGACATTACTATTATTAATTAATATTACGATAATTAGTATTATTATGCGAGCATAACAATAGATTTTTATACGATAAAATATATATATATTTATATCGTTAATTATGTTCTAATGAGTGATTGTGTAAAATATTGATTATTAAGATATACATAAATTTTATATTTACATGCGAATGATAACACACATTGCAAAATTATACCATATCAATTGTATTATAATGCGAGATAATCTGTTTATATTTAGACCTTTTATTACACGATTATGTCTAAATTTGTATGATACTAATTTTTTTTTTAATTTCATCCGCCAATTCGGCTGAAAGGAGGACGTTTTAATTTAAGAAGGCGATAATGAGGGGCAAATCTCTGCGGGCGTCGTCATGGCGTTTGTTTGCAAAACAGAATGATGAGAAATGAGAAAAGTGGTTATTAAGAAGGCTGGAGGATTTCTCGTGGCAGCGGAAGGGCTGCCGACGTTACTTACCGAGGGGTGAAAAAGCGAAGAGAGGCTATCGCAGAATTGGGTGGATGTCAGGGAAAGGCCGTGCGCCGCTATCGGAAATTAAGGTCCACCGGGTAGGAGAGAGGTTAATAGACACGTCAAACTGTCTGATAAATTGCAGCGGCAAGAGACTTGGTGGCATTCGCATATTCGACTTTACGATTCTGTGCGTAGACGTTGCGCATCACGCATATAAGGAGTAGGCCTCGTCATTTGTTACCATTAAAAACGTATATTTTTTTTATCGCTACATCCGATTATTATTAATTATACAGTTTGTATATAATTGTTCGTTCTTGCTTTTCCCTGACCCAGGCATATTTTCCTTTGTATTGGTTTTCCATTTGTGTCCAACGCAGATGACTGTTTGCTAATGAATATTATAATTACATCGCAATTGCGCACTGCAATTAATATTTTTATTAAACATTTTAATTTTTTACAAAAATATGTATGGAATTAATTATACATTCTTTGTTTAAACATCAGTTTGGGATAAAAAAAAAAAAAATTCTAAATCGTCGTCGATTATTTTCTCTTAAATTCGCTTTTACATTGTAATGCCGTTCATCGATTTTGGAATTATTTTGTGATCGAGATTGGAAGACAGACGACGGACTAGTCATTGCATGATAAATTACATCGCTCCCTAGTCCGAACTTGCGAATGGCTATTCCGCGTAAAATGGGGCACTTCCGACACTCAATCTCGCTCGTGAAAGCTCTTCGTGTTTGGGCGGTTCTAAGCGGAGTGGTTGGTCGTGTCGCCGTGTTAACGATTAATAAGACGTTTCGCAAAGCGCAACATTCAAACATTAAATTGAGCAGACCGCATTCTACGCGTAACGTGTACATCACGGAGGTATATAGCACCGCGCATTCTCAAACAAGCCATTTATCATGTCCAGATACGAGATTATCGATCGCCAAACATATCTCGCATCCTATGTTTACGAGCGTGATTGTTAAATATATATAATTTAATCATTGTTATACCTCCATATTTATATTTAGATTAGTTTCAATATTATTTAATTAAGTTTTATTAATTACTTTTTCATTAACACCAAACGAATGATTTTATATTATAGATTTGGTATTGAATATATATTATAATATCATATATATCACTTATTTCAATGATAAAAATATGTAAATCTTTGATACACGTTCATTAATTGCAAAATGGGACAAAAAAAATAAAATGTGCTGAATAATTTTATTAATTATTATTTATTATATTAATCTTTATTATATTAAATTAATATTTATTATATTAATCAAATGCATATGGATATGAAAAAACAAATGTCTATAAATTATCTGAGAAAGCAGAAGAAAATTTTGAGAAAAAAGTGAAGATGGCTGTCTTAGTTAGTTTATATTTCTGATTCTATTTGCATGAGATTGCACGCTAACAAGCGCTATTCAACACTTTCTATGCGACGGTTTATTCCACAAATATATCCACGTACAGCTGTACAATAATAAACCAAAAGTCTATCAGATAATTGCGAATCTTGCTATAAATATATATAAATATATTGTTTTAAGAATTGCAATTTTTTATCGCAGGGTAAAGAAACATAATTAACGCAATATTATTACACCAACGTATCGAGACGTGACGTATCCTGTCAAACGTTTCTACGGATGCTTTTCGCAAAGAAAACCTCGCGAACACCCAGACGATTTCGTTTGCCCCCTTCCTGCCACCCCCCCCTCCCTTCTCCCCACCGTAGCACCCTCATCGTGCACTCTAGGCGTCCATTCCCGAGAGATTAATTCATCGAGTCCCTGAGGAGTGCGCCTGGCGTGTAACAGGCGGCAGGCGCAATATACCATTATAGAAAAATATGCGAGCGAATTTGCATAGCGGATCTTTATTGCCAAGGGGAACGCCGGGCTTTATTATCGCTAGAGGGGCCTGAGGTGTGGCCGCGTCGTACTCTTCTACGCCATTACTCAGACTGTCATAACACAACCAGGGAACAAGTTGAAATATGCGGTCGGTCGCGCCTCGTCCACCTTTCTACGAGATACATGCGATGCCGCAAACGAGGGAATCACCCCAAACAGACCAATTTATTATCTGTACTCCTGGGGAGTCTTCTCCTCATCTTTTTCCACATTCAATGAACTTGGCGAAGATCATTACCCTCATTATGTTGTCCAAGCATTTTGATTTGTCTGCCGCCGTATACGTGTGTGCTCGTTCATATGCGCGTAATATTATAATTTTAAACGATTTTTATTTTGCAAAAAAATATTTATATACTTCATAAGGTAATTAGCTCTCTTCCTTGCCACATATATTTTCGCGCGTTTTAATTTCATTACTGCTTATGTTAATTTTTGCAAAGCATTATTTTTTACAATTTTCTTGTTTCGCGAATAATATTTACATATTATTTCAGTAATTATCTTCTGTTTTTGTTATATTTTGACTGCAGTGTTTATTTGCAGAAAATGACTACATGTTAATGTAATCATACTACTTATTAAATCAAATAAAACTTTGTTTGAAATGAAAATCTTTTTTTTTGAAAAACACATACATGGGTTAAAATCTTTTGTTGATATTTATAACAATAAACACTTGCACACAATAAAAACGCTCGTTGCTTTGTCAAACAATTTTATCTGATAACATTTTAAAACATTTTTTATTTTCCAATTAAATGTGCTCTTTTGCTACGTTATGCTCGGGAGCATTTTTACTTTTCGATTAAACATACTTATTGTTAGTCGTATGTCATTAAACCCATTCTGCTTTTTATTTTAATATATTTAATGATGTTTTATTATGCTTTAAAACTTCCTGGCTGATATGCGTCGAGTCTTAAGATATGTAGAGAAAAGCTCCGAGCAAAAATTAAAATAACATAAAAACATAATTGATTAATTTAATATCCGTTAAATCTTAATATAACATTATTATGTGTATTACATAAATTCTCGCGGAAATTATTCATATGCAGGTGCGAGGTATCCGGATAACGTGTACATTGCTCGAATTACGTGTACGATTACTTCAATGCGTATGTAGTATCCACTTTAGCGTAGACGCATATCGTCGGACGACGAGGACCAGTGGGAACCATCTCGTCTCGTCCAACGGGGATGCTTTCAACCCGATTGGCTCGGCATTTCTCAACGCGGGCATTTCAGACGTTCGAGTCACTGAACCGTGATTAATATCGTGTTCCCTCGTTTTCAGGATATTGTGAAGAAAAAACTGCGGTCCGGGAAAAGCCGCCTTTCTCCTCTCTAGTCACGCAATTTCAAAGAAAATATTATTTTACTTTATCGAAAATTTGTTGCGTTTCCAATCCCCTTATGCTTGATTCTCTCTCCTTCTCTCCCTTTTGTCTTTCTTTCTCTCGGATCGAATCCTCTTGATACAGACCATCGTCAGCGTAACGGAAGAAATCTTTGGTAGACAATCACGAAGGAACGGAAATTAATTACCGACGTTTGGTCGAACATAATTTGAGAATTTATTCGTGCACATAATATTTAGTCAATAATGTTTAGAATTAATAGTGAGGAATAAAAGAAACGTGTTATTATCATTTATTTACATGCATTTGCTTTAAGATTTCAAAAGTATAAATTTTAATTTTAATTTGCAAATACAAATTTTAACTCCTGACGCAAATGACGATAATTTTAATGCGTTAAAAACGTTGTTTGCATGTGTGTATGTTTCAGTTTTTCTTTCTTTTTTTTTTTTTTTTTTTTTTTTAAGACGAAAAATTACGTTATTTTACGGGATTTTTTTATTTGCTTTAAAATTTTGATAGATATTGGTCTTGGAATAACGTATCTTATACACACGCCCACACACACATACATGCAACAATTTTTGTGAGATATATATATATATACAATAAAAATTTTATTAATATAAAGAAAACAAGAAGATATGTAATGTATATGTATATAAGAAATATATTTTATGTATGCGTTTGTAAAGAGTAAAGAGCACGTATTACTTTTACATACATGTACTATAAGTATTCAAACAGTTGATATTTAAGATATTTTCATAATATTAAACATGGGGCAATATGAATAAAAAAGTGGGTCGACTAGCGCTTAGATACTCGCTAGTAAAGAGAAACATTTAATCTCTCGTCATAAATAATTTACGCGCTCTTTGACCTCACTTCTTATTGCTATTGCATGACATTATTAGCGTTACGTCTGAAAAATAAATTGCGCAAAGAGATTCGTTCCGCTTCAAAAGTGCATTTCATGTCGTTGCAGATTTCTCTATCTTACGAATGTAGACGGAAGCAACTGAAATGCACGGCCGCATAGGAGATGAACATGAGGAAAATATAACGCGCGAATAAGAAAGATTCTTTTCGCAGCGGTCTCATGTCGACGGTAATTTACATTCTAAATTAATCCTCGTGTCTCTCGTGTATTTCGCAATATTTCGTCCATTAAACTGTCGCTTCACTGTTGCTGCTTTCCACTTCCACATTGTTCCGTTTCTTCTCTCCGGTCTTATCATACAGATTTTTCCGTAATCGATACATTACTCTACATTTTTTTCTAACTTAAATGATAATAAACTCATAATAAAAATTAGCAAATATTTAAAAATAAATCAAGCAATATCGTATAATATATTCCTATGATCTTTCTTTAAATAAACTAAAATAAAATAGAAAAGATATTGATTTTTTTATACAATATCACAAACAATTATTAAACAAATTATGAAGACGGAAAAAATTGCGAGCAATTATCTTTCTGTTTAATGTTTTATTACTAAAAATGGATAAAGTGAAAAAGTAATTATGAGCCGCCGCGAGAAATTATTTATAAAGCACATGATTTATAGACGAGCGCAAAAAATTGACATAAGATTATTAAATGCTTTAATGAATGCAAATTTAATTGAATAGATTGTGCTGTCAATTATGCCAAGAAATAATCCGTTTGAGCGGCTGTATGTCCTTGTCAGTATGTAAATAAATAGACAAATGAAGCCAGGAAGATGTTTTAAATTGAAGAAACAGCTCTCTCGAAGAAATAATTTCGCCGAATAATTTTGCAAAAGAGTTAAATTATTTAAAAGTATTTTTATTATTTAAAGGCATTTTTTTACTATTATATTTAAAGACATTGAGAACACAAATCATTATTGTAAATTATGAAAAAAATATTTCACACGAAAAAATATTATATTCGCATCTTCGAAAATGAGCATATGTTTAAATGGATTGCTACCTAATCTTGAATTCGTGCGAAATCAAAGTTAATGTCATCATTTTGTATTAACTATGCCACTTGTGCAACTCTGCAAACAGCATTAGAAAGAATTCCCTTAGGGTTCCGGTTCTGCCCGATGAATTTACGTGCAATCTACCTCGACTATATTTAATGTTGACATGTAGTCTCGTTTAAAGTGGAGAGAACGCAAGATTTGATTTTATAAAGTGCTCTGATAAAAATAAATCTTTAATATTATATATTACCATTAGTTTCTGTCAAATAAAAATATTTTTAACATTAAATTTATGTTATGCGGAACTATACATAATTCGAATAAGATCACTAACGATAGAGACGCGTTGTCGATGTTTACAATAATTCGCAAAACAACAAAGTGTTTGGACTTTTGGTATCAGCATAAATTTAATGTTATACATTTGATTTTTCTCATATATCCGCTCATAGAACATGGAACTCTCCCCGATGAAAAAAACACGACGGTGAAAACGCACAAAGTCGGCCGAAGAGAAATCGAGGAGCTTTACGATGCGGCGATCATTTACGTCCTCGTTCAACGGAGGCCGTAGCGTGGTGCAACGAAGAAACGAATAAATGGCTTGTTTATGTGGTAGAGCGAAGGAAATGGGAAAGGCGAAGGAGGATAGATTTATTGCGCTTGAGAAAACTCTAGATATTAGACGAGTTTCGATATTGTTTTGCTTCTCCTTGTGAAATTGATCTGCGCGTTTCAAGTGCGGTCTTTCGCGATATTTTTATTTTTTTTTTTTTTACGCAAAGAAAACAAACGGAAATAGACGAACGTTTCTAAATTGCATTAAATAAGACTTTTATTTGAACTATATGTATTCATTATCCGAAGGATTATTGTGTATGCGTTAAGAAGTGAAATCTTTTCTTAATGATATAATATTAAATGCACATATGATATCACAAAACAACAATATATACTTTATTTATCTTTTCACTTTTGTATTTATTTAAAAAAGAATAATTATTTACAATATAAGATTAGAAAACTTATAATTCCAAATCTGCTTTAAAATATCCTATACGCATAAGTAGAAAATCTTAATTGTCATTTCTGTCAAAATCAATTTTTTTACTATATTTTGAAAGAGAATATCTTAAAATAGGCATACAGAAGACACTTAAATGTAAAGAATTATAGAATTATTTGACTAAAAATAAATAATCAATAAGCAATCGTTATTAAATAGCAATTTTAAACATCCAAATTAATAAAAAAAAAAAAAAAAAATTAAGAAAGAATAGAGAGAAATGATTTGTTCCTAAAATATTAAGGGATAAAATTTTTCTTATATGCGAGAGTTGTTGCCTCGTCCACACAAACGAGGCATTTACGCAAAAAGGTGCTTGGCAAACTTTCGGCAACTGACGGTAACTTTGCAGATGTAGTTGCAAGTTTCGCGCGTAACGCTGTCGTGAGATTTTTACGACCCGCGATCGCGCTTAACGTCCCGATCCAGGCGCGCCGAGAGAGGAACGAAAAATGCACGAACAAATGGCACGGTTCTCGTGTACTGCAACACCCTCCAGCAGGATCGGGGATTAGTTGAAAGGGTGACGGATAATATACGAGCCCGGTGTCATTGTGTTTACGAGCGATCCTACCGTAGAAAGGAACGGGAATTGTGCCGTGAAATGAATTTGTAATTCATAAGATTTTGCGAGAGGAGGCGAATCGATGCATCTTTTCATTAATGTTTGCGATGGCAAATTGTATAGGCTGAATCGAGAAGAGGCGAGGAAAATAATGTCTTCTTGTTTCGCAGCGCGCATATGAAGATATGTAGTCGTGTTACGAAAAAATTGCATTATCATAATATCACGGAAAATTCCTCCCTCGCCGTACGAAGCGAGAATCGTGCGATTTGCATAGCGGCCGCTATGTTTCCCAGATACATTGTAAGAGATAATGTCTTGCCGTTTTGCATTATCGCAGATTGCATGTGTTCGGGTCGCGATAAGCGCGTGGTCATTTCTTTTTTTTGTACTTGTTTCGCAGCGTGGAAATTATACGGCAGACGCCAAGCAATTACATCGAACACGCGACAATCTCCTTGTGTGCGTGTGTCTTCTTTTGGGGAGTCTCGTTCTCACGAGAGGGGGAAGGTTGGAAATCGTCGAAATATATTTTGACATATTATGAGCAAACTTTTCTCGCTAAAATACCTCGTGTTTTCCGCGATGCGATCTAATGAAAATCTCGCCAGCCCATTAAATTCTTCTTTCAACTAGTGTCACTAGAGTACCTTTAACGTTTCGACGTTCCGTGAAACGCGAGCGCGATGCGAGCGCGTTGGAAAATGAAGGATAGATCGAGCTTTATTTCGCTCTCACAAAGGTCCGTCGTCGAACGAAATAATGAAAGCAACGACGAGGACTCATTATAAACCTTCCACGGTGAAGCGATCGTGCGCGATGACGCTTGGTGGAACTTTAATTAAGTCACAAAGAGTTTTGCAGTTGGCGGATGCGCGCGGTTCAATTTTATTGTATTACGCGTGAGAAAAACTTGAATTTTACTTATAACGATCTTAATGCAACGTCCAGCGCGATAGATGAGGAAGACTCTACGCTGCTCCTTAAGCCAAACAAAGTGCATTAAAGAAACGATCGCATTTTCGAGCTAAAACGATCCGTCGACTTTCCACGGTGATGAATACACGTGGAATGAAAGTTGGAAGCGTTAAAGAGCTTTAAAGCTCGTAGCTGGATCGAACTTCATTCGAAGAGAATGAACGTTAAATTATTTAAACTGACTTTGGATGGAAGCGCGTTTAACGAAAAAGCGAAGGGAATTGCAGAGACTTCTGCACAGACTTTCATTTGCCACAAAGTCTTAAGTAGATCGATGAAAAATACCGGCATATCTTGATTTGAGATAAAGCAATTTTATAATCCATACGATAAATTTTAATGATAAACTTTTTTGGTTGATTATTCGATATTGTATTTCTCCATTATTCTATATATAATATTTATATGCTTATTTTACTTATGTATTTAGATAATAATATAGTAGTCTAAAATATAGCATTTTTTCTAATGTATTTTTTTTATTTTTTTTATTTTTTTTTATATTTTTTAGAAACAAAAATTATTTGAAAATATAAGAATACAAAAAAGTTTTAGTTATGTTACGTCATAAAATCTTAGATAGATATTTAACCAACGAAAAATTTAATCGAAAATCAATATCCGCAAAATAGAAACAGAATTTAACAATTTTCCTTTCATTGAGTACGCAGTTAGAGAGGTATCACTCCTACGTGGAGAGTGCAATTGTCACGGTGGTTTGTTTGCCCTCCTACCGTGATCACAGAGGTGGTAGAGAAGCTGATCGCAATAGAATGATACGAATGTGCGAGTCGGATAAAAATAGGGGGATACGGTGAGAAAAACCTTATTCGAGTAGCAGAGCTTGAGTGTCTGAGAATGCTGACGACACTGAGTCTCTTACCCTTTCGAGAGGTGCTTTTCGTACGTAACGAGGAAGGCATTCTCGAAGAGGGATCGAAACGAAGAAGCTCCGCAACGTATTTTTCTTATCGAAGCTCTTTGTGCTTTCACATGTAATTGCACATCGAGAAGTACAGATTGTTCACGATTGCATATTGTGTAACTGCTCTTATTTAGCTATTGCGATTTATGATATATTGATGAGTCGTATCGGATTATACATTCCTGCTTTTTATCAATTACTCGTATTACACGATTAAGAAAAGAATTAATGAGTGATTTAAAAATACTCACATTTTAACATTTTTTTTTTTAAGCAATGGTTCATATATTTCCATATCAATGCTGTATAACTATATAAAATAGGTAAATTGTGTAAATTAAATATTGTAAAAATAAATATAATTAAATAAATATAAATAATATAAATAAATACGTAATATTTACGTAAATACGTAAATTGTGTCAGTTAGATATTGTATAAATAAATATACCACAATTAAATAAATATAAATAATAAATAATATAAATAATATAAATAAATATAATAATAAATATAAACAAATGTAATATTATAATATTGTGTAAATAAATATAACTAAATGATATATAAAAAAACATGTGATTTCTGTTTGATGCAGATTAAAAAAGAAAATAATGACAGAAAGTCGTGTGAGACAATCGACTGATGAAGAAATTTATTAAAATGCAATATGCAAAAATGCAATTCAAATGTTCAGGAAATAAGAAAAAGCCTTTGAATTAATTTCTTTAAAGTGGAAACGAGAAACGCGCTTCTTTTTCTCCGGCATCGTGGCGGTCGTCATTTGTAACGTCGCGATAACAATATCTTCCGGCACAAATCTTTTCGACACCCAAGGCAGAGAGGAGCGTTACACGCCCGGTACAGTCTTATCATTTTCCCGACCATGTTTTTCCAAGCTCGTATTTCCGTTTCGAGTAGCCAATCAGCCGTCTCATTGTGCGCTTTACGACGCTTGCCGATCGAGGTACATCGTATTGTCATGGCTACGGGCGCGGGTCTCGTTTTTATTCCATCGTACCACGACGAACAATCTCACCGCATGGGTTGGTGCGGTGTGATCCTCGGTGAAAATAGAAGCTCCTGTCACATCTCTTGAAATCGGCACGTGCGCGGGATAGGGCAGCTGCGAAAAAGCTCCCAGGCACGCTGCGGAGAATCGAGCTATTCAGCGCGAAAGGATACACCTAATGCGATTGCATCGCAGGTGCATCTCACGTTCCGGACGTACGGGGACAATGTAAGGGAGGATAGAGAAAAAGTTCTACCTGTGAACCCTAGCCTTACGGGATCTTCAACCTCAGCCAAATAATTCACCTCTCTTGCCATGCCGTCTCGAGGAACAAATAGGCACCATTGCTTTTCGCTGCGCTACGTTCTCGCCCAATGGCGCATGAAACTTTTACGAATCGTGCCGTATACCGAGACCGGATGAGTCCTGATATTCTCGACGATCGTTGAAAATTGTGGTACTTGAGAAAATGCGCGAAGGCGCATCAGGTCCTCTAAAGGATCGCCATGTTGTTTCATATCGTATAACGGGGGAATTATTCAACGGCGCATATGAGAAATTGGATCAAGCTTTGTTTAAAATTTATATGTAATTTTCGTTATTCGATGGAAATAAAATAAGATATGTCACCTGAATATGTCTAGGAAAATGCACGCGAATGCATTTGTATGCGCCAAATGTAAGTTTATATTTTATTCTTGACATTATGAAAGAGATAAGAAATAAAACAAAAATGCAGAAATATCATAGATACCTTGACGATTATGAAAGAAAACAACATGTACATTCTATTAAATTAACGATAAGGAGAAATCATTGCGTAATTAATTTTGAATTATACATTTTTGTAAATGCTATCAGCCTCTTTTTGATATATATTTTATTAATAATCCTTCCTATATGAATCAATATAATAACTGTAATAATTTGCATTAAAATATTCTATGACAAAATTTATTTAAATGTAATTTTTACAATTTTTCATATAAAATATTTTTCATTAAAATTCTCATCAATATTTATATTGTACACATGTAACGCACACAGGTTGAATTGCACATAATATTATAATAGATCTTTATAAGTCTACATATAAGTGTTACAGACAATGAAAGATTAAATATATAAACGCGTTTGTGTATGGGATTAAGGGGAATTCCATCTACATATAGATCTCTGTTTGATATAAATTCTACTTGATGCATATAAATTGCAACAGGGCGCGACGCGATTAATCATTCGTACATATGTACAGACAAGTTAACATCGCGTTTCTCGTGCTCTGTTCTTCTAAAGAGGCTCATTTCTCTTGATCGATATGCGTTCTATTTATCAGCGTTGCACTTCGATTCCTTTCCTTAGTCGCTACTCTTGGCATCGAGAAACAAATCGTTCGTGTTATTGGGCAAATTCGCAAGCGCGATACGCTCTGCTTACAAATGCGGTAATAAAATTTGTCTTCTCTTACCGCCGTCGCTTTTTCAACCTTTACCTTACCCTCCCCGACATTTTACACTTTCCTTCCCTTCGCCCGTTGGCACTGTCGTTTCTTTCTCCAGTTACCTCCGAGCTTTGTAACGCCCGAAAGGTTTACCAATACGAAAAGTAAAATTAATTGTTTTTCTTCATGGCAGTCGCGTTTTCCGGATTTCGCTCTTTTCTCGTCTATCCATTTATTTCGATTGATGTTCTATCTTCTCTAATCAGAATTAATCGCAATCGATCGCAAAAGCAATTTGCGAATGTAGAGGATCGTCTGGCGAACGATGTAATCTGAAGCGCGCGATGAAGATCACGAGAGAATATTTAATTGATTTTCATCTTTTGGGAAAAATCTAACGATCTATAAATAACATTGAATTGCTTTTAAAACATAGATAAACATTTGTCGCGGAAAATTAGAGGGACACTAAAATAATTTTTGATATTTTATTGATAAATTAGATATTAATAGATAATATCATTACAATGATAAGTATATTAATTCTGTTTTAGAATAAAAAAATACATATAAAATATATGTATAGAGAATATACATATAAAATTATTTTTCCATATATAAATATGACAAATATATTTTAAGCATATATATTGTATTTTCATTTATTGTATTTATTGTCATTAGGTCGTCAGACAAAGATAAAGCAAAGGCAAAGCAAATAAATATATCACGAAAAATTGGTTCTGTATTATAAATCCGATTCGAATAAATATCGATTGTTTTATGCTCAACATAATGAAGAATATTTAGGCCAACGAAGGAAACTCTCTCAGGAGATAACAACTATCGCAAGGGAAATAGATGATATATTTCTCAATCTAATAAGTGCGCAGCCATCTCGATATACATTGTTGTCCATTAATAATTCTTCTCGTAAACTGTAATCTCCTATAGCTGCCGTATCCTTTCCATTTACTTTTTCTCGATGCTTCATCGGAACTAGAAAGATATCGGCTAGCTTTCGTTTGTTTCATTTTAACCCATAATGCGGACCTCACAGCGATTTGCGGAATTGCCCAAGCGGACCTTCTCTACTTACAGCCACGGTCCTAAAGATGACTCCATTATTCCGAAAGGACAACTTTATCGTTCGCAAAACCTACAGCGTCATCGACTAAATCCTATAGTTCCTTACGTGACCCGCATCGGTCATTGATTCCTTTCGCGCTGATCTGATCTCTATTTCTACCATTTTTCCCTTTCCATTCCATTCCTTCATGCTCGAGAAAACTCACCCTTCTTCAACCAAGTATCTATCAGGATAAACTTACGTCGCGAGCAGAAGAATCTCATTCGTTACAGCTTAGGATAAAGAGTATACTCTCGATCTGCTGGACCGAGTTTTTCGAATGAAGTCACTTTGATTATACTTTATCGTTGTATTATCGGTTATATTTACAAAGAAATTTTAATTTATCTTGTAATATTTAATAAAAATAACGACGCTGAATGAGTAATAATGACATGGTTTTTTTTTTTTTTTTTTTTTTTTGATAACTCATATATTTTGCATAAGTCTTTCTTATCAAAATTGAATGTGTCGCATTGCCTATATAATATTCAGAAACAAGATAGATTCACGAACTACGCTAAATAGCTGTCAAAAGATTTCCAACGGCAGATAGCGAATGTCGACGTGCCATGTTCGAGCGATAAACTCCGTTGCGGCATTATAGCCGCGTCGGACTTCCATGAAAATTTTAATTCAATTAGGAACATCGTGGTCGAGGGTTAAGGCGAAAGTCGGTATTTAACGTGGAATTCAGTTAAGGAGTTTCCTTTAACTCGGTTATAGTTTTCAAGCAGCCGCACACGGCGTATTTACTGTTCGCGACAAAGGCGCCCGAAACCACGCTCACGCAAGGAACCCTGACGAATGACATTAGTCGCACGAGACATCGCAATTTCCGTAACTTTGGTAAAGAAATTTTACTTAAAGGATTAACGATACTGTCACAGACTAAAACTATTATTTCAATTTCTAAAATTTATATTTAGTAAAAAAATTTTATTCCGTAACTTATGTTTTTTTTTTTTTTTTAGACTCTCTATTTATTGTTTCTATTTACTATTTTCATGGAAATCACATTAATAATATCATACAATTGATATTCGGAAAATATTATAAAAATTTTTATATCTTTAAATGTAAAATATTTAAATCTAGCAAGTATCAATAAAAATTACATATGTTTTCATTCAAAGACTATTTCTTTATTTTGACTGTTTAATATTAAATATTTGAAATATTTTAATTAGATACCTTTTAAAAATTTGACTTTCCTTTGATAACATCTTCGCTCGCGAAGATATTCTATAAAAATGCTTAACAACAAAAATATCTTTTCTGAACATAATTTAAAGCAATTCCGAATTTTATTTTATAGAATGACAGCGATTTTATATAATAACGTGCTAAATTGGTTAGATCATTAGGAGCAATATAGCGGAAACATGAATTACAAATAAAAGCATGAGAAAGATAATGCAAGACAAACATGATGCGTGTTTTAATCAAAAAGGACATTGTAGCGATTCTGGATGAAGAGGGCGAGACGATAGAAGATAGATCGATAGGGGGAATGGGATATATTGTACGATCGAGAGATGTGCCTGAACGGTTAGTTACGTTGGGCATCGCGAATCCGATCTCAATGGCCTTGATCCTGCTCCCCTATCGTCGTAATTCAAACTTGCAGACTATCAGAAATGCATTGCATACAGAATCATGCGCGCCGTCGAGTCTGTCACAATAAAGGAAGGATTTACACAGTAATGCTTCGCAGCGGAAGTGGAAGCGATTTGCGTCTTCGAAGCTCTATACAGCGTCTAGCGATAGCGTAACATCACGTCGAAATATTTCGTACATCTCTGTTTACGCGCATTTTGTATAAAAATGTTTTATTATTTACATGAAAATTGGATGAAGAATAAATTTTGAAACGCACGATATTTTAATAAAATTTATTGTTGTGTTTGAGAAAATTATCGTTCCTTTTTTATTCAACAGATTAAAAATCGTTAATCTCAATGAATTTAACGCTGCAAATTTGCCTCATTTGACTCTCTAGCGGACTAAATTTATTTCGTTAATTTAGCAGACGTCAGATATTTTACGACAATAAAATGAGAATATTTATTAGATTAATAAAGCTCAACTAAAGGTGGCGTAATAAAAACACGCGAGCTCATTGATCGTAAAAGCAGCCTTTAATTAACGATGTGATTTATACGCAACGGGAAATCGCGAAACGACTCGGCCCTTAATCCATGTATTACGTATGCATTTGCGTGTCTTGAAGCATCGATAATTATAAATATGTCATAAATCCTTGAATAAAATAAATAATAAAGTAAATTTATAACTTTGCCCGACAAAGAAATTTTGCTACATGATTTATTGATCAAAAAATATTATTGGTCGCACAAATAATTTGATAATCAAACTAAAATATAATGCCAATGGAAAATTTATTCGAAAATATATGTTAAATCGATTTCTATTATATAACATAAAAATAAAGAATATATATCCGAGTAACTAAAGTGCAGCTGACAATTTTCGAAATATGATGAGATGACCGCGCATATGCGGTCGGGAGTGAAGAGCTATTATTTTTATATCGAGTAGGAATATTTTATTGATCACTTACAGAACTGCGTTTTAATAACACGGCTATCGACTCCTTCGCCATATGGACAAGCTATTCGCTTGTACGCCAGATTTCCTGCATGAATCGCCAAAGTGAGCATTGCCTTTTTTGTTTTATCGCCGCATAACGCAAATGCAGGTGAACCAAATACAAAGTGAACGTTTCCCTCGTGCCTTGCTACACGCCATTTCTGTCAATCGTATTCACATCAATGGACGAAATAAAATCTCTTTTAAAAAGTCTTTACGCGAGATTGCTCGACGATTTCACTAACCATGAGATGTGGATTCGGCCGAATGGCTTTTATCTCTTATAAAAAAGGAAATGAATTGATATTTCTCACATTAATTGGATTGCGAAACGCATTGTAACATTTAATTCTTTAATATGGTATTTATATTCGATATTCTATGTATTTGTTTTTTATTTTTTTTTTTAATTAAAAAAAAATAAAGATAATTTTAAATATAAAGCAACTGAAACATTTAACATTTATCTGTCATATTTGAAAACAAATATCTTATTCATTTTCTAAAATTTTCAAAAAACGTTCTTACTCCGGTAAATGATACGCAGTAGCGTCTGTCTGACACAGCGATACAAACAAACTAATAGTAAACAAAAAAACCCGCGTCTCTTGATAAATACTTGTTACCGCAACTGTTAACGATGACGATTTAATATTTAATGAGTCAAAAATGACTTTAGAAAATATGATCATCGTCTATTTGTAAGAATGAGTGTATATAGGCTTTAGGAAATAAAATTTAATTAGATAAAATAAATCTTTTGGAAATTGTTTTTAAGTTAAAAACGCGAGGCGCAAAAATTATTTAAAAAATTTCTAACCGCGCATGAATGATAACAATTTAATACGAATACAACGAGTTAACGCGATATAAGCGTAAAATGTTTTTGTGTTATGGAAACATAAATTCCTCGGAAAAACGTCTGTTTCACGAGCAATGCACGAATTTCTCTTACCCACCGCAACATGTCTTTCACGGAGACCGGAGTTACGGTGTTGTCAGATGCCTGAAGATAAACTTTCCAAACTACTTCATGAAAATTTTCCTAAATATGTTGTAAAAAGTATCCTACTAGTTTATAATTTTTGAAATAGAAAATAATCGTATTTCTTTTTTATTATTATTGCATACTGATTTTTATTTATAATTTTTATTGTATGTGTAAAATATTTTATTTTACGAGTATTATAATAGAATCTACATTATATTTGAAAAAATCAAAAATTTATCAATATTTTGTATTATTCCAATATTTTAAATACAAGAAAATGTAAAAATGCATTTGAAAAGAACAAATCTTACAAAAATTTTCTCGAAATTTTTCAAATACAAAAATACTCCGTAATATATTTTCTTTCAACTATTATTTTTTATCAAAAATTTGTCGAGTGTCAGATTTTGGAAAGGAATAATTAATATTTTTCCAAATCTAGCAATCTTGTGAACAAATATACTGCATGTTGAAAAAAAAAAAAAAAAAAAAAAAAAAAATTGCTTTGCGAAAAAACAAATTTCGAAAACTTCGACGGGTTGCTCTTTACGGGTTATCTTTTCGGTGTGATATATTTCATCGGGCATAAAGGCCGCTCCGCGATACCGGGTGTCCAGAAGCAGACGATGTGCACGGCCCTGAACGGACAATGGCCTTAGAATCGCAGATTTATGGAGAAACTTTTCCTCCGGGGCTGCCACCCCTCCGTTTCCTCCGGCTGGCGGAACTCGTCGCAAAGAAGTATTATTATCGGCGCACTGTCTGCGAATATGCTAGAACGTGCTTCCACTTCCGATCACGCGCGTTATCGCAACAATGCGTGCGTTATACCGCAGACATTTGTTATCAGTGACGCAAACGAACGAAGAGGCCCGTTCTCTCTCTCTCTCTCTCTTTCTCAGTGAGAGAGCGCCAGATTAAATTCAACCATTTGTAATAAATGGTTAAATACTCGCATACGAAAAATTATTAAACGCACCGGATTTTCCTCTACCAGATTATCGCAAAATTTTCTTTGCATTTATTTCGTTTATCGAATAAAGGAAAACAGCGCGTGAAATATAACGATTATTATTATTGAAACACGATACAAATAGTTTTTAGCATAAAAATATTGTCTTATATTCCCATAATAATTCCCATAATAATTTTTTTATCTTTTTAATTGCGATCGGACAAATACCTATCGATATGTAAAAAGCTCGAAATGTTTCGATAAACAGCACAACGACTAACTGCAGGATATTCGCGAATTGAAATTAGGAAAGTTTTGTTTTCCTGTCACGCGGTCGAAATTGGAAACAAAACCGTTATCCTGATTTTGCATCACTGCTAACAATTTTCCCGATCCTTTCATTCGTTTTATCCGACTTCACGATGTAACAGTGCGGTTTTGTGTTTCATTAATTTAACGTTGCCAATGCGATGTCAATATTGATTTTTTTTTTTAATATAATTGTTTTTTTGTAAAGTAATTTTTATTATAAAAAAAAGATTTTGAAAAATTATTCAACGGAATACGAAAAAATTATATATTGGAAATATTGAATCAATAATATGCTGCAAACTTATAGAAAAATAATATGATACATTGCATTTTTTGAGACTGAAATACTTTAGTAATATTTTATTACAGCATTGCATAAATTTTTATCTGAAATTTTTCAAAATTTTTTCTTGAGCAAAAATTAATAGCAACATTGTGAAAAGGTCGAGGTTCAAACCTCGTAATACTCATAAATGTACAAGAATATAAAGGGAGATAATTTGCGAAGCCTATTATTTATAGAGCAGCCTTAATCGTCTTAGAAGTTTGAACAATATGTAAATTTCTAAGTTTAATAATGTTCTATTAAAATTTGAAAACTGATTAAAAATTTTGAAATTAAACTGTTGAAATTAATTCAAGATACTACAAGTTCCTCGAAAATTGAATATTTGAGAGAGTATATAGAAATATTCTTTAAAAATGAAGAAGAAGAACGTAATCTCCAATCTCAAGCTGGTTCAGCGTATAATAGAACTTCGAGTGCCCGATCAACAAGATGATATTAATTATATTGCCATTACTGTATTTATTTATTGTATTTATTTAACATACTAAACAACTTTCAATTACTCTTAGCGAGTCGCTAAATACGTATCTGTGATGCAACGCATAAACATTAATTGTTTCTTCAAACTACGTGGATAAACGATTGACACTTTACGATCCGTTCAATAGACACATTTCCTCGACGTCGCTTCGTACAATCGAACATTTTTTTTTTTTTGAAACACGCATTTTCTTGTTTTAACATCGGTGTACCAATTGGAGAGCGAAACTTTGTCGTAAAAGCGAACTGCGGTACACGACATGCTCGATAAATTTTCAGGAGTCCACCCAGAAGCTGATAATAATCGCACTAACTCGTAGTAAGTAATAAAGATTTTTGACATTTCGCACGAACACGCGCTTTTCCATTTTACGAGCGGAAGAGGGATAAAGGGATTAATGGCGTCGGTATGCGTAACGAGCGCGCGAACATGAAGAGGGATATCGCCGCTTCTAATTATATTCCGTGCATTCGACGCTCTGATACTCGTAATACGTAAACAGGTATCCCTTCGATATATTTATGACGTTTTTAATCTCACTTATAACGAGAATTATTAATAAAGCTCTTGACGTCTATTAATGACGATGTTGTAACGCGACGATGAAAGAACGGTCGATAACTTCCTAATGAAAAGCAAATACTCGACTGAATTAATAAGCGACCTTTGATAAAACTGATATTTTTCACCACGCATATGCTGTCATAAATACGTGATCTTAAATATGTGATAAAAACAACGCATAAAAATTTATTATATTCTTTTTTACGGCATAATAAACGAAGTACGGTGCTTTAATATCGTACCTTCGCTTAACGTTCGTGATTGTGATGGCAAGGTTTTTACGATCTTCGGTCAGTCGATGATTATTTTGTCGTAACGATGTATCGAAAATGTGCTATTAACGACGAATAAGAGCTCGCGCGTTTCTAAAAGTCCATTTCGCTTTGATAGCCATTGGGGTAGCTTTTAGGAGACTAGTTCATGAATGAGGAGGCAGTTCATGAATCACAAAGCAATTTTAACGTGACCGCCATACAGTATACGATATTTCGCCATAAAAACACGTGACACACACGCGTGTAAATCTCCGACTTGTCGGTCAACTCGGTAGCGAAGAGCTATAATAATTGAGACCCATAATATATACGCCGTCTGCACGAAAAAAAAAAAAAGGAGAGACAAAGAGCTTGGATCGTCAACGACTAGCTGCGCGCCCTTTATCGTAAATTTTGCCAGGCAGAACTAGAGGAGGGGATTTATTATGCATCGTCATAACGATGCAAGTAAACGTGCACCTACGCCGCACGATTTATGAGAAGTTTGAGAGAATTAAAGGCAAGAGGCGAATAAGGGCGCGCGCACACACACACAGTGTAGTTTCTCCATCAAATTTTTATAACTGCAATATATGAATCATTCCGTGGTAGGAGGAAACAAAATTAAATCTTCTCTCTCTCTCTCTCTCTCTCTCTATATATATATATATATATATATATATATATATATATAACACATCACTCAATAAGTCCCCGGTCTGACACATTATGGCAACATTGTTGACAGACCCACGTGATTTCTAAAAAAAAAATTTGTTTTTCTTAGTTAGACCGGAGACTTATTGAGTGATGTGTTTTATATATATAGAAACATACTTATATTATTTTAATAAACAAAAACATTTTAAATCTGCACTTTAAATTTAAATTTTGAGGCAGCTTAATCATCTCGAGGTAACAGGTGTGCATGCATATTTGCTGAAGAAATTTATTTGTTGCCAGATTTCATTCACACTTTCGTTTTTATTATTGCAGCGATATGATTAAAAGATATCGAGACAATATATAAAGCAAATGTACGAGCGATGCTTGGTGCACGCATGCACGGACGTTATATATATCACATTTTACCAAGGGCGCATATTGGATCGTAAAACGTCGTTAGATATTCATTCGTTATTCGCGCTCGATCGAGCGGCGCGCATCGGTTCCCGACGGGACCGTTTCCTTGATCTTTAAACATCGCTTGCCCATGAGGAACGACCCATAAAGCGTCGCCATTCCGCAAACATCACGTTTTCAACGTGCCTTTTGTGGTTCATATGCTTTCCGCAGTCTGACATTTCTGTGAATCTGATAAAATCTTTTATAAGATAACACAGAAATACTGCTTAACGATATAAAGGCAACAGCAGCACAGGTGTATATTTTTAAAATCTTTTTTTATATAAATATTAATATTTTGTAAAGAAAAAAGAAATATATATATGTATATGAAATAAATCATGCTTTTTAAAGCGGAAAAACACAGAATTCAACCGCGTTATTTGACTCGCAAGAAACTCTACGCAAGTTGGATGGATTAATTACACGAGGAGGGAACTTACTTTCCGAGAGAATTAATTTTAACGATATTTGTAGTTTATCTCATATCTTTGATAAATTCCTGATGCATAATTTACATATAGTAAAAAAAATATAGTATAATATAAATTACTCAATTAAATCTTTTTTTAAATTTTTTTCTCCCTTTTTTCTTGAAAATATGTTATTCTTTTTATTTGATGCAGAGCACACATAATGTATAGTATATTACATTCATATTTTTATAATGAGTATTATATTCATCTTAATTAAAAACTGTATCAAAAACATGAGGGAGTTTTACATTATATTTATTATCGTTTTTGTCATTAATATTATCGCTTCACAATTACCTGCCAATTGCTCTTGTCTCGTCAATAAAGAATAGTTTAATATTATATTATTATTCACAGTGATACATTGCGATGTTACATCTATAAATTTATCGGGGCTTCCGTATATTGACAACATGGCTCGACATACAGATCTGAAATATTATCATTACAATTAATTAATATATGTAAAATCCCATTATATGTATATAGCATAATATAAATTACCGATATTGCCAAACAAAAACTGTTTCTATTTATAAAAAGCTCGCATTATTCTTTTTTGCATCTTTTTACTTTTATCCTTACACCGACTTTAATTTTAACTTCTGAAATCATATCATGTACATACTCAGGCAATAAGACTTATGACAAAACTTGCGACCAAAACTTTTCTTAACTGTATTTTATCTTCCGGAGGATACAAAAGACCTTAATTTTTCTTCTTTTGATAGAAGATAAAATAATTTTGCTTTAAAATATGGTAAAATGTAAAAAGTGCAAATAATTGATGAATTTATAATAAGATCTATAATAAGAGTCAATAATAAGTTATAAGAAAATAAAATATTCACATCTTAAGCAATTTATTTTAGGATAATAAATAAAAATTGCTCTGAAATTGTTATTTTAATGAGAAATGGGTTTTTTTTATATAATTAAGATATATATTTAATTATAATATTTGTACAAAAGAATATTTTATAAAAAATTTTCTTTAAAATAATTATTTTAATACTGTTTTTTCTTTAAAAAAATATATATAAATATATAATCAATTGCTTTTCTATGTGTTTCAGGTAAGCTTTATACTCTGATTTCTATTCTGCAAATGAAGATGCACCGCTTGTAGAGTGAGTGACAAAATTTTATATTAATCTTTACATTACATGTCTCAGACATGGATAAAAAACTTAAGGTTTTTTCTTACATATATTTAGCTGCAAATTTACGTGATTTTCTGCGAAATTAAAATCGTGAGCGCGCATGGCACATCGCGAGGATATAAAAAAAAAAAAAATATATTTCTCCCGAAAATAAACTCACAAAATAAACGCAATTTAATTGATATTAATAAATTATGTCAGATTGAAATAAAAACATTGCGTTCAAAGAAGAAGTCCGAGGGGATTAATTTATAATAAACAATGAGTGTTTGTTTAATAATTTAATCAATTTGCAAATTTTGCTTCACTCTCTGCGAAAATGGCATAATCTCTTGCTTGAGTTACGAGCATACTTCTGTTGAAGTGTGTCGGGAAAATTTATGAATTTCTGGGCGCAGTCTCGCTATGCTGGCACAACGATTCGTCGCAGGCCCTACTACCCTCTTGTATTCCTCTTAGCGTTATTGAGGAAACGATCTACGGTAAATTCCACGAGAGCACGTCGCGGCCAAAACGATTCGTCGCGGAATAAAAAGCACGTGCCTCGAGTCGTTGCCGTCCAAATCTACGATTCCATCGGCTACGTTTTTCCGTACATACGGCAATCGTAGTTCATTACGATTACCCATATAAGGTTATCTGCCGTTTTATTAAATTTGTCAAAACAATTTTTAAATTGTATATATATGGTGTTACTTATCACTGTAAATTTAACAATTTAAATTAATTTTTTAATAAATGAAGCTATAATATTAACATAACAGAAAATATATATTTAATAATTATAAATATATAATATATTTTATCCGAAATACGATACATAAATGAGAATATCGTATGATTGTTCGTCGGTTGTATGAGATCGATCGCGATTAATTTTGCAAAAAAAAAAAAAAAACGCGGAACTATGCAAATTTGCATTATCTTGCTGAATGTCGTTCCATTCTCTTTTCTCTGGCGAGATGACAAAGGGATCCAAGTCGTCTTACATTGCGTCTCAAATTTTCAGTCTGAACATTCGCGCGTTGTATCCAGTAGTGCAGGCAAACAGTTAAGCAAACGCCGAGACAATTTGTCCGGTTAAGGCAAGCAGTTCGTTACAGAGGTCCTAAGGATATTACGTTAAATGGCGCTTTTGTGCATCCTCGCATTTGCACACTCGTACTCCATTCCTTCATTTTCGTGTATGTGTTGTACATATAAAAAGATATGTACTGTAAATTTTGCACTAACGAGATTAATAAACTTAAAAGTCAAAGGAGTGATTGTGAGATATGCATGTAAAAAGAAGTAACATTAAAAAATATATATATAACGTAATACATAATAGCATTTTTATATTCGAAAAATGGAGGGGAATGCATGAGATTTCGAGAAAACTCGCGGAGAAGTTTAAATCCACGATTCAATCGAATCAAATTGCGGTGTTAATTATCTTTCCACTTCAGCCAACTCGATTATTCCATCAAGTTATCTCCGATAGCATTTCGATTATTAAAATCTGAGATTTTGTCTATATTAAAGTTAACTTTGAGATGTAAACTTTAGGGAAAATATATTTGTATATTCTTTGCTTATATAACAAATTGTACACTTTTGCAGTATACTATCACTTATGTAAAATGTAATTATAAGATGAGAAGATGCAAGTTTTTCACATTGGGCGTCAGCTTCAGCGAAGAAATTGCAACGCATCCGAAAATTATGAGAAAATTATGAGATGAAGAAAAAAAATGACGAGGAACGACGATAGAAGCAATGACAATGATAACTATAACCACAAGGACAACGAGATGAGTTGGACTTGTTTTTGTTCTACCCTTCGCGCCAGCTTTATTTCCTGGACGTTTCCTTCTGTCGTCCAGTCACGTTTTCCGGAAACACTTGTCTCGACAAAACGCACAGCCGTGACGGCGGCATGACGAGGCGAACCCGGCAACGTATAACGAGATCGATCCTGCCCCACCCATATCCCATCCAGACGGGAAATAAAGGAATTTCTGGACAAAACACGTGGAGCGTAGGATCTATGAAATAAGAAACGTGAAATGGTGGCAGTGGTCTTTCCGACCAATACGAACGAGAGAGTTTATGCTCTTTTTCTTTACAATTAATTATATATTACGGAATGAGATATGGCGATTAGAAAACATAATAAAACTGGATCCTGGATTCTGAAGAAATCTTATTGTTAGAGAATATTTTAATTTTGCTAGCTTAAGATACCGAGGTCACCGTCGAATAAATCTTTTCATTTCCCGAGCATAGAAGAGATGGGAAAACCGCAGGAAGCTAGAACCATACTCGCGACTTTAGAGGCGCCTTTTCTTCATCGTGAATATTTCAAGAGTTTCGCTCGTTGTGGTGTTTTGCGGAATACCGGAAGAGCGTTAGTAGCGTACATCGGATCGGGATATGCCAGACGCTCGTTCGACGTCAAAGCGGCAAAAGAGTCCTCTCCAGCCTCTCCCGCTCCCGCCTCCTTGGCTTCGATTTTTTTTTCTTTTTTATCGTGTCGGCTTTGATTCTACTCTTTGCGTATTCTCGTACGAAGATCGGAGACTTTCGAGCGCTTTGCCTCCGACTTATAGAAAGTATCCATCCTCGCCTTTCGCGCAGGCTTCGCGGAGTATTATTTGCAAGGCGGATGATCCGGCCTAAGATTATTCATAGAAAGAATATGAGCTTTTACATATAAAATTGAAAAGAAAAAAGAAAATACAAAATGACACTATTCTTTTGACATTTGTTCTTTAAACAAAAAATAAAACTAGCAAAATTTACAGAAATTTTTGTTTCTTTATAAAACAATCTAAATATAAGTTACATGTACGAGCTAAAATCTTATGAAATAAAAATAATAATCAAAACGATCATAAAAATATTTTTCATTAATTTGTAAGCAAAAGTCTTTATATTTCAAAATATAAAAATTTTTTTGGAGAGAGATATATACTTTGTGTGAAAATGGTTTTATGGCATACTAAGCGTGCTAAAGTCTCTTTTATCAATTACGTTCAGCAACAGACCAAGCAACTGAATGTCACGAACGGCTTAAGGAAATGTCGAGTAACTCAATGCTTTCCCTTAATACAATCTGCCTCTCTATCAGGATGCCTAATTCTTGTATCATCCCTCTGCACGGCATCCCTAATACTAACTCTAATTGAATTAGTCAACAACGTTCAGTTAAGCGGCGATATAACAGAGATGCTGGAAAGAAAGATGCCCTTTCCGTAAATCGAGTTACCTCGTTGAATTATGAGAAGACGCGTTAAACGCCAAGGGAAAAGATTTATTCTAATAGAAATTACATGTCATTATGTATTCACGTGTACCGATACTATATTATTGATAAGAAATGGCAGACATAAAAGAGTACAAATAACACTTTGAAGAGTAATTCTGAGTGATAAACGGCAGCTATAAATAAGCGCGATATAAATATAATAAATTAGAAAGCATATCATTTTATGATTGCAAATGCGAACGCATCGTAATTATGAATTTTTGAAGCGCCTTTTGCAAGCATCGTCAGATTAAAAGTCAAATGGTAATTTTGCCTTTGCGCAAACTTAAGATTAAACAGTCGTTATGCTTCAGTGTAACCTTGCAAATCTTAACTACAATTCCTTTAGCGTACAGACGTACGTTCGCGAGAGAACTGAAGGCATGAATAAATCAAATTCTACCGATCTACGCTGCGCGTAGAACTTGTGTGTGAGAGCTCCTGCAATGATGAGGGAATATATAGTCTGCTAAAGCTGTAACCTAAAGGGTGCAATATATCTGCTAAAAGGACTGGTTACGTATTATATCACATCGAACACAAAGAGCTTCATCAAATTGATATTATTATATATAAGAAGTATCTATATAGCACAATAAAAATTACGTTATGAAAATAATTTACAATTATTTCTTGCGAGAAAATATTATTCTATTAATAAATTAATAAATTAATAATATTGATAAATATTATATTGTTATTGAACTAAATTGCTATGTTCTAGTATTTCGGGATTAATAAACACATTTTCGTCGATAATTTACTTACAATTGAAATGTATTTGTGTGTAACTCTTTGATAAAAAGATTTTTTATATCATCAGCCTCTTTCCTATCCTTCAGATTTTACCTCAAATACGGTGTCTACCGGAGGCTTTTTTTTTTTCTACGGTACGAAAAAAGGTTTTTTGACGAGAGAGATTTGGAAAGCGTAGGAGGCTTTCAGTCGCTTTTCCCACTTCATTGTCTGCTACGTCACACGCCATTCATCCACGTTCATTCTCCTATGTGTGTTCTCTACTACAATAAGCTATTCTGACACACTTACTTCATATCCGATCTTTTATCTATTTTTCCTTGTTATGATGTACGTTCCGTTCTATCGCAACAAAAGAGATAATAAGGGCTTGTTTAATTTTGCAGCTAATTGCGCGCGATAGAAATATGACAATCTTCAAACTGCTTTATATAAGTTCAAATATGAACATGAGAATTCACACATAATTTGACATGTGGTTGCCATGGCATTCGCATAAATAAATTAGTAAAGCTCGATTAAAATTCAAACTCACGTGTTCTGGTTTCAATGAATTCTGTATACGATGGCGCATCATCGCATATTCTACTATATTCCACGTGATAAAAATTTATAAGCTGAAACGATATTAATTGCGTTGTGCTCACATATATATTTTAATTATCCATGAGCAAAAATTAATGAGCAGAAACATCGTCGTTCCATATACATGGAAATATGCACGATTGTTGAAAATTTCATAGAATTTATAGTCTAAAGACGTTGCCTTCCCTCTTTGCAATAATACATTGGTCTCTTTATATATGTCACATTTTTTTATAACATTACAATTTTATTCTTTTTAAAAGCAAAATTAATCGAACGCTTAAATTTGCTCGAGAGAGAATGGGCCGGGAGAATAGCATAATAATAAGAATTTATTATGTGTGTGACGTCATGACCCGCTTAAAGTCGGAACAAAGTGCCCTCGGGCATCAATTAATTCAATTCAAGTCGACGCAACGACCATACTGACCGTCAACGTGATTGAACCAAATCGTTACAAATCACTTTTGCTCCGGGCAATCGACTAATTATATTCCCATAATCTCTATTAGAGAGAAATCTAAATTTTATATGTACTATTATCACATCTATTATTACAAATATATACATATATATGTATATATGTATATAAGGGTATGTGTGTATGCGTGTGTATATATATATATATATATACATATATATATATATATATATATATGTATATATGTATGTACAAGCGCATGCAAATAAACGCTATTATTTTCGAGAAAAAAATTTTTTTTTTTAATTTTGTTTTTTATATCAGTCTCTATGAACATTTGCTTATTAAATGCACATTATGTTTCGTATCTTCCAAATAAATAAGCGAATTTTATTATTCTATAAGTTATTACCAAATAAATTGATGCTCTGTCTTTGATCTTATTATGTAATATATTCAATGTTGTCTTACATAATTAGTCACCCGTAAATATTGATTAATATGCATATAATATAAATTGTTATCTTATAAGCCGCTATTTATTTATGAATTTGCAACAACTTTTGCGTCGGTTTTTTCGGCGCATCAATAGTACGCAGCTGCTACATATTGCAAATATAATCATAAAAATTACAATACACGTGAAAAGAATGACTGTCGGCTAGCTAACGAAATCAATTGCAGGTGAAAAGTATTGAATCATATTCAGATCAGAGATAAATCATTGGGTACATATGCGAGTTATTTTTATTACTTATGCTATCGCGTGAACGCGTACGGTTTGTCGCTTTAAACTATAAACGAATAAATCAGCTTGCCATAATTTTATTTTATTCGCGATCGTGCCCACTCATCATCCCAAAAATTATAGTTCTCATTTATTCTCGAAAATATTTTGATATTTTATTTTTCAGAAATAATAATGGTCAAATATATATTATTTATTCGAATCCTCTCATTTTTCATTATTTATAATTGTTTGAATTATTAATATTTTTACTTGTATATATTAATCAATAATTTGCGATAAATTTTATTTTTGTTAAAATTATTTTATAAATATTTAATTTATCGCGCTATATAGTTACATTTTTTACAAGAGATTCGTACTGAAAATATATAGGAGAATGAAAATAATTTTATTATTCAAATATTTTTAGTATATATATATATATATATATATATATATATATATATGTGCAAAGATAGATTATAAATAAATATCGAAGATTCGAAATAACTTAATAAATAAATAACTATTTTAGCATTTCGACGATGAAATACTGATGTAATATCATATACATATATATAGTAAATCTGAAGCAAATATAGGGATAGCGAAAGCCCAGGAGAAATAAAGATCAACTAACCTTAGGAACACCAAAGTCGTGAAAGACGATACTTCGGCAGATTCCTGAATATCGTACGACGGACACGTTAAAAGCGATTTGGGTCGCTGACTCGAATCAAATCACAGGACTTCGGGATTGAGTCTGTCGAGTGCAGTGACACCGACAGGATCTGTCGACAGTACCATGACGGTTTCCTGTACATGCTCTCGAATAATTACGTACGAGTGAGCAGAGAGGATCTCCACCTGTGCGATCCTCGTCCTTCTGTACTCCCGACTGATCCTCACTTTCTTCCTCTTCTACGCGACTGACGCTACTGTCAAGAAACTTCATATCCTTTAACTTTTTGGTCGATCAACAACATCGTAACTCGGAAAAGATGCGACGTAGTAAATGCAAATTTAATTCAACGTTATCAATTTTAATAAATACACTTTGGAATGCATGTTTTGCACGCATTGAAAAGTATTATGATCAAATCTGATTAAAAAGAAAAAAATTATTAATTTTTCCCATGCATCTCATATATTTAAAATTTTTAAGTTCTATGTTCCTGTGGTGATAAAAAAGTATAAATATAAATATAAATAAAAAATATAAATATTATATATTTATGTGTTTTTTTATTTATTTATTTATGTTTATTTATATATTATTTATTATTTATATATATTTATTATATATATATATATATATATATATAATAATAATAAAAAAAAAAACATTTTTTAAGAAAGCACTAGTAATTTTATCAATTATATTAAAATTGCGAAAAATAACTTTACAGATACTTTTCTGTACTAAATCAAACATTGAATATTCCACGAGGAAGCGTGCCTTCTACGCACGCATCACATTAGAAGTCCAATCGCAGCTGGGTGTAGCCAGTCACTTTTAGATGCATAATGTAGTCTCTCCTGGTAGTCTCTGTGTTACCCCGACTTTCGTGGAAACTACCCCATGCCACAATCCGCTCGTGTCGTGACCAGGTTGCGAACTAACAGCCGCGGCTATGTGCCTTTACTCTTTATTGCTCGATCATCCTTAGACGCACTATGATATTTTGAATTTCCTTTTTGCTCTTATCGCGCATTTATGATATTATCATGTGTCGGTTTCATAATTTATGAGATATGTATTAAATTATATCTTGCAAATTTTTTATCGTGAACTTTTTCTATGCCACTTTGCAAGAGAGGAGTCGTTTGTTTAAACACTTGGATAACTTATATATTTAGTGCGATATTTTATCTTTATTTATTCTTAATAAAATAAAAATATTACTTAATATTGTATAATATAAATCTTATGTAATTTAATAAGTTTGAAAAAATAAATATTCGTTGTTAGTAAATGTTGAAAAATTCTCATAACTTGTATAGAAGATTTGAAAATCAGACATATATTTCCATGCAAAATTAGTTCTCACCTATATCCATCTCACTATGTTTCCAGCTACCTCTCTATCCCTTTATCTGCATTTTCCCAGATTAATATGAAGAATGGAAGCGGTAATGCGTGCATAGCTCGCACATCGATGGCGTATACGTCAGTCTTCATACTGTAATGTCGGGCCGTCGATAGGACACGAGAATGAAAAATGACCAAAAGTTCCCTCCGGGTTGAATGATGCGGCAGAGGGTTGAGGGAGTATAGAGGGAGGCGCGCGAAAGAGAGAGGCGGATTGTGAGTGCTATTGATTGCCCATCGCCATTGTTGCCGGCCGCGAGGACCAGAAAGGGTAGGAAATAATGCAATATTACCGAGCAGAAAGCGATGATAAATTGATATCTAAACCACGGCTTTTATGACACCAGTCGTCCCATGAAATTTGCATTAAGCCATTGCTGTCAAAGATTTAGCTGCGCGATGGAGGGCAGTAAGTCAACACATCAATTTTTGAGTATGCATTGATCAGCTGTAATTTCTGCCCGTAAATATTTTGAGTTTCAAAACAACTCGGAAGTTTCTATATGCGAACGGCGTACAAAATTAATGATTAAGAATATTTCGCAACGTAAAAAAATTATGACGAAATTATAACAGTCTTATAAAATAAAAATAACACCAAAATTATGATCGTCAATTTCCTCGCCGATGACAATAATGAGAATGAAATTTGTTAAAATGTCTCGAGACAGGCATTACATATAAAATCGTTACATGGCTATAAAAACGTCTTTAAAGAAAAAAAAAGAAGACGTCAACAGAGATACGTGAATTAATTGATGTTGCCCTTTATTGCCAGGTCATTAAACACGCGAAAAAATCTTTATAAATCTGATAAATTTGTCGTATTTTTGTCAAGCTGTTTTTATTTTATCATGTTTAATTTTATTTGTTTTTTTATTTTTTAGAGATTTTGTACATATCTTGAGATTTTGATCTAAATCGTACCTCAAGGAGACAAACGATGCTCGCTGTCACAATTTTGATATGGCACATGTCTTTATTTCCTACAAAATCGGGTTTACTGTCACTTCAACAACGATCTACATTCTTTCTCTCGTAACACAATCATTTATTACATTCGTGAAAGTGATTTTTCGGAAGCGATTTTTTTTAACAAGTTTTAATACTTTTATCTGGTTTTATTTTAATAATACATTGTCATTTTTTTTTACATTACAATATGATTTACTTGCGATATTCTATAAATGTTTATATTAAAAGATTTAATAAATTAACCATTACTTTATTTATAGCATACAATATATTGTTTAAAACAAATATATCATGTAATAATATACAATATGTAAAATATAGAAATATTGCAATATAAAAAAGCTGCAATATAAAAAAGTTGTAATATAAAAAAGTTGTTAGTTTTCATCGAAAATTAATTCCTCTTATTATTACCATTGTAAAAGTCAATACGAAATATTGCATTGCCATCACAAATGAAAAATTTGCTGTGCAGCGAACAATACGGCATCTTTGAGTGCATTCGAAACTCCTGTCCCGCGTTCTCCTAGTAATCATCTATAATTTTAACTCTGGAATAGAAGTAACGTGAAACTAATTCAAACTCGGACTCTTTACTCACCAGTGGCAGAACTTTCGAGTAGCCTTTAAAATTACAAGATGAGATTATTTGCAATCCGCAAAATCCAATCACGCAATGCTGAAGTACGAAATAAAAGAAAATCATTGATAATCTTGCAAATATTTAAAAAAAAAAGTTGAATTAGTTTTACTGAAATGTAAAAACTTAATTAATTAAAATCAATTAATATTTCGTGCAAAATGTTTAGTATGTTTAAAAAATATATGTTTAGCAATATTACAAATATTCGAAAATGAACTTTACATATTATTTGCTTCAATAATTTACAAAACGCAATAGTAAATTAACGTTGAATTTGATGAATTTTGCATTTTGATAATGTAACCAATGAGATTTTCGATCGCGAATGACTGCGTGATTGCGATGCCTCCTAAATAATACATACATGGAAATCAATTTTGCTTCTTTTTATGAATTTCAAACAATGCTTCATGTACGCGATATTGTTTCGATCACAAGAAAATCGCGGAGCGGTGATGATGCGAGACGCTTTAATTACAAGGAGATCGTGCGAGACCGAGGGAAGTGCGAAAGGGAACAGCGCGACACGTGCTCGAGCACGCGCGACTTGCCGAGAATATAATCCACGAGATTCTTCTCTATTCTTCACGTTCGAAAGTGTTGGCAGGTCCTCGAAACACAACCTACGAGCTTACCTGCACAATTGCTGGAAAAAGGATAGAAACTTCTCGAGTACACTCGATTGTGCTCGGCTACAAGTTTCTAATATTGTCAATGTAAAGAATCATGCTTACTGGAGGATGAATAATTCAATGGCAATTCAATCGGCAAATCTTTGTTCTCTCACACACACACACACACACACATATATATATATATATATATATATATATATATATATATATATTTAAAAATATAATAT
>JBCAUJ010000001.1:1568166-1595759 GCA_038406275.1 Cataglyphis albicans
CACATCACTCAATAAGTTCCCGGTCTGACACATATACGGCAACATTGTTGACAGACCCACGTGATTTCTAAAAAAAATTTGTTTTTCTTAGTTAGACCGCAGACTTATTGAGTGATGTGTTAGATCAAGCAAATATATATATATATATATATATATATATATATGATGATACATATATATGATGATATGATATATATATATTTGTAGATTTTTTAAATATTAATTTTAATGTTTTTAATATCAAAAGCAATTAAGAATTCTATTTCATTTTAAATAGAAAATAGAAATGGATTTGTGTGGCTGGAGTAGCTACTTTTAAAGGAACGTCAAAAGAGGGAAAAGTTGGGGATAGCGGAATGTTCGCAGCTTTTCGTGCTTACCACGAGTACCACGCGGAAAGTTTCATCAGCACCTGATGCCGCCGACAAAATTTCAACCAGTGGTTAAGGACGCCGTTGAATAATGTAGAAAGCTAGCACCCTGTCGAGAATACGCCGGAATCGTTCAGGAGCAACGGAAGGATGTTAAATGTGTCGGTGGCGGCTAGTAACCAAACTCATACCCTTCTCGTGCAAACGTTGACGTTATACACACAAAACTCGCATTTATTTCAAACTCGTGTTTCCCGCAAAGTTACGGCTAGGCTCTCAAAATCATCTCCTGTTATCGGCTATCGTTTCAAGATTATTGCACGTTTTTTGTTTATTTATTATGCGAGATCTTGCAAGATTGAGGAGTATTTAAAATTATATATACATGCAAAATCCAATAACTGCATTTAATTTAAATATAAGAAAAATATTAAAAATCAGAAAATCAGAAAAATTTAAAATAAAAAAATTAATTTCGATTATCATTAAGATTAATTAAAATTATAGATATACGTATAATCTTCGTATAATCGGCTTCGAGAAAAACTCAATCGGCGAACGATGAGGAAGCAATTTTCGCGAGAAAGATATACGGAAGCAAAAAAGGAAAGAGTTGTATTCCCGCTACGGTAAGCTCACATGACGTCAGCTTTGTTTTTATCCTGATGAAATTACTTTTTCGTGCATTCTTCTCTTGCTTTGTTCCTCCAAATCAGCGCTAGGATTGACCTTTCTCATTCCTTATCTTCCGACTAGTTTGTATCTCCCTTTCTCTTCAGCGTCGACTGTATTGTTCTGGTGAACTACGAGGACGCCTCTCGACCCCAGCTAAATTGCACCATTAATTGCACCTTGCGCGCGTGGTATGCAACTATGTCGAGTGTAATAGGCCGTCCTTGGCCCAGATACCGATTCTTGGAGACAGTATTCGGTACATTCGCGCAGATGTTGCGCTTGTCTATTATTTGGACAATTTGCTGAAAAATGAAAATCCATTCGACACAATTGATTACCTTAGTTTGTATACTTTGGTAAATTATTATTTTCAGCAATTTAGTTCACACACAAATTGTTATGTTTAAGAATATTATTTAAAAATTGAGAAACCATTAGAATATATTACATCATTATTTTATTTTAATATAATAATATGAAAATAAAATATTATTTTTGCAAATTGTACATCGATGTTATCTTATATTAAAATATTAATAATGTACATAATAATGTTATTTTACTTGATTAGTAATCTGTGAAATTGTGATTAAAGATACGAATAGCACGTCATGCACAAAATAAATAATAAAAAAATAAACGCAATCCTTTCTACAAATATTGTGGCATATATTAAAGATAAATAAAATTATTTATTTAACAATTATTTATTTTAATTTATTTATTTAATTATTTATTTTAATTATATTTTTTTTAATTTATAAAAATATTTATTAAAGTTATTAAATTTTTTAATTCACTCTATCACACGAGAAAAATTAATCATTTGATAAAGCTTGATTAGGCTACTTTGGGGAATATATATCATGCAAGGTAGTATATGCGCTTTAACATAAACATACCCAAAGGTACGATGTTTGATTGGTTTAGAACAAGCGACTTTACAAGATACCTCATTAACAGTAACATCGTAACGACTGGTTGCACCAGCTGCTCATGGTTCGCTTCGTACACTGGGAAGGATATGGGACACATCTAGAGCAAGCCCTATTCCCCGTCCAACAAAGGCCATTGAGCGTATGTAACGCCATTCCAAGATATTTATGATCCGTCCTGTAGCGATTTACCTTATCCTCCGTCTCCGCGATGGCATGGGTGAGATTGTCTCCTTCTATCTCACCTCTGGCTCCATTTACTCGCGTTGCACCGCACGCTCTCTCCTGCAATCATGACAATCTGTTTCTTCGAAACACTCGCGCTGAAATGCACACTCGCATGCCCTCGTGAATCGAACCAACCACGCATATATACAGGTGACGTGTAGCGCACACACTTGATAGTCACGATGCGAACCAATTGGGTGTGCACCACACGTTCCGACGTGCCACATGCGAGATACACACGCATATACGCATACGATTCAGCACACCCTCGTCGACGAAATATCCGTTCGTGATTGTACGTTCATCATCGAGTCTGAGTTTATCAGTCACTGAGCACACACACTTGGTTACTCATCTCACCTGTACCTCCCGCCATGATTCGCACGGTTTCGTTTGGCAGATGCGCTGGCAAAAATATGTTTGTGAGTAAAACATTGTTTGTGTAACTCAAGACTCGTCTAATTTAATTTAATTAATTTCCACGGAAGTAGGTAACTACCAAAAATAGTGTGTTGAGAAATTTTGATTTTCATTTAAAAATATGTTTTGATATAGAGAGAAAATATAAAAAAAAAAAATGAGTATATAAAGTGAACATTTATGAAAATTCGTAAATGGACCAAGAGATTCTTAGAAAATGCAGTCTTTTATCGGAGCAATTTCAAACTGAAATGAGCCGACTTGATAAAGTTTACTTTGAGTATGAAATTGTATGCAGAGTAGACCTCATGAATTATGGATTTTGCCTACTTCTACTTCTTATAGGATGTTACATATCGAAGGCGTTATTTTTTTTCTAAAAACCAATATTCTCTTGTAATACAATATTTCAGTATTTCTAGATGCGAAAGACCACGATTAATGACATACTAAACCTGCTCTCTCATATGTGTGTGGTTTGAAATTATTTAATATTTACATCATGCGCATTTTTTCCAGCCTAAAAGCAGAAAATCATATAACATTTCTCTTAAAATCTAATTATGCTATTATTATTATTATTAATTATTTTATTTATTTATATTTATTATACTTAGGATATATATTTATTGAATTCTTCTATAGCTTTCGTCTTCTCCTTTTCTTTTGCCTACGCGTTTCTGTTCCTCTCTTGCCTAATTTAGCTCTTTCTTGCCATTTTGGCTGAGCCGTCACGTCAGTAAAACATCCTGACTTAGCTGCTAAATGAACTTTGACCTCTTGAATGTTCATCCGACCAAAACCACTTGCGACTGTCTTTCTTCATTTCAGCAGCGGCTTCCATCTCGATACGGGCGCCAATTTAAGAAGCTTATAAAAGGGAAGTGCACCCTAGCCACGGAATGCAAATCTTCACCGAGCGTCAAGAAAATTGCGCTCCCTTTAAGTTGCTGCATCGAGCGTTCGTTGCTTTGATAGAAATCGCTGCTGCCTAAGCAATATGAATTTTAAATATTATCTATCTAACTAAAATCGCTTACGTATATATTTTATACGTATAACACATCACTCAATAAGTCTCCGGTCTAAGAAAAACAAATTTTTTTTAGAAATCACGTGGGTCTGTCAACGATGTTGCCATATATGTGTCAGACCGGGGACTTATTGAGTGATGTGTTACATGACATATTTTATACGTCATTGATCACTCTTATTAATACATCTAGAGATGTGAATAAAATGTCCTAAAAAATAACGTCATCTTTTTAAATTTGAAGTTTCTGTAAAATTGAAAATTTATTCTTAACTCAATTATTAAAAATACAAAACAACAAACAGCGTTCTTGAATTTAAATTTGTACGTATGTCGAATTGATACGAAATTCCTTCGACACAGCGAAACAAATATACGCGAGTTAGCTCGCAGCTCATAGCTATTGCAATCCATCACAAACTTCAAACCGATCATTCGCAAAACTTGAATGTCGAAACGAAAACTATCTCGCTGTCCCGCTGCTCTTTTCCCGAGTCGTTGCTTGGCACACGGAGTAGGATCCGTTCCGCTGGCGAAACCATATGTAATTTGTTTGCGTGCGTCCGGATGAGTTTTCCCGTCCGCGTCCATTTCGTTTCTCCTCGTGTAGTTTCGGCGCCCCTGCACAATTGCGGCGACGAAACTTTCCCGGCTAGCACGACGCCATCCTCGTAGTGGACAGTGCCCGAATGTGTTTAGTTATGTTTACGTTGACGATAATTTTCGGACAATGCTTCTCGCTCCTCGTTAGTCGATCTCGAAATTGGCTTGGAATTTTGTTAACAAACGATTTTATATTCTTTTTGAAAAAATGAATGATAATGAAACAATGATGATAGACTACTCGAAATTTTTACTACAATATTTTTTGTAATTTTACCATCGATAATTATATATTTAAAGAGCAATAAGTAAATATATTTTTGTATAACGAAAATAATTTATCGTCAGAAATATCTATTTAATTAACATTCAAAACGTAAAATAATTATAATGAAGGTATTTTATTATTGATCGTAACTAAAATATTATTTGTATGTAAAGGGGTATTATTTAAATTATCAAAAATAAAGAAAGGATAACTGCGGATTATTTTGTTGTCAAATTTTGTTGTAATAATGATGAAAAGATAATAAGCCAGAAATAATCGCGCGGATGTATTTTATTCTACACTTCAATCTATTACGTCAATCATATATTTTCGATGAAACATTAACGAATATATTGGAGCGGAAATAACGGAAAATAGCAGGAAGCAACGTTTAAATCCGCTCGCTTCCGAAGACGTATTGCCAGTCCACAATTTAAATCCCGCTATTCAACTAGCCTTCTCTATTTCCTTCTTCTTGTCCACGGTTATAATCTCGAATTGAATGTAAAGCTTAAAAGGTCAATTATGTGCAATACATTTACATATATATGAGTTATTTTATTATCTTTTTTCGTCATTTGACAATAGATATGTGTGACATATTTTGTACAATTTTATATATTTATGCCACATAATTATATGCGCGAGATTGAATTTATTGACTTTAAAAGTTGTACCGCGTGACAAAATCTAATTTGAATTCTTAATCTTAGATATCAATAAGCCATTGCTTTATTTACAATTTCGATCAGAAATAAGTAAATTATTTTCACAATTTGTGTGTAAAACAATAAAAATATAATATTATTAAGTATAATTAAATGTAATATAATTAAAAAATTTTTGACATTATATTAATTTTCTCAAGTAAAAATATTTTAAGAAAGATTCACATTCTACTTTTATATTTAAAAAAAAAAAATAATAATTTTGCATTTTTCAAAAGAAGTTAGACCTTATTTAAATCAGTAGTATTAATACAACAGCAATTACGATTTGAGCAAATATAGTAAATATACATGACGGTTTTATTTTTTATTAATAATCGATAACGAAGGAGAGGAAATGACAGCTTATTTTTCGTTCGATCCTGACCGGCTGCGTCGTAAACCCAACGGAATCGAATTAACGTCTTGACATTTCCGATTGATTTCTGCAACGCGACGAATATACGATCCGCCGGAAATCATTCGCCGCGCCAGTTCATGAAAGGAAGGAAGGGTACGTGTGCAAGGGCGAAGAGCTTTTAACGCTTTGAAAACCCATTAAGATAGCAAGGTTCGCTTTTGGGTCGAGACTCAACGACCTTTTCACCATGACAGCCGGAACATGTATGTATGTATGTATGTATGTATGTGTACATACATAAATATATCTCAGACAGAGCATATATGTATTTCTCGATATCTATATACGCCAAAGCCGATAAATCCAAGAACTCATTTATATACGAGAACCATAAGTCCATAAAGTGGCTGTTCCATATATCTCGACGTTTTTTGATGTATTGCGCTTTCGCCATGCGACTTTTTAACAAATAATTATTCTATAATTTTCTTTAATTTTATTTATGTATTATTTCATTTTTTATTAAAATTTCATCAATTATTTTATTAAATCTTACATATACATGTCACGACTTTTCTCACGTTTTTTTTTTTTTTTTATAGTTTGTAAAATATTTTATAAAATCAAAGAATAAAAATAGTTATTTTGATTAAATGCGGAAAAAAATTAATTAATTAAATCCGCCCAAAGAAAAATCCGCACGTCTAATCCACAAATGTCACCTTAAATTTTAACTCTTTAATTTGCACCTGCTGTTGCGCGAATTCGCATATCGCGGCTTACGATACGGTGGTGTGTTCCTTTGTAGACGGATATTACTAGACTGGAGCAACTTCGTATCTGTCTTCGAAACCAAACAAACCAAACCAAAACAAGACGAATGTTTCTTTTTTCTTCTCTCTCTCTCTCTCGTTCTGCTTTATTTTGAAACGTACATCGAAAAACATATACAGGATTTATTAGTAATGAATACAGTCGCAATATGTTTTCATATTAAGATCAGCTTTGAGAATCATAAAAATGATATATAATATTTAATATAATATTGTTATTTTATAAACATTCTAATGACATATTTATAAATATTTTCATTATTTTTTTATAATTTGAAATGTAAAATTTTTCTTTTTGCCTCGATATATATATTTGTTATTATAATATTATTTTTCGTGCCTTTTTTTTTTATAACGTTCCATTAAAACTACCGCTATAAGTAGAGCACACCTTAATTCTGTTTGCGGGAGATTTTCAACACTGCGTGTATTATTACAAATTATTATTTCGCGGCACGCAGTAGTGCATAAAGCGTCCGTAAAGTTCCGCAAACACACAATACCGGATGAAGACGAAATACTTCGCAAGGAGCGCACGGCACGGCGAAGGCTAGAGGAGAGATGAATTGAGGAAGAAAGTAGAGAGGAGACGTGGTGGAACGTGCAAGGGCAGGCAAGTACTCGCGGAGGATGGATAAAGGGAGTAATTTTCGCGGGTACACAAGCTGTAATTATTAATGAAACGGATGGCGGGGGGTGTCGTACTTGGTCGCACTCGAGGCACAACCGCCGACTTTCTCGTCTTCGGTAACACGATGCGAAGCTTTCCGGCTCCATCTCCTCTCAAGACTTCACGTTTATAAGGATTCATTTTTCATTTCACGCGTGTCCGTTGGAATAATGTACCACCGAGGTTGCTCTCCATCGTGCTCACTTAAGGGACGTCGCCGTTTCTTATTCCTATTCCCGTCGTCGTTCTTACTTTCTGCGAAATTCTTCTCACACCATGACTCGACGGTTTTGCTGTAATTGTCTGTTTTTCAAGCTGCCATCACTACGAGAGTGAACGTGTTTGTAATGTAAAATTCCGTGATCTCTGGAAAACGAGCTGCGGAATTTTAGTGCATTTAATGCAATTGAATTATATAATGCTCATATGTATGTAAGTTTATTATATAAGATTTATATAAATTACGCGATATTTATAAATAAAATAGTACGCATTTCTGTGAGATTTTTAACTTTTGTGTTATGAACTTTAGCTTCCTTTTTTTTCACGATTCAAGATACGTGAACTAATTTTATCGAGGCGAATGTTTGCTCGTGGAAATTAAATCCAGCAAGACTTAAGATAAAATTAATTCTCTACACATATAATAGAGTACACATACCATGACGTAATTACAAAGATTACGTGCGAATTCTTGTCATTCCTAAAGGTACAAGAGCTTTACAACAATTTCCTCCGCGTATTAAATTATTTCACAACAATATTCATACACAATTTTCCTTCTAATTTATCGTTTATAATGAATCATTTTTCAATTCAACATCTTACAAAATAACTTTCAAAGATTGGAGGGAGAAGAAGTTCTTTGCTAAATTCTATCGAAAAAAATTTTTGTACAATTTTTCTATCCAGAGAAGAAATCAAAAATTCAAAGTTTGTTTATTTTAGTAATTAATTCTTATTGACTAATTATTTTTTTCTCGTATGTCGAATAAATGTTTATACGTATCTGCGTAAAAAGTGTAATTATATAATAAATTATTATAAAAAAAATATATAATTATATATAAATAGCATATATATATATAAATATAGATTTATACATATAATAATTTGAAAGCATTTGTTTCACTTTATTAATAAAATTATTAATAAAAAATCTTTATAAAAGAGCTTAATTTACTAAAAATAAAATGAAATCTGCACGTGTAATGGATACGATTATGGTGAAGAGCAAGTAAATGATGCTTAATAACTTTTATAAAGAAGACATTTTTTTGATTTATACGAAAAGTGTGACAAACTTGTCGCTATGGAGTAAGATGACTTATGGATCATTTTGCATAATACACACTCGACGTTGTCGGTCTATTTCGCGAGTCAGAAGATCCCTTAAATTTAGCTTGTAAAACTAGAAGAAGTACGTATCTCTCGTATCGCAAACGTTAAGCAGATTAATGCGTACCGTCTTTACGTCCGGAGTTAAGAATGGCAAAATAGGGGAAGAAGCAAGATAATAAATATCAGCGAGCGACTAAATGTTGCTACCGAACCGAGATAGTAAGAAACTTCAGACAAAACGAATGTGAATGCAGTGGCAACTACGTGAATCCTATTTTACCGAGTCGCGATGATGAAAGATAGAAAAAAGAGGAGCGTAGAATAATTCCTTTCCCCTAGATGTTCCGTAATTTTACGAAAAGTTGTTTAATTCCACATAGACTCTCCGCGGAAACTAACTGAGGGAAACAATTTTCAACTTACTCGTAATATATCATTCATTTTATTAATTATATCAAAATGTATTGTATAAACTTGTATATATATGCGTGTACAATGCGCGCAGAGTAATATAAATTATTAAGTTATAATTAAATGGATGTTTGTAATAAAAAATTAATTAGACAGTGATAATGTATGAAAAAAATATTTCTCTACGGGAAATACGCGAGTGCGAATAATATGATACCCGCGCCGTGGAATGGATTAACGTAAAACGATCCTGAGAGCAAAGGCTTGGCAGCGCCTTTCACACTGGTTGCAAACCAAGTAAATTCCAGTTTGCGCGTGCATTATCTCGACTGCTTAGCGATAAATATTTCACGCCAATGTTTCGCTCCCTACTCGCGCAGTACATTGGAAAGCCATTATGCTCACCCTCGCCCTTTCTCTTTCTCTCACACGTGTCCGTCCTATACTCGCGATTTACGCACCACCGCATTCTGTCGATGCACACATTGGTTGTGCTTAATCCGCGGTGAATAGCATTGACGTCAAATTTACTGCCTCCTTTGTGAACATTAGTCGTCGACGAAGTAGATGATTGGGATAAAAGTGATTGCGATCAGGAATTATCATCGAGGATGATTACAATAAAAGATTTAACGTCTAAGTTTTTAATATGAATCCAAGGAGACCGAGCAATTTTTAGATTTCAAATACAAAAAAAGTGTATTTTTTTATATCTCTATATTTTTGCATCGAAAATCATCGAAATTATATTAATCTCAGGTGAAAAATATTTTTAAAAAGCTGCATTTGCAACCGCATTGATTGCAAGCGAGAATGGATATATCATTTTCGAAATAGCTCAATTTCTCGGCATAATTTTGGCACAGATTTCCGTTCTATTGGTAAACTATAATACACACATATGTACGTACATATGCTACTCGAAAAAAGATAAATGTTGGCTGGAATTCCAATTCTGCCACCGCAAATGGGGCACGCCATGTTACTCGCTCCACAACCGCGACGATGAATAAGTGATTACACTTTTGGCAGCGACGCTAGCGCAAGAAGAGGTGCATTGCACTGATGCTGAACATTTTTTACATTTCTTTCTATTGCAAAATGTTGGTTATATTTTTTGTTTAAATTTATACACAAATTTGATATAGATATCGTATTATGACAATTATATGCATATGGTACATATTTTTACGTTTATTATTTTAAAACAAACTTTAAAATTTGTTAAAATTCTTTTCCGTTATCACAAAGAAAAAAAAAGAGAGAGAGAGAGAGAGAGAGAGAGTGTGTGTTTTTAATTTTTATTGAAAAAGAGATGAAGATGGCTCATTTGATAGTGACATTTAAAATATTTTATTTATAATATTTTACACACACACACACAGAAGAGACCATTTCATAAAAGTTCCGCTGGCTTTGCGATTCGCGCTCTATAATTTTGTTGACGCATTGCTTATATCATCATTATCGTTTAATTACACGTGCGACTGCCGTTACGCGAATTCGGACGGAGCTTATGGTCAAAATTTATGCGAGTGATTCGCGGCGGCACTCTTCGCTCAGGTTTCTCTTGCAGCACGTCGCCCGCGGAGATGCAATTTTGAAGGCAATTTAACTTGAGCCACAAGAGCAAGCGTAAGCTATGGGCAAATGTTTACTGTGAAAATCGTTATAGTCGTTCCGAAAGCTTCCGGATCGTGCTCTCACGAGTTCTCGACGACGAAAATGTCTCATACGCATGGCCGCTTAATCCTCCTATTCGCCGGCTCTTGTCCTGCTTTTCACTTTGTCGGGATCTTTTTATCTAGAAGGTTTTCCTCGTACACTTTCTTGTTTCTACAATAAAAACAATTCTATCGTGATGTTCTACAATTGACAATATCGACAACCATGGAAAATCTAGAATCAGCAGCTTTTATCTCTCACAGATTCTATTTCCAGTAAAAACTACATATTATGTACATTCGTCATAAAAATATAATAAACTTTAAATCAAACTATATAATTATTATTATTATTATTATTATTATTATCATTATTATTATTATTATTAAACAGGAAGAAAATCTCTTTAGTATCTATATATAATGTAATAAATATATAATATAATTAATATAATAAGCTTTTTTTTAAATTTAAAATAGCATTTATGTATGTAATCTTCTGTCAAGCAATTTGAACTTATTATGTGCATTATGATGTTTATTGTCATGTATTGCGCAGCTTCAGAATTACCCTTTTTAAATTGAGATCACGTAATCAAAGTTCTTTATTCTAGTCTCCAAGTTTCCTACAATATTATACAGATATGACGCAAGCTGTATGGATCCTTATTTTTAATAATAATAAAAAATGCAAATATATCATTTTTTCTTTTTTCTTTTCTAAAAAATAAGACTTTGTATTAATATATTATTGCTCAAATTTAGATTGAGAGATAAATTTGTTTAAATTATTTGTTTCCAGAAGAAAATATATTAATAATCATTTTGGTTTCGCACACATTTTTCAAATACATACTAATGTCAAGTCAATAATTTTTTTATTAATTTATTAAATTAAAAACGATAATTATTTCTTTTCTTTTTCACCGATTTTTTTATTTTTTTATTTTATTGATTACTAGTTCTATCATGTAATATTTATTCGACTATTTTGCGTCATAGAGAAAATATTCTATCTTTTGTCGGAACACGTATTGGGCTGTCTTAAATAATGGAGAAATTCCTGAGTTTCTCGAGTAATAACAGCTAAGCATTCCGACTCTGTAATATCGCCCTTTCTCTCAGCACCTCCCATTCTCTCTCTCATTTTACTCGCCTTTACTGTAGCTAGCACCTCCACGCCCTTTGTCGGTGCCCTTCGATGTTCACGCGCGCACTTACACTTCTTCACTTCACATGAGCAAAGCCTTTAGGCTTACGAGACTGAATCTTGGCAAAATATCGTCTTTAGCTTAAACACTTTGATATATTAAATAATCAATAAATATGATTAATAATAATCAATAAACTCGATTTTTTACACAAAGTCTTCCTTCTTTTACTCTTTTCACTTGACTCGTTGACACAATGAGTAAAATTCTTTTGATCAAAATAAAAGCTGATGCCCAAAATAAATGCGACGCGCCTCTTGTGCGCGTTTCCCAACTCGCGACGTAAACGAGATTTACGGCATTTGAGTCACCTTTTCGTTCGCGCCAAATATTGAACCCCCTAAAACAATAAAATCGAGATTTATGAGGTGCGATAAATTAAACATTTCCACATGTGCACGTCATCTCACTGCAAAAGTTTTTGCGCATATTCTTAAAAAAAAAAAAAAAAAAAAATATGACGAAAACTGTTTTGCTTCCAATGTAAAAGAATATAAAATGCATGATATTTTCGATCTTAGAGCTTTTCCGACAAAACACTTTGTAAACTCGCATTTACTTTATTTTTGTTGCAATTTCAACAATCTTTACAATTTACAATCTTTACATACAATTTAGTTGTGAACGAAATCATGCTTCTTTCATTTTTATTTATTGCTAAGAAGATCTGTTTGACATTATTTTAAATAACACATATTACGTATAGATATATATATATATATATATATAAAACATCACTCAATAAGTCCCCGGTCTGACACATATATGGCAACATTGTTGACAGACCCACGTGATTTCTAAAAAAAAATTTGTTTTTCTTAGTTAGACCGGAGACTTATTGAGTGTGTATATCTGCGCTATGATATTGTGGCGAATTATATTTTATTAAAATTTTATTTATATGATCAGTACGATGTGTAAAGAAATATTTTGAAATATATTCCGATGAAATATATCTAATCTATAAATTGTCTTTCAGGATGTAATATTCATACACAGTAGTTGCAATTAACGAATAACCAGACATCAATAACGAGATATCAATAAGTGTGTATAAATTAACAGAATGAATTTCAATAATTGTCTTTAAATCATAACGAAATAAATTGTGATATTTATGCAAAAGTGCATATCATAATTGTGTGCATATTAAAAAGCATTTTTTAAATATATATTTTGAAAAAATAAATTCATTGTAAATAACTTTTCCTTAGCAAAACATCGATTCGCTCTATTGGTCTGAAGAAGAAGAAGAAGAAGAACTTTTCCTTAACAAAACATTGATTCAAAGTGTATATTATCAATTATAAATCTTGTAATTTATAAAAGTATAAATTAATGATAATTTAAATACAATAGCATATATGACGAGTCGATTAATCTAACATTCATCTATGTATCATCTATCTTTCATGATTTTTTACGACTTTAAAATGTGAAACTTAATAATTATTCAATAAGCTATTTTCTTTGGATATCAAAATCCTTTGTCAGCCTTCTATTCACGCTATGTTCTATTTCGCAAATACGTCTCCTTTACACTTTCAACTGCGCACGAACTCTCGGAACCGCGTTAGTTACTCTTTTATGATGCACTTTACGGTCTTTGGGAGGAAATTCACTTTTATTATAGAAGAATTCTCAGGCGCGCCCGGTGACTGCGAAACGCTATCCTTCCGTTTTTTTTTTCCGTTTTTTTCCCTTCTTTGCTCATCGATAAAGGTGGTACAAGCAAGATAGTTTTTACGCCGATATAAGATGTGGTGTAGAAGTTAGTTTCGTTATGACCTTACCTCACTATCCGAGAATTGTTCTAGAAAATTTGCAAGTTGTATACCAAGTGGTAAAAACAATAAAAAATGAGAAAGCATGAAATTAATGAACGGATTGTTATATAATAACGAAGCGGATATTGTTGTAATTTATGATATGAATTATCTCGAAGCAGTTTAATTCAACAACGTCATCCATGACATCGTATAATTGAAAATCTAAAATTTATTGTTGAAATTAATGAGAATGTCTGCGCTTTGAATTTGCCAGATCAATTAAAAAAAAAAAAAAAAAAAAAAACGGAAATTACCGCTCAGAGCATTGTGATGCATAGATTGAAAGCATTACTAGGCACTTGCTTTTAATGGGCATTACTTGAAGAGAGTGAGCATTAGTAGGCATTGCTTGGGCATTAGTTAAGCATTACAGAGCACTGCTTGGACAGCGGACACTGTGTCACATATTCAATAGTAATGTAAAAATAAAAAACCAACTATTTTAATACACTAGTAATCAATAATACACATCTTTTTCTTTTCTGTTTTTAAAGCAAAAAATAAATAAGTTACAAAATGCAAAAAGAATGAAAGGCTGAAATATAAAAAAATGAATTATAATAAGTATTTTGTATATATTCCGTATTAAGTACATAATACCTGTTGCATAATTTTTTTACTTTTTATCGACCAATGTGCTCGCAAAAAATATATTTTATTAAAATTCAATCGAGAGGACGAAATTTATTAGATAGACTCTAACGAGAGCGTCTGCGTGTCAGGCAGCTTGAAGATCGATCAGGAAATGGAAAATTACTTTTTCTTTAATCACCGTTTTATTGATTATGAAAATAAAAAACCCTACAGTTGCAGCAACTGCATCTCGGGAGAATTTCCGCCTTGTATACGCTTCGGCTACTTTTTTTCCCGGAGTCACGCGGAAGTGAATCGTTTTCGCGGAAGTGTTGAGAAAGATGAGAAACTCTGACGGTGCGCGCGCTTCAGAGAGTAAGGTGTCCTTATAAAGAGCGGTCGTAAAGTGCTGAACGTCGCTTAAAGGGTCGTCTTCGGGCTGCTATTACTTCGAGAAGAGCACTTTGCACTATTACCAATACACGAAACACGACGATACCGACGGGAAATGATAGAAGGAAGGGGGAGGGAGGGGGGGAGGGTGGCAATAGTTAATCTTAACTCGGATCTCTCCCTTTCAGAGGGAGTCTCGTCTGACGAAGAATGTCCTTATTCCCTGTTTACTCGCGATCTCACCCGTGCCACTTTGACGGATACAAAGCACATACTATATACACATTAAAGGAGAGTATCATGTAATATTACTTCATCGATTAGCTTGATCTTGAAAGCATTCTTAATGCAACTTTTTCTTCTGTGAAGGATAAATTTTTGTTTTTTCTAGGTAACACTTACTTTTTTTGTTTTCGCTTTCAGATTATAAAATGCGATTAATACTGCTTATAGTTGGGCATCAACATGAATTAGTTATTGATCGCATAAAATTTTCTTCTTTATTTAAAATCTCTGAAGAAAGTGTGCGTTTAAACTTTTAATTAAAAAAAATAAAAGGTATAATCATTTTATGATGTAAAGAGAGAAAAAAAAAGAATGAGACTAATAAAAGCTAAAGCACTTGGCGGTATACTTGTGGCAAATCGTTATATTATGTATGTGATTATTATAGTTAAGAATTTAAATAATAACGTAATTTAAAAAAAAAAAAAATTTAATTTATTATATATTGTAAAAAGAACTATCGTAAAAGTGCATTTATTAGTTAGAGTTTTATTATATAAAATATGATAAAATGATGCATTACAAATTGTCGATACAAAAGATTGATATCTTTTAGTATCGATATTTGTTTGGAAATAGGAAAGCATCACCTTAGCGCGTAACGAATAAATTTCCGGATGGATAGGCGTGGTTAAAAAGAAGAACTGAATCAATCTTACTCAGGAAATAATATCGCACGTTTTATCTCGCGGGAGACGTACGCCTGGGTAGATTATTCAAAAATTACCGCCTGTCATTGAGAGCGCTCGTCAACTGGATGTTACGTGAAAAGTTTTCGCGATGTTTCGCCCTTATCCGGGACGCGAATGGCAGGCGATCAATCCTGATGTCGGGAACTCAAGGAGTTCCATCACGTTGGCGAAATTGATTTAAAGACCGCATCGTAATCCTTTCGTTGAGCCCCCGGCCGACACACAGAGAGAGATTCCCGTTCCATTAATGCGAAATGGGGTAAAGTCGATAGTACATAATGTTGTCGCACATTTCCCCAGTGCATACAAATTGCTTTGTTCACGGTGGCTATTTTTCTCGCTCCGGCCACACAGGACGATCGGGGCAAATACGTTCGGCAAAATTTCCCTTTACGACCATCCTTTTACACCGCCTAATCCCCCTCGTAAAAGCCAGCGCTCGCGGCGAATTGTAGCTTCGCTCGCTATAGAACGCTTTGGAGGAAGAGTTCGTAGAAAGCTGCAAGACGTTGCGAGTAAAAGGAACGATATCGTTGACACGAAATTGAGGCGAGAGATTTCAGCGCGGATTTCGACGGGAAACAAATCGGGCACCGTCGCGTTATCGAACTCCCAACGGCAACGTAAATTCGATAGATGCTTCATCGCAAAATAGAATCATTTTCAAATACATATATATATATATATATATATGTGTGTGTGTGTGTGTGTGTGCGTGTATGATGTAGCGAGACTAAAGCAAATAATATTGCAATTATGTCATTGTATTTTCATTTTACGCGAGCAATAATTTATTTGATTAGAAACACATGCATGTTTGTGCATGTGTGCATGTAAATTATATTCACTTAAAGATATTTTTTTTTTTTATTATTTTTCAGAGTTTACCACAAACACCAGCCGGTGGTGCTGGTGGGAAAGCAGGCGCGAGTAGTACCGGCTCAGGTGCTGGGATGGTCAATGGTGCTGGTGCCGATCATGAAAACATCCGGGATGGTGCTGGCATAGATACAGAGCTCGTAAGTACATAAATAATTCGCAATTGATATAAATATATATATATGTCTGACACATTATGGCGACATTGTTGACAGACCCACATGATTTCTAAAAAAAAATTTGTTTTTCTTAGTTAGATCGGAGACTTATTGAGTGATGTGTTATATATATATATATATACGCATAACTTTCTCTCTGTATATATTATAATTTTTTAAATGAATTAAATGTTAAATGTGTGTATTATAATACATAGTATTATGCGACATATTTTTTTATCATCCGTTATAAGAAATTAAAGTCGCGTATTTTCGATAAATACGTTTATTTTATAAATTATTTCTAGAATTCTTTACATAATAATCCATTGTATGATTATTTTGTTCATAATATCTGCAATGAAATGTTGCAATGGTACTCTTTGTATTTCTTAAAACTTGATTTCATTTGAATACTTTTCGCGGTTAATGAATTTCGGCAGGCAAAACGGCATCTCTCGATGGACGAAATGGAAGTAGAACATTGTCTTTCTTTGTCAATAATTTCAAAGCTCTTGGAAAAGTTTCTCGCAAGTGCGAGCGCCGTCGCTGCGGCAACGAAAGTTTTACATGGCATTTAAACCGACCGGCAAAGCGGCTATTCGTTGCACCGGATGCTATTGTTTACTTCGTTCTACTTTAGTTTGAGTGGACCCTTTTATTGCCGCGTACCACGGGACTAGTAGGGTGCAAGTAAAGAGAGAGAGAGAAAAAAAAAAAGAAGTCTTGCGCTGGCGTGTCATGTGGGAAATCAGTGTGATTACGCTCGACCTCTAAGTTATTCAAAAGACATTCTACATTCAAAATTTCATTTGAAATGCAAACCCGCTACATGTATTTTCTTGCTGAAATTATGAATATTGCATTTCCGACATTAGTGTGCACAAATTTTAATAAAACTTCTAATTTATAGAAATATATAATTAAATAATAAAAATTACATCACATCGAATTGATGAAACAGATGATACAATAAATAATTATATAAGAGAATTTTTCGCTCGAAGTTTTTATTGGAAAAGGGAATAATCCATTCGTGTGCGTGAAAGGATTAAAAAAAAATTTACGTTTATGCATAGTAACATCATAAGTTAAAAGGGAAAAGGGAGGGAAACAGCAAGATCCGGAAAGTATGCAATACGGGATCTAACCAAGCGGTAGAAGCTAGCTAGGAATTCAGGAATTAAGCGATTACTTCCGAAGTTAACCATTGTTCCCGGCAATCCATCAATCCGCCTCTCCGACGATTCTTCCAACCGTTTTTTCGCACGTCGATCTATTCGCACGGAATTAAAATCGTTATCTGCGTCCCTCCGTTATTCGCCTCTCCGAGTTTCGAAGAGCGGAGGAATGAGTGGCAAAGGGTGGAAATCTATGTGTGAACGTCGGACAAAAGGAATGCGAAGAGATGGAGAGATGGAGAGAAGCGACTGGTCATTCACAGACTCTGAGATTTCGACGATATGTGCATTATATGGATCTTTATTAATACACCATCACATATTATCACTACTCTTCTCTTTCCCAAAACATCTTTTCTAATTTGCTCTTCTTCATTTCTTCATATTTATTATCTATTTTACATCAAATTAAATAAAAAATTATATATATAATATACAAATCATTAATTAATTAATTAATTAATATGTATTAAATTGATAATGCAGTCTCTCTCTCTCTCTCTCTCTCTCTCTCTCTCTCTCTCTCTCTCTCTCTCTCTCTATACATATAATACACGTAAAATATTTACGTAAAAATATTGTTGATTTTTTACTTTAATAATTTTCTTCTTATAACGCCTAACTTTTTAGACATTTATTTATTTAAATAATGATATTTTTAGTTATGCAATTATATGCGTGTTTTAGCAAAAACATTTCAAAAAGAAAATATTGTATATTTTTCGAATACGCAGTTAATGAAAGAAGATTTTGAGTATACGTATAAGTAACGAAACTATCTTTGCGGAATCCAATTGGATTGCTAGTGATCGATATTATTCATCTGGCTTTATAGGTATTTTTAATCGAGCTTCCGGAAAAGCTCGCGCCCACCGTTGATTGTCCGTTCGTTCGAAATGTCGGCGCTACGATAGAGGCGTTAACAATTTTTTCATCGCTGTCCCCATTCTCTCCGTGCTCTTCCTCTTTTCCATCTCGGCCGAATTTTTTGCAATTTTTTCGGTGTCTATCGATTTACATGCGCCAGCAAAATCGACGATGCTTACGTCGTTTGCTGCGCTCGTCTAGCAATTTATAATCGAAAAGCGGTGGGACGCGAGCTTCGGTGGCACGGCAGGCCAGATGAAGCTGGGAACGTTTTATTGTGCTTACTACAACTCGTTGTCCCATTTTCTAACTGTTTCGATATATTGAAGCCGTCTAACCTCCCATGACCATCCTTATGTATTTGCGTATTCATCTCTGCGTCACTTATGTGACAGAAGTAAAATTGGAAACGTGGTAGGATCAGGAATATTTATATCTCGCATATTCTCTCACGTCAATATGTAATGGAACATAGTTTCTAGAAATCACAATACATTTTTCTTCACGCTCTGTTTAAAAAATAAGCGGATGTACATAGCGCATGTATATGTATACTATATATTATAAAGCAAATTTTATTATTGGATTTTATAAAAAAAAAAACAAAAAAATATTTGTATATATATATATATATATATATGTAGATAGCTTATTTTCTTTTTTTTTTTTACTTTGTTCTATCTCTCTTTCTCTCACCGCTATTACCATATTATGTGGTTAGAATATATTAAACATATCATGATTATTAATTAAACCATGATGTAGAACTAAATAAGTAATCATTTTGAATTTGAATAATAAAATCTGAACTGTCAAAGAGAGAAAGGGAAAGGGCGAGAAAGAATTATTTAAGATACATGTATTATTATTTTGTATAATAATATTCACGGACATTACAAGTGTCTTGTTTAATAGTTTTTATTATCTAAAAAAGAATTAATGTTTTTAAAATTATTTGCTATCTATAAATCGAAATTTCTTTGTGCTTTTCAATCGACCCGAGTGAGTGATTTAGGAGCGACACAGACGAATCGAGAGCGTAAGGGTCTATCCTGCGTGTCTTGTACCAATTTACCGTGGCAAAGAAAATCAATTTCATTGCCATTATGCTGCCAATTTATTACGTTTCTCTTACTCAAGTTATACTAACATACTATCTCGAAATTTCTCACAAAAGCGAACACTAACACCAAGTTTTTTCCAAGCTGAACAATTATTATATTGATAAAAATACGATGATTACTTTTTTTCAAATTTCATATATTTTATTTTTTTTTTTCATGGTATCTTTTTTTAATTCTTGCACTCGGAAAAAAAGCTAAAAAGCAAAAAGAGAAAGATTATCGTTGCTTATATATTTACTCAAGCGAAATAGCAAGAAATATTAGAAAGATGCATATAGAACATCTGCTAACATAGACACTCGCATATTTGCTTAATTAAACGGTAGATTAGCAAAATGTCTGACCAAAGTTAAGAGTAACAATACGGTTTCGTGATTATGCAAATTTCTTTAATTTCTTCCTGGCCATCTGCGACGAGCGTTAATGTTGTGTAATAAAGGAACCGAGTTATGGGAAGGAATGCTTTTCTTATATACGTATATATCTATGCAGCCCGCATTTAAATATATTTTAAGTCAGATTTTTCTCTCAATTTAATCGACACTCATTACTTATATACATATATATATATATATATATATATAAAACAAAACATAATTAGCAATGCAAAATAGTAGAATAATAATAGAAAATAAATTTAAGAATTAAATAAATAACGTACAATTGAATTTTTTGTCTTTTAAATGTAACTTTTTTTTCTCGTGTTTTTCCTCTCTTTCGATGGCTCTCGGAACAATCACTATTCCACTACGAAAAAAATTATATATACATATATATACAAATGTGTAAAATAATACACCTGAATAACTCGTAAACAATAGGCGTTGGAAATAATTGTTCAAATAAAAGTTATGGAGTATACATACAGGAAGCAAACTGAATATGATGTCATCACCTAGCATGTTATATTTCAGTATACATTTATGCAACTCAGTTTTTTTTTTTTTAAATAGAACCATTTTATTATTATTTTTTTTCCTTTTTTTCGTATAAATAGATTTCTCGTAATATTTGTCATGAAAAGTTATAAAAATAAAATGGCTAAAATATATTATACTGTAATTTGACATAATTTGACATAAACTCTTTGAAATATCTGATAAAATATTCATTTTTTATCTTATCTCGATACTTTTATGCACAAAATAATAAGAGAAATCAATCTGTGTGAAGAAAATGTACAGCTGTTTTCAAGAAAAAAATATAACTATGCTTGATGCAAATTACAAAAATGCATTAGAAAAAAAAGCAGTTACACATAGATAGGTGCTGCAATGGTGAAAGAGGTGCAGAACGTTTTATTAAGCCGGATACCGGCAAAAACCATAGTCACAGCCGATGCGAAGGAGTAGAAGCGGGGTAGAAACGCGTTTATCGAAAAGTGAAAAGAGAATGTGGCGGATGAAAAGGGTAGAGAAGAGAAAGGAAGGCCCGATGCGCGGTAGGTATTAACAAAGAAGCGCTCGGCAGCATAGGGGCTTTGAATTCACAACCCTCTTCCACCTCCATTATTTCCTATCTTCCCAGCATTATACATTTTTCTTCGCTATATCATGAAAAACGTTGGTGAAACGTTTCATACTCGCATATTCACAAGTGGCCGCGAATCCGCTTTATTAAACCTTTTAAACACTCGGGAACGCGAATTATCAGCATTACAATGCGATAACATTTGATAATTGATAAGCATATCGATATGAAAAAGATTGCATAATTCTAATTAAAGTAGAAATAAATAATAAATAGTGAAAGAAGCGGAATATATCAAAATTTTTTTAAAAAGAATTTAAAAGAATAGTAACTTCACACGTGTGTGTGTGTGTCATGTGTGTACTTGTAATATATAAATGTACGAAAAATTATTTTATGACAAATATTAAATATAAATACGTACAGCATACTATTGTCTGATTTGAAATTACTGTCCCGAAAATCACATGTTCTTCCAGAAATTTATAAAGTTTGTTTGCATCAAACATTATTTTGTACTTATAGTAAATATTGATTATAATATCGGTTAATAAAAGATTGTTTCTAATAAAATGTCAAAATTTATCAATATTAAATCATGTTTTTTTCTCAAATATCTCTTTTTTTATCCACCAAATCGCTACTATTTTTGGTTTTTTTTTTTTTTTTTTTTTTTTTTATTTTGAAACTATCCGATTATTTCGTAAGACGGTTTAAACATATATTCAGTGTAGGAGATAAGATTTTAGCGATATGTACGTAATACTATGCTAAATACGTCTTGTAACGTTCTCGCATAATCCCAAGACATCCAGGACATCCTTTGGATATAAAGAACGTTATCCCGATATATGGAAATACAACGCCTGCGTTGCAAATAACAGCTCGAATCATAAATCAAGAAAGTAAGCCATACATAAACTCGTCTTTATTTGACTTTTATCTGTTAGTTTATCACTGTTTGATAACTCAGGAAAGCGAGTAAACCTCTAACTTTTTCATTTGATCCAAACATTGTCTTAACATCGAACATTTGTATAAATTCTTTCGTCGTCTTTTTTTAAATATGAGATCAACTTTTCAAGAAACAAGAATCAGTTTTCGACAAAATTGATAATGATTGGATTTTTTTAAATATCAAATTATTATTCGATACTTCATCATTATATATAAGAATAAATGATTTTATTTTTATACATTTTTTTTATTATTTAAAAGATGAATTTTAGAGTTTTATTCTACAAATAAATCTGCATCTCAATTACTGAAGATGCGCTTTCAACCATTTAAATGATAATAGCAAAGTTTTGCAAAGTCAATTAGCAATATTTCTTTCGTTTCAATCGTGATACTATCTGTTACATATATGAAAGTTTAAGAAAGAAAATTAGGTGGAGAATTAAATATCTTAATCTTCAATTTTAAAATTTGATTTTATCTATTTTTGTAACATTGTAAAAAGTCCTGTCCGCTTTATAAAGTCTAGTTCAAACTTAATATAAGTTGATTTTATAAAAGGAATATTTCTATGTTCAACTTTGCATTGTGAGAGTTACTTTACTTGCATATCTTGACATTACTCTTTCTAGTAGGTTCTACATTTTGTGCGTTTTATCATCTCATTAATAAGCCACGTAAAGCAAGTGGAGTTATATTACAGATGTTAAAAGCTTTATTCAAAGTACAAAGAAAACTTTCACAGAATAGCGGGCGTTTTGTTTTTTTTTTTTTTTTGTTTTTTCTTCGTTTTTTCGCCTGATTAATCTCATGTGCAGAATGTTTCCGTACTTTGTTCGTTAGACTTTTGCATTTCTCTCCCATGGCCTTAAGAAAGAGAAAACTATTTTTTCTTTTTTTTTTTTTTTTTAATAAAATGAAGCAGATTAAACTTGCCATCAACTCAGAAGAAACTTTATCTTATTGGACCTTCTCATTTTTTTCATCAGCCTTACGATTAGTCTTTACGATAGCAGCTTTTTTTAAAAGAAAAGTGCTCTACCTAATTTTTTATCTTATCCGATTTTCTTTAAGGAAGGTCCCTTTCGTTCGCGGTTCCTTAATAAATCGCTATCTAATTGCTTCGTACAATGCATGTTTTATTAGCAAAGTCTTTCGCCAGAAATTTTCCTTATCAAAGATTAATTATTATACTTTCCTCGGTATACTTTATAAAGAAAATCGAAACACATGAGACACATAAAAGTCACAAAGAAGATACTTATTACGTATTTTCGAGCTATCTTCGAGCATCAAAAAAAAAAATGACAGAGTATATAAACATGTTTAAATAAAAATAGAGACATGTATGTTTATAAAAATAAATAAATAAATAAATAAAAGCAAAAGGAATAAAATAAGGAACAATAAATATAAACATGCACGTTCATTTAGAATTCCGGAACGTAGTCATTAACTGCAAGCTCTATAAAGAAACAACTTTTTGATTGAAATTTCTTCGAAATGACATGACTTAATTCCTGTCTGAGAGATAACAGTCGTGACTCGAATCGAAAACATGGAAAAGAGAAACCGGAAGCAACACTAGGGTATTCACTTTGTTACTCGTAGTTAACGGGAAATAAGTGGCACGGATGGAGACACTTTACGATCCGTGGAAACTTCGTAATAGTACCGTACCGTTACGACCTTCCGCCCTCCGTTTCAATAAACTAATTGAACCTAAAACTTCTCAAAGCCACGTAAAGTCCTAGTCGAACAATATTCATCCAGCATCATAAAATACTACGCAGAGTTCAAGCTAAAGTTCCCTTAGTGACATTTATTAGAAAATGATTACAAGAATTTAAAATAATATTCACACGTCTTATTTACGAAGGTCGATGAACATAAATGTACTATTATGTTATTGTGTGAAAACTTGTCTCGAAAGAGTTTAAACGTGTCTATCCAATTAAAAAATTTGATGTTGAATTTTTGTTAAAGGAAATAGAGAAATATGAGAATTTTTAAAATATCAAAAAAAAAAAGAGAGAGAATGATATTAAATTATAAATTTGCTTTTTATCCAAGGATTACAAAATGTCTTTAATAAAAAAGTTCTAATAAAATCTAGTTACATCACGGAAATACAAATGCATTATTGAGATAATGAAATTACCTTTAATCAGCTGGAGAGCTTTAGAGAGACATTTAGGATACTGCAGCAAGGGCTGGATTTTCACACTTTCGCATTAACTTGTACAACCCGACCGGCTGTTGGGATAGAAAGTTTCTACACTACTCGCGAGTTGAGCCGAAAACGTTATCTCGTCGATGTTGCATTACCGGAAGTTAAGTTTAAGCCATTTGAATCCCATATGGATCATACAAGTGGATCATACAAGTTTATCAGTTACCCAAATGCTTTTATGAAACTATAGTATAATGAAAATAATTTCGTGTGATTGCAACACGATAAAAAAAAAAAAAAAAAAAAAAAAAAAAAAAAAAAACAATATATGAATCTTTTTATCAATCTTTTCTCGCAACGAATAATTCCTACGCTAATAAAATATTCAATTCTTTATAAAGATACAGACATTTAATTTTATTTATACTCGTTTGTATGCAAAATGCAAATGCGCACTTTCCGAATGCCATATCGACGTTTACCGAGGTAATGCGACAAGAACTTGACGGTCGTTCGTGGCGGAAATATTACCTCGTCAATGCCGCATTAAGACGTGATAAGTTTAAGTTGGGATCCAATTTGAATCTCCGACAGCTTGTTATCTCGGTTGTGAGCGCGACTTTGGCGATGCGCAGATTTAGCATTCGCCAACTTTGGAACGAGCTAACTCAAAAGCGCGTTCCGCGGAATCGTTCAGCGGTATCCACCAGAAATTCTACATCCCGCGCACGTATCAACTTGTGAAAGTCCCACATACCAGAAACGTTACACGAATGCAGGGATGGGGAAAACATTTTCTTCAAAAGTTTTTTAAATTACGCATTGTCAGTTTATAACACACATTTATGCAAGCGTCAAGTGAATAAATTATATTGACGTAAATAAGTAACAATTGTAATACGCATGTGTATAAAAGTATTATTATATGAAATACGTTAAATTTTATATATATAAAAAATATATACACATTTTATAATTTTATAAAAATTATATGTACATTAATATTTTATATACGTATTATATTATACATATATGATGTAAATGGAAACCAATGGAATCTCAAAAATAAATTGGCAATTAATTTCGCAAAAATAGCAAACAAATTATATAAATTATAAATTACTTCTCCTGTAGGGAGGATCGCTTTGCTGTCACCGAATGCTTCGTCACGAACCTCCTCTTCTCTCCTCTTGTTTGTTCTTCTCTACTTCCTCATGATACTCACACGGCATTCATTCGCGAAAACATCGTTAATTGCTATCGCGCGTGCACTAATTAGCTTAACAGAATTATAGCGTAGCACTTTGCGCGGCAAAGATATTTCTCCACAATCGCGCGAAAATTAATTAATTGCGCGAATTGTGGTATGTAATAATCGTAAGAAATAAGCGCGTGTATCATTTTTTAGTATTTTACGATCATATTTCAAGAGACGACACACATACGACGCTTTTTGCTCGTTTGAGTCTCGTTATGTGGCTGATAACAGGAGATGAAAATTACGGATAAAAAAATTTTCAAATCCTAAAAGCATTAATAAAATGATATAAAAATTATAATTTTCTAAAAGTATATTTTAAATTGAATTTGAGATATATTTTTAATGCTGCGTTCTGCAAAAAAAAAAAAAAATAATAATAATTTAACGTTGATAAATAGAAAATCTGATAGCAGAAAGATGACGTCATGCGAGATAAGTTTTAACTTTCAACTTTCGGAATTCTATTACCCGTATATTAATCGTTATTGTATCGTACACGGGTCCACTGCAGGATAGCAAGTTGGGTTGGCAGCATCATGTTACTTTACTCAAGCCAACCCGTATACTGTTTCAGGCTTTGGTGTACCGAGACGGCAACCTCGTCTCAGGCTCACTTGAGGCGTTGGTGCAGCATATGGTACCTACGGAGGAATATTATCCCGATCGGGCGTACCTCTTCGCCTTTTTGCTGAGCGCCAGGCTCTTCATCAAGCCGCACGAGCTTTTGGGCGAGGTTTGCGCTCTCTGCGAGCATCAGCAAAATCTGAATGGAGAGGGCGGTAAGGTGAGCACGTCGTAGATATACTTTCGATCTACGAACCGGCACGAAACCCTTTGCCCGACACGATGTATCCACGAAGGCCGCGTGTATTATCGTTTCATCACGGGGTCATGCATTCTCGTCTGTGTTCCTACTCTTCTCTTATTTCGTCCCTTCACCTATCGCGAAATATAAAGAGCGCAAAAACTTTCTTTGCTTTTTTTCATAGTCTCTATCTATCTAGTACCTCACGTCTGACACGAGTGAAACAAATCATTTCTCTTTAACTTTAACAGAGAATCATTTATCATCACGATCCTATTCTCTCTTTCTTTTTCGTTATCTTAGTTTCGTTTTCTTATCATTTTCCTGCGGATACTAAGATATCTTTATGTAGTATAAGTTGTGTTATTTTCTGCTTTTATGAGTCAGCGATATATCATAAGAATTTCAAAATTATCATTGTGGAGCTATTTTTTATCCACATCGATCCAATAATAAATTTACTTAATTTAACTTATCCGTTTCCGTTAGTTTATCCATTTATTGCGTAAAATTTTTGTCCCTTGAAAGAAAAATTTATTTTTGTCATTGAAAAAACGATAAAGTATTTCGTACGTATTTCAGGAACGACTGCATCGCTTCGTGCCGCGACTAGTGCAGCTGCTGGCGGAATGGACGGAAACATTCCCGTACGACTTCCGAGACGAGAGGGTGATGGGTCACGTCAGATCCATCACGCAAAAAGTCGCTGCGGTCGACGCTGCGGCCAGGCAGGAAGTTTCGGCATTGCTGCAAAACTTACTGCTACGACTGACGGCCTTGGAAAGGTACGAGGAAGGCCTGGCTAGACTGGCGACCGAGGCAGCAACGGAGCAGCTAACACAGGTTTGTGAGTTTCCGTACCAAGCGCCCATTTGCAGCCGTCAGTTTGCATCTCGCTGTCCCGTATTTTGGCACAGTCAGTTAGTCGCTTTAGCACGACGTATTACGAACTGCAAATATCGCGGATGTTTCTAACGTCAAAGTTCGTACATGATGAAATTCGATCGAAGAGAAAAAGAGCAAAATGTTTGGGAAAAACAGCAAAGTCTATCGATACGATAAAATAGCAATTTGATGATGTAACGTTTAGCAGTTTCCACTTCTTTCGCATAAAAAACGTTTATAAATATATCTGATGTTAACTTACATAATGTTTTATTCAGATGACATCTTCTACTTGTATAAAATATAAATAATTTTTACATATAAATATAT
>JBCAUJ010000001.1:1597230-1645297 GCA_038406275.1 Cataglyphis albicans
CCACGTGATTTCTAAAAAAAAATTTGTTTTTCTTAGTTAGACCGGAGACTTATTGAGTGATGTGTTATATATATATTTTTTTTTATTTAAAAAATTGAAAAGATATTTTATAAGAGAATAAAAAAGAAAAAAAGAGTTATTTTTAAGATTTTTTACTTTAATATCTTTAATCTTATTTTAAACTTTAAACTTTCAAATTTATTTATATATTTTCTTTAAAATTTGGCTATTTTTCACGTGTTTTGTTTAGAATAAAAAATTCGAAATTTTTGCCCGAAAATTATTTTATATTTTAAATAGTATTCTAAAGAATTTTTGAAATACTAATTTAACATAATATCAATGAGAGATTGGATGAATCTATGCTAAACTTATGTACACAATAATTCTACCATGAATACGAAATAACTGTTACTTGCGGGACCAGAATAAAATTAGGTATTCGAGGGTAACACGAAAATTTCCATTAAACCCGTGAAATAGAATTTCTGGCGAGTTCGTTCCAAAGAATATTAAAGCGACCACGGTTATTTGCCGACTGTGTGGTAAATGTCGCAAAATTTCTACAAGAAAATAAGGCAATTTTGCAATATATGAAAACGTAGCTTTCTCATATCTCCTGATATATTCATCTAGACATCGATTTATATTAAAAAAATCATTAAATCTATACAATAACAATTTACTTTAATTGTTGCAATATTATTTTCTGTTGTATACTCATTGAAATTTTAACACGAATTTAATCCTTGCTCTTTAACTATGCACTTGCGATATATTTACGATTTTAAAATCTGTTTATTATTGCGCCAAAAAGCTTTATGTTTGAAGAAAAAGCACGAAGGCCATTTCGTTGCTTCAATGATTTCATATGTGATACGCAATTTACGCGAAGATTACTCGTTATGCTTCCAAGACAAGATAGGTTAAAAAGAAGAGACGAGAGTTTCAATGGATAAAAAAAATAAGTTCTCGAGTATTGAGAGAAAGAAATGAGAGACGAGAGAAACGGCGAGCTCTTGCAATGCTCCGGCTTATTAAACCGCAAGTTCTCTTCATCGCGCTTTTTCCACTCGTTCTGAATATGCCATGACAACAACAACTTTACGGAACTTTACATAGAAAAATAACGAGATATAACGCTCGAAATCAATAATTCAATCGCAATACTGTATTTCTCTCTTTCTTTTTTTTTCTACTCTCATATTTTTCTACAGACACAAGTTTTTAGAAAACTTGAGCCACGCTCTATATGTATTCCTCAAGAATTTTTATTCATGCCATACATTGTGGCACGATGCAATATTTTTCATTGTTTAATAAGTAACGTGTATACGCGCGCGCGCGTGTTACGCTTTAATTAAAAAATGCGAGAAGAACGAAACGCATTTTCCTATTCTCTCATATTTTAGACTCTAACTACACCTTTTTTTATTCGTTTTTCATAACGATACAAATAATTCCAAGCGCAAAGAGTTTAATTATTAGTTGGCCGTACTTTCGTTGCAAGTGTTCGTTGCACGTGTCGCATTTTTTTTTTTTTTTTTCAGGAAAAGATTATTTTTTTTTATTCAAGACGGAAGAAAACTTACAAGACCGATAATGAGTTTTCGATATTTGTTTTCTTTCTATCGAGTAACTTCTAAGTATCTATATTCTATATCGAGAGCTGGCAGAAACACCTCGAGATCACAAGTACATTACTTCCTTCGTTAGAAATTTCGTTTTAACTTTCAATTTGTTTTATCCGTCGATTCGAACGAGTTTCGTTTCCTTTGAACAAAACTTTACGAGAAGATATCTATGCGTCATTTTTTATTACGCTCTATCATTTTATTTTATCGCGATATTAATTTTGCAAAACATGTTTCGCGACTTTAGCGATATTCGAAAGAAATAACTTTATAATTGTGTATTATGTTTCTTCTTTGCTGCATGATGGCTTTAACGTCATAATTATTATACGTGTTCCTACATCAGCAAGTTGTTAAATCAATTAACAGTTAAACCAATTAAACTAAATATTCATCGCTCAAGTCAAATACGTCGAGCGTGAAAGCTCATTAAATGTGGCAAAGGAAAATTTTGTACTTTCTAATTAAAATTTCTATTGCATTAGTAGCAGTTCAATTGAGCCAATTTTATTAAAAACAGAAAATAAAACATATTATAATTTGTACATTTATATATATATATATATTTGATAATTGAAAGTTAAGAAACATGTAATGTTAATTACGCGCAAAGATAATTAAAAAAGAGATAGCAAGGATTATCAAAGATTTCAAAAGGATATTATTTAGAATGCAAGAAAAATAGAGATTTATTATTTTTAATTTATTTCAAATTTTTTTTAATTCCCATTAAAATATAATAATTTCGTCACGTGATGAGACAACGGAGCGGAGGAAGCTCGATGCAAGAAATTCTCTCGCAAATCTCGCGATGCGAGTGCGAGTGCGTGTTCCCAAAGAGAAACTACACTTACCTAATATCTCGCAGCCACGTTTCTTTGCGCATTGCGCAGAATATTATCGCTCCCGGCGAAATTTCCAAGCAACTCGCAACTTTATCTCGGTCCGAGACTGTCACCAACCGATTAGGTCTTTTCAACGACTTTGCCCCAGTAAACCACTACGAAACTAACTCTGGCCTGTACCCATTTCATTATCGTAATTGGCCGCAGAAGCAAAACAAAGTATTGCTCGATAATTGATGAAAGACGAGAGCAATTTTAAATGTCGAATTATACAAAAAATGATAATTTCCAAATAATGACATACCGTTGCGTTTCCTTTAATAATGTGAGCTATTTCACAATCGGAAAATTTAACGCCAATGTTAAAAATTACTTTTCTATTCCCTTGATTGAGACTTGGCAGTAAGACAGTACATATTAAATCATTGAGATAAAAGTTTTAACTTCCTTGTAATTTCTTCGACGCAAGTTTTATCATGTTTTTTTTTTCCATCAGCGATAAAACTCAGTTCCCATCACAGCTATGCTCATTTATTTTCTCTACTCGTGCTCCTGTTTATTTTATTAATTACTGTTAATGACAGGATATAGAGAATTTATTTTTACGACTTTATGTCATCAATTGAAAAAAAAAAAAAACAGTATTAGAACGAAAAAAAAAAAAATGTTGCCTTTACCGCACAAAACAATTTTGCTTTTACGAGTATGTGTGTGTTTTTCTTATCCGTAAAAAAATTTTATGTTTCAAACACTCTTCGAAATACCTCAAGATGGTCTTTTATTTTTTACAGTCGAAATCAGAACTCTTACCACGCGAGAACTCTTGAATTTGCTCTTTTATCAGCATTCTCGTCAAAGCAATTTCTCCTTCTCCTAGTTAAACTCTGTCCACTTGTGTGCCGGGCACTTTGATAATACGATCGACGATATAATTCAATGGGAGAGGAAGTCCGTCTCAGAGTGCCATTTCCTCCTAAACGGATCACGCAGCCCAGTGATTTTATTCGTCGCCTTTCGACGACATCTTTCCTTTTCCGTCGCACTCGAGAAATATATATATATATATATATATATATATATATATATATATATATATATTTACCAATATATATATTTCCCTCACCATACCACTTCTTGTAACATTCAAAAGTTGTCAAAGGGTGTGTATCAGCGTATACATATGCTCACACATTTATAAAACGAGAGTATAAAGATAGAGAATGTAGCCTAGAAAGTCTATGCAAGCTTCATTCTTTCTTTCTCTCTTTCTCGTCTCTCTGTCTCTTTCTTTCTATCTCTGTCACATCAGTCTTTGAGATGTTACATTGGAACGAATATCGTCGACAAATCAAATGGAATAAAACGAGCAGGGACCGGTAAAGAAATCGAAGCTCTGAAAAGCCAAAGTCTCTCGAGAAGAAGTAGAAAAATATAAAAGTCAAAAGTGACATATGTAAATACCCATTTATGCACTGTTGCGCGACAAATTTTTTTTTTTTTTTTTTTGCAAGTAACGCTTTGTTCTATTACATTTCTTGTACACTATATTTGATTTTGATGAAAGTAAGATTTACAAAAAATGAATCTCTTGACTCTTGTATTATAGTGCTACACATAAAACTAACTCTTATGATTTTTTTATATTTATCTTTTTTTTATATCATTTTTTAGATGAATTGTATTAATTATTTTAAAAGAGCAATACAAGTTTTTATAATTTTTTCAAATCGACATAGCTAACAAAGTTTAAAAAAAAAAAAAAAAAAAAAAAAACTAAATATGCAGCGCTGTAACTTATGTAAACAGCATGAATCAGTATGATGTTTATGATATATGTGATGCTTTTGTTTAATTATTTTGTTTGAAAATAACATTTATACTTTTGACGCTTTTTATCACACACACACACACACACACACACACACACACACACACCTAAATATTTTTCTATTTTTTTATATTATTTCCAATTTAGAATTTTTATTTTCTTTTTTAAGGGGATTCTTTTTTTTTTCTTAAGTGCAAGAGCTTTGAACCACTTTAATACACATATTATTTTGTCTTTCAGGTGGATATTACAGAACTCTGTCCATCAGCCACTGTGCTGGCACAACAATTGACCCATGTGGAACTCGAGAGACTCTCTTACATCGGACCCGAAGAATTTGTGCAAGCCTTCGCTAAAGTGAGTTTATTTTTAATAACTATACATCTTATTCAAGATTTTTTAAATGCTTTTATAACGATTTAACAATATTATTATAACGTAGAAATTGTTAAACACCATTATTTTAACACTATTATTTTAATTATCCCGTGAGGAGTCGCCGCATTTGGAAACATCCTTCAAAGATATGAAGAAAACCCGAAATCTCGAATCGTATGTTCAATGGTTTAATAGATTGAGCTACTTCGTAGCGACGGAAGTTTGCAAGGTAAATATCATCACTTTAAGAAATATCAATATTCTTCCAATACTTTTTTCAAATTTTTTGTAAAAAGAGTTCTTTCTTTTTTGTTCTGAGTAATATCTAAATAAAATCTTTTAATGAAGAGAAATCAAATATTGAAATGAGAAAGTATTTTCCAAAACTGTTGAAAAATTTTCACGTTTGCATGTGTTGTCAAATACTTCACAATTATTTCGTTTTACTCTTTTAGCATGCAAAGAAGAAGCAACGCGTTCGTGTCGTCGAATATTGGATCGAGACTGCTCGAGAATGTTTTAACATTGGCAACTTCAATTCCCTGATGGCGATCATCGCTGGCCTTAACATGTCCCCTATATCTCGCTTGAAGAAGACGGTAAGTGTGTTGAAAAAAAAAATTTGATTAAATTCTTTTTTAACTGGATAGTAATATTAATGCTTTTTATTAATTTTATATACATATATGCAAAATAAGAAATAATATTATTTTTATTATAATTTTATATTATAATTGAAAAATAGAAAAGATGAGAGAATTGTATAAAACCGCGCATACACATATATTATTTAAAGATAATAATACGTGTGTATGTATATGTGTAATGAATATTTTCTGCGATACATATTGAATCGATGCAATTGTTCAGCAAATTTTATTATAATTTTGCAATAACAAGTTTCGCGAAAATCGCATCCGGCAAATTGAAACCAGCATAGTGGTTTTATTCGCGCGGAGGGGACAATGCATGCATATATATCTTCCAATTTTTCAATCGCGCGAGAGCGTATCTGGAAAGTGCGAATATCCGCGGGACTGTTAGCGCCCCGGCGCATTTTTTGCAGCGCCGGGGAGATAATGGCGCAGCGACACGACTGCTACGACCCTGTTCGTTTACACCCCCTTTCGTAGGATTGCACGCCAGAGCAATAAAGGCTCTGTAATCCTCGTAAATCGAGCGCGGTGACGCTCAACATTGAGCGTGACAAAACGCCGAGAGCCAAATTTCCGCGTCGTTTCTCCACAAAGAAAAAGAGCGAGCGAGCGAGCGAGCGAGGGCAACTTTGATCGCATTCCACATATAATCGGCTTAGTCCAAAAGATGGATCATTAATAAAACTTTTTTCTCATTTTTCGTTGAACGAAATTAAATTTTCTTAACTTTCGTATAATTTATACATGTATGTAAAAGTTGGTAGGAGTATACGCGGCGATTATTATTTTTCTCCCAGCTCTCGAAAGGAGACGTTAGAGGCAATCGTTATCGACGGAAAGAAATGGAAAACAGAGCGGTCAAATTGACTTGATTGAATTTTTCCTGTCGCGGTTTGGCGTAGCCGGGAAGGACCCGAAATGTGGCTCGTGCGATCTGGGTTAATTAAAAAGTTTCAAGTCAAACGGCGTTGCTCGGCAACGTTGTCCTCGCGTCATTGCATTCCTTTCGTCTCGTTGGGAATTAGCTAATTGCCCGACCCCAGCGTTCTACGCCCACGGGAGGACTCGTGCCATTACGTATTCTCGATTTCCACGCGAATGCACTATGTCCAGGAACTCCTTTAATCCAGTCGTCGCGCTCCCGACGGAATGTTCTGTCGGATAGTACTTCCGAAAGAGCTTTCACATAAATTGAATATTCATTTCAATAATAATAAAATAAAGCCTGAGAAAAAAAAAACTTGATTTTTAGTAATTGTTGGTCACAATATTGTTGTGTATAATATAAAATAGATTTGTTATTTTATGGATCTAACAATAAGTATAGTAGATATAAATTGGAATTGTATTTTAGAAATTCTCATAGAGAACACATGATCTAATTATTTAATTTAAATATTAATCAATGACTGAAATCAATTTAATAACGTGAAAAAAAAAAAATAATTCAATAATTTTAAATATTAAAATTAATAATAATATACTTAACGCTTGTATTACTTTTTCTGTAAGAGAAATATTCGCAATGAATTAGAAGATAATAAATCATGATTTAAAAGGGATTAATAATAATAATGATAAATAAATAAATATCATTCTTCCGGGTATATTCTGGTATATTTTAGTATACGCGGGAGTAATGCATAATCGCATATTATGATATGCATCAATTAATTATGATTATCATAGACTACTCTCGCTTAACTAATGAGGAGCTTATTAAAGCGCGGAATGATTGACTTTAGATCCCGTATTAACGGATCAAAGAAAATTTGCGAAAGGAAGAAAACAACGACAAACCAATGCTATCTTTTACACATACACACACCCACATACACATACCCACTATTGAGAAAATAAAAAAAGAACGAGTCTATGTCTATTTTAAATATGATATAAATAAATGATAATGAAATTTAATGAGATAAATATAAATGATAATGAAATATAAATAAAATAGTTTTACATACTAACATATACATATATATAAGCGAAATATTTGAAAATAATACAATATATGATAGATAATTTTTGATGATTTTATATTTTTCGGGAATTTTATTTTTTGTATATAACTTTGTTTAATTAGAAAAAAACAAGTAGCATTGAAACACTTACTTTTTTTTTTAACATATTGTTTATCTAATATAAAATTTAATTTTTTCTCTATTTATTTTTTTTTATTATTATATATAATCAGTGATATACTTTTGAATTATATATATATATATATATATATATATATATATAATTCAGTTCACGATTTATCTTTCAGCATTAGAATATAGCGTAAATCCTAAAATATGACATTAATGCAAGATACGATATCACAGGAGTGGGGATTAATTTACTGGGTAAATAATCTGCAAAAGACATCTTTGCCAATGAAAAAAATTATTCGCTTTTCAAAAAGCTAACTATGTTTGTTCACGATTATTCGCTTTCATTCCGCGTATTCGCATCGTCATTTCATTTTATACGCCGAAGGATAATTTACATCCGTAATCCTGCTCGCCCGATGATGAGATTCTTTTACTTACTAAAGCAAGTGTAGAAAAGATAGCTTGAAATGGAGTTTTCTTAAGTTGCAAATCTTCAAGTAATAGTCGGAAATGATAAATATACAGATAAGAGAAAAGAAGCAAGAAGAAGTACTGCTGGAAAAATAATTACAAAAAAGAAAAGTAATATAAAAATGTAATAGAACTCATATTAATCCTTTCTCAGTGTCAGAATTTATTTCTAGTAAACATTAAAATATTTGTTATACACAATTATATTATTAAAAATTTCAAAGTTATTTACTATATTATAATTAAAATATAAATCTGTTACTTGCATATGTAAAATATTTGTGAGATTTTTGTTATTCGATTTTATTAATTTTATTTAATTATTCTTTCTCCGCGTATAAAATATTTTGGTAAGAATTAGCAATTGAATTTTGAAGAATTTTTTTAGACTACTTTAATAGAGATTTTGAAAAAGCTTTTTTTGAGATTCCTGGTTACTTGCATCCCTTGCGTCACATATCCATTTTTTTGCTGATCTTTTTCTGAAAGTAGATTTCGTTTCTTTCACACGCGATATTCCGGCATCTTTTCTGTCGTTCTAGCCAGTTTCAATTTACCGGATCTGGCAAGAGTCCCCGATTGCTACTGTTTTTGCTCTAGACGAGCCTTTCCTGTAGAGTCGAATCGAGTCGGACCAAGAAAAATGGCTCCCATGATAGGCAAGAGGTTATTCTCTGGAGATCAGGCAAGATAAAATCAAGAACCAAAGTCTCGACGTACAAAACAAAACGAAATAGAGATTTTACGAAATAGAAAATTATTTATAAAATTTAACTCTGATTTATTGATCTGACCCAATAATCTTAAATATATATTTAAAAGATTGCAGATATATGCAGAAAAATGTATAAGAATAAACAAAGAGATCCACGCATTTAAAAAATTTAAAGTCCTTATCAAAAATACTATAAAAAAAATTTATAATGCATATTTGTGTATATGTATGCGTGTGTAGAGAGAGGGAGAGTTTATGTTAATATTTTTGAAAAAAAGAAAAAAATGAGATAAAGTAAAGAGATTTATAAGAACGATAAACCGCTATCGGTAGCAAAGAGTTTGTTATAATAAATAGAGATTGAGATTAGAGGATGTAACAGCATTTCGAGCGTATCTTAATTCTGAGACTTGAATCAAATGCAAATATTATCCATCGAGTTACAGAATTCTTAAACGAACGAAGCATGCTTTTCGCATCAGACTAGACTAAAGAACGGGTTTGAATTGAAACTGCAAATGATCTTCAATCCTGAGATATTTGCTCAGATTTCGTATTGCTGCGAATATCAAGACAGTATTAAGCATAATATTAAGTATAATATAAAGTAATGTCTTGTTGTATTTTTTAAAACATTAATAATTATCTTTCTCTTTTTATTTTTATAATTATGATCATAATACGATGTTTCTTTGTATGGAAAATTACTTTTTTTTTACTTTACACAAAACTACCCTTTTTTGACATTCATATGTCATTATATTCCAGTAGATAATTTTATTATATTTTAAAACGATTACATTAAGCTCTGATGGATTGCGCTGCGATATAGATAGGACACATTTTTATTTTGATTTTTAGTGGTCGAAAGTACAATCTGCCAAGTTCTCTATTTTGGAGCATCAGATGGATCCTAGCAGCAATTTTAGCAGCTATCGCAGCACGTTGAAGGCCGCAATGTGGCGTAGCGCTGGTGCTACAGACGAACGCCAACGGATCGTAGTGCCCTTCTTCAGCCTTCTCGTTAAGGATCTTTATTTCCTTAATGAAGGCTGCAGCAACAAGTGAGGAATATTTTTTCTATTGATCTATTCACAGAGTTAAATATATTTTAAATTATGAATATATTGCATGAGACATTCTATTTTACATTTAATCATTATTAATATATCGTACACGCAATAATTTTATAATAAATTAGATAACTGGTCAGACATATATCTGTCTGACGTATATCTGAATAGTTACACGTCCGATGATCAACACAACTTTGGCATTATTATTATAGAGATTAAAATTATCGATCTTTAACGTGTCAGATACAATACGCCTAACGTATGCCTAAGCGCGACGAGCTTTCTCAAAGTTAATTAATTTCCACTGCTCAAGTTCAGTTATGCATTTCAGACTGCCAAACGGCCATATCAATTTTGAGAAATTCTGGCAGCTAGCGAAGCAGGTAACTGAATTTATCGCGTGGAAGCAAGTTGCCTGTCCATTCGAGAAGAATCCACGCGTCATTGCTTTTCTTCAGGCGAGTCCCGTGCTAACGGAAAACAGTAAGCAATATTTAATTTATCCTACTGTGGAAAATATGTCAAAATGATTGAATGCGACGAATTTCTGTTTTTTTTTTTTTTTTTGTTACAGCACTTGCGCTAGCGTCTTTCGAGTGCGAACCGCCCGATAACAATCCGGAAAAGGAACGTTATAAAGCTTTAAAGTGAGTATCACAACATGTATTATGTAGGCATTCATCTTTTGCGAAATATATATTATTATTTTTTTTTTTTTTATATTTAAAAGTATTTATATCGAACAAAAACGATAGAAATTGGGATGGAATTTCTTTATATCCAATATTAATAAAACAAATTTTTGTTATATATAATATAATAAAGTTTTATTGAATTTCTAAATAATTCTGTTATTAATATTTGTATAAGTAAAATAATTTTAAAAAAACTATTTGCTTTTATACTAAACGTACGAAGCAAAAAAATGAAGATTTTATTGCAATTATATGTTAACAGATCTGAGATGAATGCCCAGTGAAAGCGAGCTATGCCAAAACATGCCGAATGGGAACGATATTGATATAGATATACATGTGGAGATACATTTATAAATATTAATATATTCATAATCGTAGTTAGTTTATTCGTGAAGAAAATGATGAGAGAAAAAAATGAAGTGAAAGATCGCGACAGCTAATTAAAGTATTACTGGGACGACCTACGTGAGATTAGGTATTTCTGTCTTGCGAATTTTTATGATGATTAAAAATTTCCAATGACGATTTGGCATCATCGGAAACGTCATTTAATCGCGATCTATACAATTATCGCTTATCTTTCTATTTTTTGATTTTTTATTTATTTTAACTATATATATACAGTTTAAAGTATTTAATTTTTTATTAAGTATTTAATTTTTTATTCTCTCGATTTTATCTTTGAACGAGCTTTTGTTGATTATTCGATATCTGCAAATTATCATCGGAAAATGATATTATTTGTGCAACGCAATAGTTGTGACTTTTATTCAAAATTTTTTTATTTTAAAAATCTAACAATATAGGGAGTAAATAATTGACATGTGCCTAAGGGGCAATCAGTATTAAAATGCGAGTCGTCAATAAAATGAAATTGTACCGATCGATCAATTTCGATAGTATTTACGAGTATCATGAATCGAAGCTTTGACCGTTTTAATAGCCGAAAACTTTTATGGTCATCGTGACCATGAATATTGAGTTATGCACGTCTTAAGGATGATTGCGAAATTCGCTCGACAATGTCGCGTAGCCGTAAGTATAGTTCCTAAGCCTTCGACTCGTTGACAGCTTTTCTCTCGAGCGCGAGAATCGAATCGCACGATTCTCTTTATATTTCCGGACAATTTCCGAATACGATGCAAGGATTTCGAAACCCGCTCGAGAAAGACGCGAGTGACGTGCTCGAACTTTTGTACATAGTCCTTTTGATATACGTTAACAGACATTTAGGTGTGAGAAGTAGGATCGTTCCTGTAGAGTAAATCCGGGCGATAAATTTGGGAGCGATAGGTCGTAAGAAAATCTCGTCATGCGCGTACTTAAGAGGATGAGCAACCAATCGCGAAAACGATCAATCGAGGCGAGGATGATGAAGAAATCGAAAATATCGGCGAATTGATTGACATGGCTCGGCCGTGTTTCTCGTGCGTTTGACATAATTGATTCGATAAAATAATAGTCGCCGTTTCCGTTTCTCCTGTGACGCACGCAAGTATAATCCGTGAAAAATTTACCTGACTACGGATTTACGCGCGATGTAGCGATCGAAATAAATTCGGTTGTAATGATAATAGTAGTGTGGTTTTTCGTAAAATTTGACTGCGAGTAAAATGAGAGAGAAATGATTTGACATAAATTGTAATTATAAATTATTCTTGCAAATTATATCGTGAGATACGTAAATTTATATAAATTTACGAAAAGGTGTTCAAAATTCGTCAATATTTATCAACGTTCAATTAATCAATTTATCGATTTAATCAACAAATGATTAATGATCATAAAAAATTCAGCAGTAAAACATGTATACGTAAACGCATGTAAAAGTATTCATAAATGAGTACATTCGAGTGTCAAATAAATTAAGTTAGTGTCAAAAATTGGCAAATCAATTTTTTCTAGAATGAATTAGGCTCGGTAATTAATATGATCATTAAATATGTAAATGTAGTATGCCGTGCCTTTGATCGATCATAGAAAAAAATATATTAAACGTAAAATTTAACAAATTATAAAAAAAAAATATAAATTATTAAACATCAGAAACGTATTCTTAACGCGTGCGTCACTATTCTCTCCGCGAAATTACGTATGTTTTCCCCGTAAAAATCGAAGTCTTCGTAGGAAGTGAGATTAAAAATCTGCCATAAAATAATACGTCAGATAGAAAGAGAGAGATACCCATTTCTCTTTTTTATATTTAAGCGCAAATATTTGCCTAGATAAATTCAAGAAAAGAAGACATATGTGTTTCCGAGCAGTTATAGGGACCAAGAGTTTGTTTCTCCCGTGTACATAAACTTTGCCTATGGCGTGAAAAAGTACCGGGAAATTGCAATTGCACGATCGAAGGAGAGAAATAAAAACAAACTGTTTCGAATTTTGCTCACTGGGTCACGACTTTGTGGCCTGAGAGAAAAATTGCACGCAAATCGAAACGCGTTTCCAAATCGCGATTTCGTTTACCTGAAATGGATGTATACACATAAATTGAAGAAATAACGATGTTATGTAATAACATTTCACTATTCTTCGAAACGATAACACGCGTTACAAAATATAAAATCTCTTCCAACTCTTTCGTTCCTCTCGTCCATTCCGTTTCTATATTTGGTCTCTAATAAAAATTTCATATCTGTTCTAATTTCTTTTTGAGGTCAACAAAACGATCAATACTGATTGTCAGAAATAGTCAGTCGTGTTTTTTCTTTTTTTTTTTTTTTTCATCGAGAAAGACTTTTTTACATTTTTCATATATTCGAGAAGCTGGAGACAATCTCGATTTTCTTTCCTCTGTACACATTTTCGTAACTAATATACATTTTTATGAGACTTGTATTTTAATCGCGTTTTTCTCTCGCGGCACATGAAGTAAAAAAATGACAAGAGATACGAAATGCACTTAGTACACCAAGTGTACAGAAAGATCGCGTAACAATGAAAGTATAATTTATTGATCGAAACGAGATAAATTACGCGAGCTCTGCGCGAATCAGGTCATCGTAAGAATACTCATCTCGATATATTATTAAGATGTTTTTCGCCAAACAGTGTCTTTATTGTTACGTATCTTTTATATGCATTTGTTATTAAAGACTCACTCAATGTTTTCATAAAAGATTTTTTTAAATTTTATATAGTAAAATATATTAATAAAATAATAAAGTGTGTGTAGTTATAAAAAATGAAAAAACACATGTAAGCATGCGCCGAAACTTGTTGTTATAAACAACATTTTTTTTTAACACTTTTACAAATTTACAAGTGCCCAAGTATATATAATCCGTCAGTTTTTTACTTATCATGTTATATATTTGATAATTATCTTCATCCAATATCATCAACTCGATTAAAATTATTATCAAGTTCGATTCGCGGATATTTGAACGAGATCTGGTTATGCCGCGAGCTCGTGGCAATTTTCCCTAAGTAATAACAACAACCAACATATGCGCGTTACCGTAAATCAACAGTAAAGCAAATTACACCATCATTTTTTGTTTTTAAGCGGCGCGCGTGTTACATTGTCAATGATAATAGCGTTGTATCGTGGTCGCGTATCGATCATGATCCGCTGTTTATTATCGCTTCGACCTTTTTCTGCTCAATATCGTTAATCCACTTGAAATTGCCGTTCATTTGTTTCGCTCTTCAGATAGCATTATTTTGGTTTTTCTATCATTTTGTATTATTTATCTAACAAGCACAACGCAATAAGTTTGCTAAGCAAGAATATCGTTGTGAACATGCAGCACATCGATGAACAATCTTTTCCTTTCCTTTTAATAGTGCAAAATATTTTGCCGGGAATTGATTTTCCACTTATTAGCACAATATTTTGACCATCAACAATTATCCAATCACTATCTTTCTCCTCGCATTCGACGACACTCTAGCGATGTTCTATAGGTAATAATTCTATAGGTAATAATTCTGTACATAAGAAGAAAATCGTGTGTGTATATATGATTATATACGTATCTGTACGTTTTTTAGATTTAAAGTATAGGCCGCAATCGAATTTAGGTATCGGCGCAAATTGATCCGTTTCGCGGCAGAATCTACGACCTAGTATCAGCGACTATAATCGCGGATCGGTCATCAATCCGAGATTGCCTAACACGACTTTAAAGTATGTTCGTATGTTTATGTATGTATGTATGTGTCCTCGAGCGCGCGATTGATTAGAAGACGAAGGTAATTCTTGCTTAATATCTAGTCATTAGATCGTTAGTTTGATCCGAATTTGTGTCATTAAACGTAGCTTGTATTTATTTATTTATTTTTTTTTTTATGTATATTTAAATTATTACACAAATCTCTTTTCTTCTTAACTCGAGATTTATCTAACTATGTCACGATGCGTTACAATTCTGTGTAAAACTTTCTCTTAATGTATATAAGATTTATATTAAAAAATTATTATTAAAATATTTTAGAATACTTATCTTTATGTATATTAATATTTACATTTTTATCATTATACCTTTTCCATACTTTTATTACGATATATTTTTTAGTGACACAAATTCGGGCCATTTTATGTTTAAATTAAGTGTATTCGAGTTAAGTATTTAAAACATTAATTTCAGCTTTAAGCTTAAAACTCAACATTCCCTTAAATAAAAAGCATAATTGTACTATGCGATGTAGATAGGATATCTCTTTTATAGAATTCTGCGAGCTCATTCTTTGTTTGTCACCTTATAGCAAATATCTACAACCAAAATGCGTTCTAATATTTTTAATATTTTTAATATTTTCCAAAATTTTTTTTTTTTGCATACGTACCTTGGTACATCAAGCGTATCCAAATCTCGTTTGCAAGATTGTTATTCGAGACCATTAATTAATTTCTTGCCAACAAAGTACTTCAACGATCGTATATCTAATGCGATTTGTAAGTTTTTTTATGTTTCCAAGTGTTCGTAAGCATAATAAAAAATCAATATAACATATATTCGGGAGAATGAAGGTTTGACTTTCAGTTTTACGAAGATTGTACCGAAAGGAATAATCGTGGCGCGATTTCTATAAATAATAAATGCAATGAGAGCATGAATCTTCTAGCATAAATATCATTAGTATCGACGAAAACGGATGCCATATTTTCAAAAACAAAGAATTACTTATTCTGGCAGACTTTTATTGCATTGATATCTTTAAATTGCCGCACTTTTCTGCGCGCAAATTCTTAGATTTTTTCTTAACGAATCATGATTTTGGTACAATCTTCATATTAAAGCGTAAGAAGTCTTTCGAACTTTATATCGAATCAATGTTTTAAAATTGTGCTATTTTATATATTCATTACTGTTCTCGTCGTTTTTATATATTTATCCTTCAAGAAAGCGAATAGTGCGAGAGGTAATTTAATAAACGAGCAATACGAAATTTTTTAGCTCCTGTCTGATCAATCTAAATTATAAAAGCGTAATAATGTAACTCGGATATGTAAGTTCGTACGGCAAGCATATTCTTTCTTTCGCTACGTTTCCATTCAACTTGTATAAACGCCATCCGTTGAGTTGTCACTTTGAATTGAATCGGGTCAGAGATATACAATGTTGGGACTATTGTACATAAAATAGGCTCAATTATGTAACAGCGACAGAAATGCAGCAATTACAATATTACTGTAGAAACGACGATGTCTTATGAAATAAACTGCAAATTAACAAAATTATCACCGACTATAATTTATATCCGCAATTTTTTTCTGCGCGCATTATTTTATATACATTTTTGAGAAAATCAGACCAGAACATTACAACACATCTTGTAAACCTTATATTTGCATTTTTCTTTTTTTTTTTTTTTTTAGTTATGTCGACGCAAGGATTACTTCCCGCCGTATCAGGAATAAATCAGAAAGAGATAATATGTTGAATTTATTATTTTATCATTTGTTAAATTTTTTAGATTGATGTAATGTACGCAGGAGAAAGGAAAATGTACACATACACACGATCATGTGTGCATATAAAGTAGATGTTTTTTTTGCACAGTGACAAAACAATTTTTTTAATAAGATTTAAAAAATATAGAAATGTCTTTGTTATTTTTTTTTTCATATTTGTGCTCTAATACCTCTTAAATCATTAAAATTAAATCGTTTTACTTTTATCCCTCTCTAAAATATGTATAATGACAAAGTAAATATTTTATTATATATATATATATATATATATATATATATATAATAATAAAATTATAATTTGCAATTGTTGTTTATGTACATTGGTCCGACATGTATTAACTTTTCTTATAAACAAATTAATAAGTAACATACACAGACGCACACATACACATACTCATACACAGATGTTTACATGTTTGAAAATTTTTTGATCTAAAATTTTATCTACCCGCTAATGATTCTTTAATTTTTTGATCGATCCAGCGACGATAATACGCAACACGAACATAAACTCCAGGTTTGTTCGCCTTGCCACAATGCTGACCCCAGCTGGTTATTCCATATAAGGTAAAAGCTCCTATATATAAAATTTACTATTATTATCACTACAAATATTAATTTAATCTAAAATATAAAATTGAATATATATTTCTTATTTCTTTCAAAATACTTTAATTAAAGAGTAAAAAAACTAAAAAGAATCACGCTTTTTTATTTTTAAAAATATAAAAATTTTTTTCTGGCTTTGCTATTATCCTTCTTCTTTTTTTATTATTACATTAATATATTTTTATAATTAGACGTGTATTATTAAAAAAGTTTATATTGTTGTATAGGCCATTACTATTTTTTTCATTGCGATTAATCTATAGATTATTTCAATATTACCATTATGATAGCACGCTAAAGGACCTCCGGAATCGCCGTCGCAAGTATCGATACCCTCGTCAAGATATCCGGCGCACATCATCCCCTCGCTTATGGCACCTTCGCCGTAAACATAGCTAGCCCGACAAATTGATTGGTCTAACAAAGGCACCCAGCCATATCGTAAATCCTTTGATTGCGCTGCGAGACAGAACAATGACAATTTGATTCATCCTACGAAATTCATCTTAAAATAATCCTTTCTGGCGTCTTGCTTACTCGTCTTTCCCGTTTCGATGCTTCCGAATCCACTGATCGTGCAATTGAGTCCAGGTGAATAGTCGATATTCTCAGGCGGCAGGCAAATCGGCATGATATCCTTGCCAAGCGGGATACCGCGGCCTTTAAGTAGAATCAGAGCGATATCATTGTTCATCCTGTGACCCTTGCGGAATTCTTCGTGCACGTAGTAATCCTCAATGTTAGCTTCCACTTCCGTTCCCTCGTCTATCTGATGATATCGAAGGCAGTATAAAAAAAATATACATTTTAGCAAATATACTATATAAATACATTCTCTTTGAAATCGCGCGTTTAATTAATTTTACTCACATCCGTGTTGTAATCTCCCGCACGAACAAAATATGTGCCTTTGTTGTAACCTTCGAGACAATGTGCCGCTGTTAGTAGATGTAGAGGCGATATCATGACCGCACCGCACCAATGACTTGATCGACTATGCCCTCGGACTCGTATGCTGGCCTAAAAAATTTTATTTGACACATTCTTTTATATATCATCAATGTATAATAAAGTTTTACCTTAGTTCCTAAGTATAAATAAAATTTTGGGATTAAAATAAAATTCTAAACATTCAATTATATTAAGATAAGATATGTATAATTAGATAATTCTCTATTAGTATCATAATGTGAAATTTATTTTGTAAAACTAATTTACCTGCCAGGGATAAGTGCCTTTCGGTGCAACGTTACCATGTACCACTTTTTGAAATATCAAATCATCGTCGTCATTAAAATCTTTAGCGCGATGACCACAATTTGTTGGAAGTAGCTCGTCGATGTTTCGTTCTGGAAGTTCCGGGTTGTTTATCCAGTATGGCTGCTCGATAAATCAGGGTCAAGAAATAAACAAACAAATTATACAAATGTTATAAAATATTGTTTATTTTGAAATTGTTGCAAAGATCGAAGAATTATTATTAGCTTACACAAGTATTATATATTTTAACATTTTTCAAATAAAATATTTTGAATCTAATTTTTTTATTTCTATTCGAATATATCTAATAGAAGAAAAATAATTTTTAATCATTACAGTTAATATTTGGCAGTTAATAATTACGTTACAATGAAGATTTGTTTTAAATTACCTCGGCAGTATTAACATTTCCAGGTGAGCAAATTACACCTGCGTCCTCATTATGATCGCAATTATGTTGGCCCCAGTGATTATGCTCGCAACGATATAACTGCGATTCGTTTCCATGACAGAAAACCTATTTTACAAAACCAAGGAAAGTAGCTTTAAATTATAAATATAATAATAATAAATAGTAATAAATAAATATAATATTATAATAGTATGTGCTATTTTATTGTTATTTATTAATTATAAATTATTTCTTATTTCATTAATAAATAGTTATTATCAATATATTATTGTTATTTTAAATATAAGTTATTATAAATATATAATAATTGTAAATTATAAATGTAACACCTCGTCAAGCCATATAGGTCCTTGGCCTGGCCCAAAAAAGCCATCCTTCCTAGCGATTGCGATACCACCATATCCCAAAGATCTACAAATAACAGTTGCCGTGGCATTCGTAAAGTCATCGTCGCATACAGTACCCCACACACCGTGATGACGCACTTCTACTCTTCCTTGCAGAGGATTGCTACCGTTTGCCAAACGCAATTCGAACGGTGCCTGAAATCAAAGTCGTATCGAAATCTGCAAATCTATTCCCGCTCATTTCTTTAACTTACATCGCAATGTTCCGGACTCTCGTCGGAGCGATCTGGGCAATCAACCACATCGTCGCAAATAAATGGGGTTGGTATGCAAGTTGGACTATTATCGCATTTCCAATGACCTTCCTGACAGGTATTGACTGCAGTCTTACATACTATGCCAACAGCTTCTTCCGGCTGACAATTGTGAATTCCCCATCTAAGAACAAGAACATTATTAAATTTAGCCATTAGTTTTAGTGCAACAATAATTAATAAAATATAAAATATAAAATAGAGACAATTTTTTTACATATACCCATTAAAATCGCATTCTCGTAGTGTAGTCTCGTTTCCACGACACTTCAACTGATCCACCATAAATCTCGTAGGTGGCTCGAGATTTCCATAGAATCCACCCGATCGAACTTCTAAAGCTCCGAGATCGAAACCGAGCTCTTTGCAAATGACGTCAGCATTGATCATTCCAAAGCCATCGTCACATACCTGTCCCCAATGTCCTAAAACTATTCGAGATATCGAGTGATTTACAAAGTAAAGACACACAGAGAAAATATATTTGTCCTTTAAAATATTTTATTTTATTTCTTTCTTTTGTACAATTTTTTTTTTTTTTTTTCATAAAAGATATATATGTAGAAGGTTTCTATTTTTAGAATGTAATTATCCACAGAAAAAAAAAACAAATTAAAAAAAAAAATTAATTTAAATCAATTACACGCAATTAAAAATAAGGCATTGAAATAAGCACAAAGAAATAATAATGTATCAAGAATAATAAAAATTTTATTTATTTCATTATTTTTGCGATATATGTACTTACTCTTTACTTCTATTCGACCTTCATAACTGTTATTTGCACCAGCCAAGCGAATATCGTAACCGAGATTTTCAGCAGTGCAGATATTCTCATCACTGCGATCATCGCAATCATTTTTGCCGTCGCAGACTTGTGTTTGATTTATGCATTTATGATTATTGCAGATATACATGCCACTGCAGTTCATGCTTCTCTCTCTCATTTCATAATAATCGAACTGCTTGTCAGGTTTAAGCGCACCAGTCAATCCAATGTTGCTGTTACTCAACAAACACACATTACCATCCGATCTAAAACAGAATATGTAAATATGTAAATATATGTATGTACACACAACATGCTCTATACTCTCTCTATATATACATATCAGCCTTATCAAAATCAAGTAAAAATAATATAAATTATTATTATAAAAAACTATCATTTGTTTATACACTTTATACACTTTATTATCATCTAGAAAGAGAATTTGTAAAAGAATTGAATTTATAAAATAATTGAAGATAGAAATGTTAATTATACATACACATACAATTTTGCATATGTATGTATATGTATATGTCAATTTTTAATATATACCTTTCTTCAACATGGCTGTATTTGCGGATTAATAGATTAATAATTATTTTTATACAAACTTGTGATTAAACGAGCGACAGGTGAAATCAGCTTCTTTGCATCTTAGAGCACAGGTTTTCAACGGTGTGTTCAACCATTTTTCTACATCGTAACCCTCAAGTTTATGTTTTGCAGATTTTTGAAAAAGATTAAGATCCAATATGCATCTTCTTTCGTCGGCTCCATTTGTACAATCCTAAATTGTATATTATAGTAGAAACATTAAATTATAATTTTATATGTATATTATATATGAATATTTGTATGAATGATTGTGAGTATTTTTTCAAACAGATAAACATAATATATGTTTTTAAGTAGAAAAATGAATATATCCTCAAAATTTTATAAGAATTTAAAATTTTAAGTATACTTATTATAAGTATTTTAGCCAACTTAATATAATACATCACTCAATAAATCTCCGGTCTAACTAAGAAAAACAAATTTTTTTTTAGAAATCACGTGGGTCTGTCAACAATGTTGTCATAATGTGTCAGACCGGGGACTTATTGAGTGATGTGTTATTCTTATAAGAAATTTATATTGCTAAACACAGAGATTGTTTAAAAAAGCTCTATTAAAAAACTTTTCTCCAATTTTAGTAACAAAGCATTTTTAATCTAGACAAATTTTCAAAATGTGTTTGATAACCATGATCCTTCTTTACATATATTTTCAAGAAATTAAAACTGACTATGACATTGAACCATGAATTATTTTATTACATTGCGCACATATGAAATGGATATGTGTGAACGAAATCGTTTATATCTCACCTCCTCTCCATCGCAAACCCATGGGGATGGAATACATTCTCCTGGCATACATTCGAAATGTTTAGGTTTACATTGGCCAGTCAACATTGGCCGTTTAGGATCTAAAAAGAAATTACTTTTAAATATCTCCCTTTACTACAATATTTATTTTGTCAGCGTTTTCTCTTGATGATTCAACACGAAAAAGTTTGATTAAAAAACTTTAAAGATATACCAATATTTCCACAGGCAGGAATATCGCAATATTCATATTTTCCAGGTCCTGTAAAACACCATGGTCTCGATTCTTTTCCTGGATTAGGATTTCTGCAGTAGTTATGCGTTTTCAATTTATCCCGAACTTCTTTATTAACAACCTGCGATAATAAAAATTAGATTGCATTTAAATTCAATAAATAGCACGTTTCTTATTTATATAATAGTAAATTTACATTCACACGTAATTGATGTGCATTTTTTTCATCGGCCCATGAAAGACATGCATTTCCTGATATTGTTACGTTGGCTTTACCAGTGTATTGATTTCCTTTTCCGTATACGCAACCTAGAAAGAAGCAAATAGAATAAGAGCATTGCAAATAGCATTGCAATAGTGTTTCAGCAGCTAATTATTTATCGCAATATATATTATAAAAGATTACAATATCATATTTTATATCAGAAATTATATTTGACATTTCGAATCAAATTAAGTAAAATTTGATAAATTTTAGTAATATATAAATTATTTTTTATAATATGTTTAATTAATATAAAAAGATGGAATATATTATATTAGATGTAAAATTATGCAATTTCTTTTTTTTTGTTGTTTTTTATTTTTTTTTTTTTATTTTGCGTATATTTATATGTACCAATATCGTCATAAGGTCTCTTGCAAATAAAAAAATGGCCTTGCGAAGCAGTTGCGCAATCTTCAGTGTCCCAAAAAAAATAATCTGTGTCACATGTCGACTCAGGCCGTTCATAACACGGAAATTTTCGTTTCATCACGATACAAAGAGGGCGATAGCCTACCCACGGTGGTTGTTTCATATCATCCTTCCATCCAGGCCACCACTTTGTAAATCTAACAAAATATTTTATAGAAAATTTAAAGTAAAAAAAGAAACTTGAATTAATAATTATAATTTAAATTAATTCATAAATTTAGACGTGCAAAGGAAATTATTTGATTGATATTAAAAACATCGATTAAATAGATTCAAATAAAATAAAAATATATATGTTATTATTTTTGATATCATTAAAATTGTACTTGAATTTAGCACGCGCGGAATCCGCCCAGAGCCACAAGGTCCGATTTATTGTGGTGAAACCGAAACCAGAAGTCATGATTGAGTTAACTTCCGGATACGATTGCAATAGCAACTCAGACACAAAGTTGTTTTCCGCTTGACTAGTGACGTCGATGAGTCGTGCATTCCTTCGCGTACAGTGCTCCAATGCTTCGGCATGATTAAGCCCGCTATCAGGGTGAGCCAAATGATAACAGTGTCCATTGTGCGGTATCTCGTCCTTGCGACAATGCACTATACGATTAGGAGCGCATCGCACACCAATCGCATCTCTAGCTACACGGCAATCTTCATTGTGTGTAAATCTAGATATAATTATTGTTATAATATTATTGTTAAAATTATCACGATATATTTTAACGTAAAGATATTTGTTGCAATCTATTTTTTATGAAAAAAATTGCAAATAAAAAATGATCAGAGATTTTTAAGAAACAAGAAAAGCAAGAAATATGAAATATAAATATTTTACTACTATCACGAGAGGAAAAAATTCTAAAAATTTAAATTTTTGTCATTCGACTATTTCTGCCAAATATTATATAAATTTCTGATAGTGCTCATCTTACTTGCACGATTGAAATTTAGTCTCATTGCCAAGACACGTTACGGTATTCGCAGCGATCCAAGTTGGTACTCCATTGCGATTGTTTCTGCCTTGCCAAGCCATTTCAGCGCCTCTTTAATAAATAAGAAATTTGTCATATCTTGCTTCTCTATTACTTACTGTATTGCGATTCAAAAGAAATAAAAAGTTCAAAATTTATAGAAAAATTTATACAGAAAATTTATAATAGACAAGTATCAAGATGAAAAGAAATTATTAAAACAAACAATTTTTTTATATTGAGAAATATAATAAAAAATATGCAATGACCTATTTTTATTTGTTTAATAATTAAGTTTAAATCTAAAAATTATCAGAGGGAGAAAAAGAGAAATTGGTCTAATCAAAAATCATTATATTGACATGACTTTTAAGATGTAATTTAAATTTTTATTTTACCTGATATAACCAAGTTGCTTGCATAAAATATGAGCTTCTTTCAATGTCCAACTATTTCGGGAATCGCACACAATACCCCAACCAGGTAGTATACCTTGCACTTCAACATAGCCATCATTAGGTCCCGAACCACCTCTCAAGCGAATCACCTATTAATATAAATAGATATTATTTCATTATAATTTAAAAATTAAATTTTATAACTCGCTTGTACAACAAATAGATACTCTTACCTGACCAGATATGGGTGTTGGTCGAACGATTTTCTGCGAATGATTCAATGGTTGCACTGTTGGTACATAATACACTGGAAATGGAGCTTCTTCTACAAAAAAAAAATAAAACAAAAATTTTCTTTATTTATTTTGTTTAGCTATTAATACTTATTTAAACTAGCGTATGTAACAACTTGTATTGTTGATATTGTAAAAGTATGTATTTTTATATGTTAATGCTTCTCCATAATATTAATTAATTAAATCATGCAAAACATAAAAACACATGCAAAAAGGCAAAACCAAGCTGACTAAACAACACATTGTGTGAATTAAAATTTAATGATAAGAATAAAATAGTTGCAATGCCATAATTCGTTGCATAATATCCATAAATAATTATTACATAAAAATAAAATATATTTACATTATATTGTAAATATATGATATACATTTATATCATATATTTACAATATTCAATAAAAAAAAAATAATCTAAATATCAGTTGAGAATATTTTACTTTTGTTGCTAATTCTAACTTTAAATTCTTAATGATCACATAAGAATGTTATTCTTTGCAATAAAAGAGAATGATTATTTTGTATTTATTTCTTACAAAAACTTCATAACTACAATTTAATTTTGATTTTACACGATACTTTACGGCACGACAATAGCACAAGAAGCGAATTGTAAGAAAACCATTTAAAGAAGCGATCGAAGAATTACTTACCAAATTTATTTTTTTGCGGTTTATTGCATAAATAAAACACATGGATCCACATCAAATCAAATTCTCAACTTACCTTCCTTAAATGGTGCCGCTTCGATATTATAAAGTTCGACATCGATATTCTTCGGGCTAATTTTCATGATGACCGATGGAACTGTTGTGGTCTTGGTCTTATTTTCGAAAACCAGTCTGGGCTTCCAGACATTTTTCTCATCTAACACATCCACGTCGTAATCATTTATCTCGGGTTCGATAACATTCGGGGTAGCAGAATCTACATTACTTATTTTTGTATCGCTAGCGCTCCAATAATCATCTTCTTCAATGGAAACATTAGGTAAATTGGATTCGCTTGTGATGTCGAAATCGTGCGAGTTTCTTTTTGTCGTACTATTTACAAAATCTCGTCCTTTCCTTGATAGCTCAGATTGTTCATTTGAAATTCTCTCCGTCGTCGTTGTCATTGGCGTTCCCGTTGTGAACGCATAATTATTATCAGTGCCTATTAAAAGAGAAATATTTTGTCGGACAAACATGTAGAATTTTCTAAATTATTAATTGCAAATGTACGATTATTATTTCTGCCGGTCTAATTATTAAGGCTTGAACAATCGATAAAATAAAATAAACAAAATAGCAGCACCTCGCAATCAATACTTAATCGTCAGTGCTTATTGTATTAATAATAAATAATAACAACTATTAATTTCTGTCAATAAATAATTAAAGTTTAGATGGTAAAGGACATGTGCGCAGAATATTTTAAAATTTAATAATTAAGACAGCATAATAATTAAGACATACTATTGAAAACATTACTCCATCTAATAGGTTTCTGAGCATTATACGGCTCGTGAATTTTCGGACTTCCTTCATTATTTTTTATTTCTTTCGTGATATAATGACCTTTTATGCCACCTGCATTGATATATATACCATTTGGATAAAAATTTGTTCTTGGATCTTGAGTTGTATTTTTAGATTCTGCGATAAATTATAAAGAAAATCATGTAAATATAACTCTTATAAAATATTTTGAAAAATTGTATTTACTATTTAAATAATAATTTGTATCTTATTATAAATAATCAGCATATGTAAATATAATTTTGCATTTAATATATATTTATTGTCAAATAATTAAAAGAATAACTAAAAATTATGCCATCCAATTACAGACCTAAATTTATTTGGTTCTTGGAATTTGAAAAGACATTTGTCCTTGTTGCCCACTGAGTCATTTTTATATCTGCCTCTCTGTCAATCGTACTTTGCAAGTATGGTTTATCAGTCCGATTAATAGGGCCTACAAAATATCAAGCTTTCACTCATATTTAATAATATAATAATAAATTTAATTAAAAAAAATACTACTCTTAGCAAAAATGGATACACGAAAAATTTTGTATTTACCATTACATCTAATTATCTAATATGTTGATTCTTAGAGTATCTATAAATACTTTATTAAATTTACCTATAAATATTTTATTAAATATAAAAAAATTATATTTAATATATTTAATTGTGTTGCGATTGTTCAACATTAATTCATGAAATGTACATCACAACATGCGATCTAGTTTTCATGCTTTAACAATTATTTCATGCATTGTAAACAGAGTAAAAAGAGTATCATTGTCCATTTACATATATTTTGCATTCTTTATTGAATTGAATTGATATCATACTATAATATATGTATTAATCCAACAAGCTTTGTACAACTTTTTGCAAAGTTAATTCATGCAGCGTGCAGATATTTGCCAGTTAATTTTGTACAACACATTTTATATTTACTATAAATTGCATTATTATTTTATTATAAATTGATTATAATTTATATTTTATAATTTATCTTTTTTAAGAATACTAATAATAATAAATAAAAGAATAATAATAAATAAAAAATATTTTAACAAAAAAATATTTTAAATATTTTAAAAAATATTTTATAAACTATTTTATCTTCTTTGTAATTTATTAAAATAATAAACTAATATATTAATTTTTATTTACCTTGATACCACGGATGTGTCTGGTTTTCTGTTTGTACTTTTCCTCGATTTTCTTGACCATCCCACGTACTTGGTTTGAAATTAGATCTATCTGGCTGATTCCAAGCGACATTTTCTTGCTCTGTCCAAGGAGAAGATAATTTGTCTTGTTTCAACTCATCCTGAATTTGATCCCAACTCTCAGTTGATTTATTATTACTATTTGGTAAAATATTTCCAACAGATGAGGAAGTACGATTGAAACTAGGATGATAAGGAGTCGTCCTACCATAATTTTGTCTATTCGAAGAAACATCATAATCGGTTCTTCGATTTGCTGGCATACTTCCGTTGATGTCAAACTTAGTTTCATTAAGTCTATACTGAACGTTATCTTCATCGTATATTCCAGAAGGTTGAAACTGCCTCTGATCTGTTTTGTCCGGTGCATTTTCAAAATGATGGTGATCATAATGACGGGAATTATGATTATAATTGTAATCAGGACGCCAATTACTATCAGTATGTGGAGGATAGTATCCTTGATTATATTTTTTATCATTAGTAGCGGCGGCATTAGCCCAATTTGTATTTTCCGAAGGATTCGATGTAGATCCATAATTGTGATAATAATGATGATGATGATGATGATGGTAACCTGGAGGATAATATTGATAACCGTAATGATAATCTGGATTTATATGTTCTTGTAATGATGGTCTTTCTGGACGATCAGAATGATAAGTCCCTTGTGGTTCTTGATCATTTCTCGGATTTTCCACTTTTTGCCGATCTGAATGATATTGAAATTCGTAATTGCTCTCCGAAGGACGTTCTAAATTTACATTTGGTTTCCATTCTGAATTATGCGATTCATGATCTTTGTACCGATTTTCTCCACGCACATGGCTAGGATTATAATAATGTGTAATATGCTCGGAACGATTATAAAATGGCCTCGCGGTTGTCCACGTTGGTATCCATCGTGGACTCAAGGTTGTCGTAAAGTTTGGTTTCCATGTTGGTCTCCATGTTGGTCTATATATTGGACTCATTGTCGTGCTATATCCTGATTGAAAAATATGATTACGAGTATTTGTTGTATGATTATAGCGACCTGAATTCGACCATGACGTGATACCTCCGGCTTCGGCAGATGGTGACCAAATACCAGCTCCTGTCTTGTGAATTCCATAAACGGATTTATCTATAATTCAAAAATTGTATATTCCAATTATTTTTACAATATATTACTCTAGAAAATATTAATTAAAAAACAGATTTTGCTTAAATAATTTAGATATACTGTATAATTTTATTTAATATTGATTGTTAGAGTAATATAAAAATATAGAATTTTTTCATTAAGATGCCGACGAAAATATGATCGCAAGTTATTTTGAGGAAAATGCTGCATTTTGTATTAAGATTAACATTGGTTACATTATTTATTAATATTACAATCACCTGTTTTACAGCTGGGCACGTTGTACGGCCAATCACAAACCGTCGTAACAGGATTAAAGGCTGTTCCAGGACCACAGTCCATTATATAAGTAGCACCGTTTGCACATTGAAGAAACTTTTTACATGTCTCTGGATGAGGTAATAATCCAGTAAAATCCATAGGACACGTGATTCTTTTTACTTCGGTATACGGTGACTTATCGCGTCCAAAGCTCGGATTTAAAGATGTATGTGATACTCTTTTATTATCTTCAGGTTTAAAAGTATCTATATAACGCAACAAATTTAAATTATTATTTTATGCCATCAAAGTACTTCTTTAAAAAAATAATTATTTATTACCTTCGCAACCTTTTACATTGTACGGCCAATCACAAACCATCGTAATAGGATTGAAGGCTGTTCCAGGACCACAGTCCATTATATAAGTAGCACCGTTTGCACATTGGAGAAACTTTTTACACGTGTCTGGGTGAGGTAATAATCCAGTAAAATCCATAGGACACGTGATTCTTTTTACTTCGGTATACGGTGACTTATCGCGTCCAAAACTCGGATTTAAAGATGTAAGTGGTACTCTTTTATCATTTTCAGATTTAAAAGTATCTGTATAACGCAACAAATTTAAATCATTATTTTATGCCATCGAATTACTTCTTTGAAAAAATTATTATTTATTACCTTCGCAACCTTTTACATTGTACGGCCAATCACATACACCAATGGTAGGATTGAAGACTGTTCCAGTGTCGCAATTCATAATGTAGGTTACACCATGCGCACATTGCAGAAATTTTGTACAATCGCCATAATGTGGTAATAAACCGATCAAATACGATGGACATTTTGGTTCCTAACAGATACCAAATAATCACACAATATACTCAGAATATATTAATATACACAATGTATATGATAATAAGAAAAGAATAAATAAAACATAAACCCACTATCAATTTTTGCGATTTTCGATCAACCTGGGATTCAGAGTCCAATGATTCTCTAAAATAGGCGGAATCATTCTCGTAGCATTTTACTTTATGTGGAAAATCACACTCAAGGGTGTCCGGATTGAAATGAGTGTTTGGAGCACACGGTTGGACAAATGCACGACCTTGCCAGCAATTGACGAAAAACTTGCAATCCGGCGGATAAACAAATTGTCCTGTGGAATTGTGATCAGGACACTGAACGCCCAATCGAGAATCATACTTAGCCACTTTGTGATGAGGCTTATTTGAAAGAATTATATTTTCCTTTCGTGGTTTCTATATATAAAAAAAAAGACAAAAAGTCAATATTAAATTAAATTTGGAAAAAATTGAATTTCTTGTACATCTTTGCTATTTATCATTACTTTTTGTCGTGTTATATTATAATATAAATATAATATAAATATCAAAAAAATATTATAACATAAGAATTAAAATAAATTAGAAAATTTTTTTCTTTTAATAAAATTTTTTCTGTCTCTCTCTCTCTCTTCTTCTGTCAGATATTTTTTATATAATACATATTTTTTTTAACTTAGTTTTTTAAGTTTTGTTATTTAGAATATTGTATAAGAGGCTTATATGTCTTTTAGACTTTTATATTAGGTAAGGATGTAAAAATATAGTCAATAATAAAGAAATACTATCAAGATTTATCATAAATTGAAATAAAGAGATTGTGACCAAAAGCTATAAGCTTAAATTCTTTGAATATACAAACACAAAACATTAATGCTAATGTAAATGTGCTCTTTATAAAAACAGATCTGCTTAGAATTTTTAAAAGTTACCGTGCTATCAATAGCCACCCCTTCGTACAAATCTTCATTCTGAACTTCCACTTTTATTTCCTTAGTATCATCATTCCTCTGCGGATATTTATGCTGAAAATCAATCTCATTATGAGGCCGATTTCCGTATTTTGAGTCATTCTCAAAATGCCTATAATTTTTATCAAAATTAATCAAATCTCTGTGTTCATTAGGAGGTTTCAGATTTTCTCGTTGCTCCCACTTATCAAATTCCAAATTATATTGTTGCTCGGGAATTTTTTCAGAAATTTCCTCGGGAACTTGATCACCGTAATTCCCAATATCAATATGTGTTCGTTGCTCGATTTCGCTGCCCAAAGCTTTTCGCCAAGGGCTCCAAGTGTCATATTTAGGCGGAATATTGTCTCGTGACTGTTGTTGCCATTTTAGAGAACGAGGTTCTATTTGACTGCTCGATTTATTCTGAATCAAATTCCAAGGAAGTATTGATTCACGACGCTCTGGTGGCTTCGTAGTTGTCGCGCTTGGATCATAAATCTGCGGTGTAGAAATTAACCAAAATAAATCAATCGTAGTTTTAATTTTTATTGTTAAGATTAAAGATAAACCAAAATTTATATGTATATATATAATTTATTATAATTGTATATTTGTTTTATTTATATAAGTTTATTCGAGACTAAGTAAAATCATTGTACAACCAATTACATAGAATATATAAATGAATAAATAAAATATATTTAACAATTTATTAATTAATAATATTATGTTATAAATTATTTATTAATATTATATAATTATGTTATTTTTTTGTTTCATTTAATTGTTATCAATAAAAGTATGAACACATATTGCACTTTAAAATGTAAACCACTTATATGGTATTGTTATATATATTTAAATCGATATCATTGTTTGAAAACATAGTTAAACTAAAATCATTGTGTGCGCGTATCAGAAAAACAACATTGTATTATAAAAAAATATACGCGTAAGTTCAAATGAGCATGCACTGTAACACTTGTATTATAATCCTGTGATGTATAAATAATAAGTACAAATTAAGAAAAAATATATTCACGACATATGTTCAATCGTAATAAAATAAATTATACGTTCCTCAGACTTGATTGCAAATTTATATTACGTTTCACACATGTGTCTATATATAATGCGCCATTAATCAATACAAATAAAATGTTTTTGAACTTGACTTGTTAATGTCATATTTATTATCTCGATAAAAAAATCAATGTTTTTCTTTTTTTAATCTATCATTTCAAGAATAGTTCAACTTTATTCGCATTTATTTTGAAGAAATATTAAGACTAGCATAATTTTTGCACGGCAAACTTGTACCGTTCCGTTTATAATATCATTAAATCTTTTGAAACATCAAATATTTTCGTCTTCTCTTATAGCCCAATTTTAATCCACATTCAGATTATGTTTGTAAACAGTCTTAAGTAATAAAAATGGAAATTAAGGTGACTGTATGTATCACTAAGAGCCACAACGATTCTATTCACATACCGCGGAAGAAAAAACAGCAAAATAAACGAGGCAGAGCGCGACGAAAAAACGCTTCAAGTACAGCGTCATTTTCGATGCTTCCACGATACATCGAGCATCGTACTATACTGACTCCTTGTAAAATTATGTAGTTCGGTTACTGTCGATCGGCGTTTTACTCAGAGGCAGATAGCTTTTGAAAACAAGCAGTCTGATTCATGGAAACTGGAGGGTTATCAGTTGAAGAGGTCGAGGTTCATTTAAGTTCGGCGTATGCGACAGCGGAGAAAAACGGGAGCAGAGAATGCAAAAGATACATAGATAACGAGGAATGGTGAGAAAAAGATAGAAAAGATACTCGGATAATTTAATCTGTTTATGCACGTAAAATAAAATGAATGCCGACATGCGTATATGAGTCAACGCAATAAACGAGCGACTGCAAACAGAGAGCTATTTGCCAATCGACGATGAGCGAACAAACTTCTGGCGCTCGTTGATGATTATCAAACACACAAGCTGGCCTTATAAAGGAACCGGTACAAACAGTAACGAATGAACGAGATAAGCTATTTTACATGTCGTTTTATTAAGCCCCTTTAAAATATCATTGTACGAGAGACACTTTTACGCCGCGATTCCATCGTCGCCAGTTACAGTCTACGCGGAAGGTTGATATCGCAGTTGACAGTTCTGCGTCGATGGCTGCAGGTAGAGGTGACCGGGTCGAAAACGTAGGTGGGCTCGCACGATTCCAGCTTGCATTTACCGTCGCTGCACATCACGTACTTTGTACAATCCTCCGGGTACGCCGACACCGCGTAAGATTTATCACCCTGCCCAAATCAAATATTAGTACACGAGAATTTGCAAAATTATATGTATGAAATGTAAATAATAGTATTCAATTAAAAAAGAAAAAACATGTATATTCATGACATATGTATATATACTAATCGTGTTTTTTAAGCAAAGAGATATTTTTATATTATATATATGCTTTATTACATTATTTATTATTTTATTTTACTGTTTTCTTTTTCAATTTTTATTTTTTTATATTAATTTTATTATGATTATTATTTTATATTAATCTGACGGTTTTCTATATAAAATGCATTATAATAGATCTACGATATCATATTTATTAAAACATCGTATTGTACTATAATGTAATTATATACACTTAGCAGAAATAAATATTGATAAAAATTAAAATATCAAAGCCCGATTGCATCAATTATCGATATTTGATTTCTGATTTTAGCCTTTAAACTATAAATTAATCAACGATTAAATTAGCTAGAGTAAAAAATCAAATAACATTGATTATTGTTAAAAGCCAAAAGTTTTATGACTTATTTAAAGCCAAAATAACATTGTTGCAATCGAGTCTAAACAAAATAATAATCATAAGAGACAATATATTTTAAAAAGTGTATATTTTATCTTAAATATAATTAATTCCTCTTTTAATGTTTGAAAGATGTCTTTTTCGTGATCGTGACGCTTAAAAAAAATTAATTAATTAATTATTTTCACTTACTACTCTCATTCTCTTGGTAGCAGAAACAAAATAGCAACAGTACACCAGAAGCAATAGAGTTAGCAATCGGAACGACATCTTCGTATACAATCCTGGAAACCTGATCAGTCACAATTACACTAACGTGGTCGAAAGATTGTGTATTTATTGCAGATCACGTTATGCAATCTGGTGGGAATTCTACTGATGCTGATCGTCAGTGCGGAAATTACGTTGTTTTTAATACGGACGAGTTTGCAGAATTATCAGTTTATCTGAAGCTGCGAAAAATCGGTTATCTGCTCAATGCGTAAACGAAGGTCGTGTCCGCACTGTCATGATACATTTCACGTCCACTCGCCGGACACTCTTTAATCGTCGCTTATTGCTGCTCGTTATTGCGACGTACATAGACATCGTGAGCAACGATATCACCGCTCATGATGCATGCGAGATTATTCTAGCATCTCGTCAATATTATCAGTTTAAATGCAAAAATAGTTTGCAACAATTTGGCTTATTTCTAATTGTACAAATTAGTTTTTATCTTAAATTACATGGAGGAATTATTGATTGATAGACTGCGGTATATGTAGAATACAATTGTTTAATACGACATAATTTAAACTAATATCATAACTTTATTTATGCAATATAGTAAGAAATGTTCATACATTTGAATAGGACTGAAATATTGCAAAATAATTCCGCGTCTTACAATAAATTCTGGTGAAGTTGTAGATTAAAGTTTTCACCCACGATTAGAACATCCACTTCGGTCTCTCAGAGGATAATCACAAGTACCTATAGCTGGATTGAATTCTGTTCCTGCGCCGCAGACCTTGATAAAGCAACCACTTGCATCGCAATGTTGAAACTTGCTGCAGTCGCCCGGATAAGCCAATACGTATGACTAAGTGAATAAATCATTCGATTAGCTCCCAACAACGGCAAAGAGAAGAAAATAGATTATAAAAGATTTTTTTTTATAAGCAACCAGTAAAAGCAATGGAAGTAAGTTGGTGAGAAAAAATAATTTTTTTTTTTATCTCTGAAAGATGTATCTTTGATAAGAGCATAATCATAGTTTAAAAAAATACCCACACTTTAAATATTTGTTCTGCAATCAGTACACACAAAGCACACAAAGTTCAAAGCATACTATCAAAATCATGTGATATTTTTACGGATAATTATATATTTGTATTTTATTGATATTTATATTTATCATCAATTGACAACAATGACAAAAGACAAATGTTTAGACTAATACTTGGAAATAGTTTTATTTTTATTAAGAGCATTCACATTCTTTTTATATCAATTGGCTGTCACACATTAACATTAATCTTCCCTTTCTATTTGTCCAATGCGACTAAGTATTCACTTTCTATTTGTTCAATGCGACAAGTTATACTTACTTGTGTTTGTGCTACTACAAATGGCGATACGGACACTATTAAATATAATAACAATCCACAAAATTTCATTTTGAATCTCGTCTTTAATCTTGTTGATCGTCGTTTAACTCAACTCAATTGATTTCTATTGCCAAGAAATCAATCTTATATATATAATAGATACACGCGATTAAAGAAATATTCTATTACTATCACAAATTGCAATTTGCTTATTATGCTTCTTGTATTTTTGTTATCTTTATGCATTTCGTTATCTTTATGCAAAAGGCTAAAGGTGATGTCAATCTTCGTTTCTCGAATGTATCAGCGGCAATATCTAAAGAGAAGGAAGATGCTTATGTATATGTGTATGCGTGTTTATGAATGTGTGTGTGTAAATGTTTTTGCAATAACATTTTATTTGATACATTACATCATTAAGAAAAATGGATATTTATAGAGAATGGCATAAAATGTTTAAAATTGTTAAAAGTTGAATATTTATATACTCCTTTTGAAAAATTATATCTATTTACGCGGACTATATAAAAAAAAATTGGATTTTTTTGAAAAATTGAAATTTCCCAACAATTCCTATGACATGTGACCAAGACGAATATTGGCAACATATTAATCCCTTCTTCACAATAAAGATATATATTGCGACAACCGAATAAAGATTGTGATCACACCGCATGATATATAGATATTTATAGATGCGACTATTGGACAAGAAAAAAGATACGTTTTTAACGAGCAAAATTAATATGGTTTAGTTTCTAGTGATCTTGCTAATTTTCTCTACGTCGATTACTAGATTTGTTAAAATTTGAAATATAATTTCTTTAATAGAATAAAGTATTAAGAGCAAGATGAAAATATAAGATATATATATATATATATATATATATATATATATATATATAAGATAAAAAAGATATATAAGAATAAAAATAAAAATAAGAATAAAAATAATAAAACTATTACTATTTCTAAGTTCATTAGGAATAGAGAATAGTTAATTCAAATTAGAAAATATCATTTAAATTTAACATGAATTATATATAATGAATTTTATCACAGATAGAGAAAGAGGAACAAGAAGAGAAAGAGAGAGAGAGAGAGCGAAAAGAAAAAGCGAAAAAAAAAGGAAAAGTAGAGAAAAAGTTATTAACAAATTTATATACACAGAATTATATTATAAAATTTATACATATAATTTATTTGTAACAAATAATTGACTCGTAAAAAACAAGATAAAATATATTTATGTTTTTGGCAAAACTTTCACTTTTCTTTCAAAGCCACATCTGGATATTATCCTTTCACGCAGTAACGAGTACGGATGAGATGATTCAGAAGTAGTTGCCGGCACTCTTGCAAAACGACGTAATTTTGGAGATAACAAGACTAGATTTTGGAAAAGACCAAAAGCACTGCTAGTTGCCCAGTACAAACTCAGGCACTGAAAAAGAAATATTTAGAAAGTTATTTATTTGCAATATATGTAATTTAACAATTATTGTATTTTTTCGTTACTTACCGACGGTACATACATAGCAATGGGGATCATACCTATTGCGACAAATCTGAAAAAATAGGTCAAATATTGCTTCCATTTCGTTAACTCTTTTGTCCTATTCATATAAGTTATCTGCAATTATAAAAAATTAAAATTATAGGAATAAACTTTTAGAGTAGTTAATTTTTTTTAATTTCCCTGATAAACTTCAATCAATTGTTAGAGAAACTTACTTCTATAATTGCTAAATTAAATAATCCCATTGCTATGGGAAGAACAAAGGGATCTGCTACAGTTAAGTTTGTAAGCCAAAGAAATCCATCAGTTGTAAATTCTTGATAAGTGGTATAAGCATCTAATTGAAAAAAAATGTACAAAATATAATAATTGTTATTGCTTCTTCTATTTTATTCAAACATTGCCATACATACCAGCATCCTGTTTAGGTAACATATAACATAAATTTCTAATGGACATTGATAATGATATCCATAAAGGTATCTGCACTAATACCAATATACTAGCTTTAGCTGGATGACAATTTTCTCGAACAATCAATTTATTCCATTGTTTTTTCATCTGCAATAAAAATGATAAATATTTATTATATCAAAGATCAAATACAATAATCACATACAAATTTTATTGCTATTGTTAATTTACAACCTTAAATTAAATTAGAGACAAAGCATTACCTACAGAGTGATTGTACAAACGCCTAGCATATTCTTTGGACCAATTATACTTATATATCCCATAATTCGTCTCTATTTTCATTTCTTTAACTATTTCATCCATTTCAGACTTAAGATTTTCCAATTTTGCAAATATATATTGCTGAAAATATTATTATTAAATATCATTAAAAAAGGCTGCACTTTATTTTAAGATAATGTTCAATGAAAGAACTAATCAAACTATATATATATATGATAACAAACATCATAAATCTACCTGATATAAAGATAGCGGTAATGTTATCACTGTCCTCATCATAATAGTAGTAAGTACAATAACTGACCACCACGGCAAACCTGTATAATCATGCATCCACAATAAGGAATCTTGAGTGACTTTAACAAATGCACTCTCTGACAATGTTTTGAAGATACCACTAAATTGCATTGGAACTTGACTTTCAGCGACAGAATTAACATCACTTGAAAAATGCCTAATATTATTATAATGCTGACTACTATAAGTTTTACATCCTATGCGTTTCTCTCTCTTGTCATTATGCGAAATTGCATGGAAAACAATTTGAGGATGAGACACGCAGTGATAATTATTCTGTACTCTTGAACCATATTGTCTAATTATGACATTATTTAATGACATCAACTGTTGACTGAGAAAAGTTAAATCTTGAGTAACATTTGTACAAGATGTACTGTAATTATTATATACAGTATTTGATAATACATTAAAATAAGTGGTATTAATTCGCTTAAACTGTCCCAAAAAGATATTTTGTAACTTTGTTAAATGCATGGTAAACATTAGTAAGAGCAAGTGATAGCTCAAAAAAGTATTAAATTAGACATATGTATCAATGAGGGACCTATTTATTGAACACTGTAGAATTTTACTTTTATATATACTCGCACATTTACTGATAATTTAAGATATATATACAAGTATATGCGAAATTTTTATCGCACAATTTTTAAGACAGCATCAAACTATCGTAATATAAAAGTGAGGTTATATGTTATAACCTAATTTAGTAATGTCTGATAGTAAGGTTATCCTTTATATAACCTTACCTAATAGCAGCCTCGTTTAATGCTGCCATCTGCATCCATTTTGAAAATCTCGTAGAATTACATAGTCAACTATTTTTCAACACTGCCGGTAAAATCTCTATTTAGTTTGTGTCCATACTATATAACTTCTATAATGTTGCTTGTAATTTTTTTTTATTTTTTTTTATTTATTATTAATTATAAAAACTAACTAAAACTTAAAACATTAATTATCATTAAAAATATTATGTTATTATATTTTTATATGTATATTCATCGATGAGAAATTTTTTTATTTCAGCAAAATTTTTTTATTTCAGCAAAATTATTTAATTTTAAATAAAAATCTCTTCCTCTCTCTCTCTCTCTCTCTCTCTCTCTCTCTTTCTCTCTATAATTTAATAATTTAAGTATTTCAAAAATTTATATTTATAATACAATTAAAATTTATAACACAAAATCTTGTAATTTCTTTTATTTTTTTTTTTTGTAGAAAAATAATTAGTTAGCTAATATAAAACATATTAAAATAACATACATATACTGCCATTTTGTATATTATTGATATCTATTATATTATATATTGATATATGTATATTTTTTCTACATTATTATAATAAGTTATCTACAAAGATAAAATTTTATATTAATTTAATGTATAGTATGTCTCTTTTATATTTATTTACATAATAAACAAAAAGTATTTTAAATTAAATTGGAAAGCCTGTTCAAAAATCGGCAGCTACACTTTTAACATGTCTTTGCAACCAATGCCTTGCACTTTCTCCTATTCGCTTTTCTGATGAAAGAAAACGACGCAAAAGGATAAGTAACAGGATACGCAATGATGGGATTAGAAAACCTGGAGCGGAATTATCTCGCGGATTATGTCGGCCTGAACCTTAGATCCGAATACGACACTGCGAGGTGGAGGCATCCGTATCCGGGTTATTAAAAGCGGCTCGTCTGAACCCTTCAGTGCAACGCCAATACAATACAATAATGAGAATAATATGCTCTATTTACAAATTAAAATATCGAATTTCAAAATATTCCGCGCTCTATTTTATCAATATTAGCTCCGATCCAGTCTTTATACGAGCATTAAAAGAACTCGTACATATCGCAATCTTTCGTATGTGTATGTTTTTTGTTTTTTTGTTTTTTTATTTTAGGTATGAATGCAAAAATAAAATATGTTCGTGCAGAAAAAAGATTCAAAGAAAAATATTCCATTTTTCTCTCGAGTCACATAAGGCAGATGCAACGTGAAAAAGTTTTCCCTTAAAGATTACCAAAAAACGGTATAAGGAAGTACCGAAATCAACAGGATTAACACACAAAAAATTGGAAGTCAAGTTTTTAAGTAACGGATTTTTACAGTTTTACAATGTATCCGTCCAAATCGGAAAAATATTGTTCCCGACACGCCGTTCGTCGTTACAATTTTTTGCATAACGGGAAAAAAATTCTCGACAAAGTGAGTAATACCATTCTATCCCTTTTCCTCGACTGACCAAGTAAAAAATCGACACGAACACTTTTACGACATTGAAACTCTTTTTAACAATATTTTAAAAGACAACACAGACATACACGCATGCATATATGGAGAGCGAAAAATCTTTATTCGGAAAAAAATCGGAGTTATTTAGGAACACTATGAAAAATCTAGTAAAATGTCTCTTCCTCTGTTGTTTTTTTTCTAAATATCTTTATTTTTATTTAAACACGATAAAAATAATATATATAAAAAAAGCACATTGTAAAATGTTCCCATCTTACAAGAATCTTCTAATCGTTTTGTGATTTATATCCACAAACATATATTAAATAAATTTATTTATACTTTATTTTTCTTGTGTTTGTACACTCTAGCAAAAATTTTCTCATTTAATACAAAATGATTCCATTATAGAATTAATTCGACATGAGTTGATTACAATTATAATTATGATTACAAGTACAATTTTGGTACAATCGCGACAATTAACGCCGTAATAAGGCGTTACAAGATTATTTCGCGGAAGGTAGGTATAAATAAACGAAGGCTGGCGTACGTATTTTCGTGATCCACCAGTACCAGTCCGACGATACGACACAACCGTTTCAGAAGGATACAATAAACGCGGACGAGAGCCAAGCACTCGTTACGAGCGGGCCCCGAAGGCTCTAATTAAAATAACAAACGGAAAATCCGCGAGAGTTTCCGCCGCACTTGCAGAAACTTCCCCCGCTCGTCTCGCGATACAACCAACCCATTTCCATTTCCCGACACGCGTCCCCCCCCGCGCCCCCCTCTCCTCCCTACCTTCCTCCTCTACCCCCTCCTCCCCCCCGCCCCCCGCTATGAGGAGTACCCGCTTCGCGTAAACGACAACTACATATTCAGCTCTCTCGGCGACTGTGTATAAATGTTTCCGTATTATATCACGCTACACAGTCGAAAGTGTTACCCCGCCGATAGGGGTTAAACAAAGATTGAAGACTTGATGTATTATGAGAAAAAAATAAAATTAGAAATATAAGGATATAAAGAAAATTTAAATATTAAATTATAATTACAATAAAAATGATTGTATAAACATGATGATTGTACAAAATAAATTCCTTTGAAATTAATTAATACGAATATAAAGAAAAATACATTGAAAAGAGAACAGAGAACGCTAAACATAAGAGAAATTGTAAGAAGTATAAGGAAATTATAAAATAAACTAATAATGTCACTCTAATATATATGTTTAGATTAATTAATATGCTTTTGATATGATAATTTTAATTCGTTAGCTAATTCTTTGTACATGGAAAGTTAAAGAAGAACTTTTATGAAATAGCGTATATTGCACAGAAGATAAAATGACGGAAAACAGAAAGGTGATAAAAAGAGGTAGGAATATAATTGTGAAAATAAAAATGGGAAAGAAACTGAAATATACAGAATCGGAAACGCGTAATAAAGGTTTAATTGCTCAACGAAAGAATAGACAAAAGGGCCCCGCGCGCGAAGGAAAACATCGAAGGAAAAGGAGACGATAAGCGGAAAGAACAAAGGGGGTCGAAACGCGGGGTGGGATAACCGCGATGAGGGGTAAGTGAGGAAAAGGAACAGGCGAGAGACTAACCGCGAAGAGGGGTTGGCGTTTCTATTCGGAAGGGGGTTGGTTCTGGCGTCTCGTTACAGCGGTTGGCTGTCGGAAGCGCGGATGATGCGGCGGGGAAGAGGGCGCGCGAACCCCCGAGGGGGTTGAAGCCGGTCTCGCCGTGTTTTTCGCCGATTGAATCAATTAAAGAGGAAAAACTCCCGGGGTAAAATATTCGAGACGTGTCCTGACCGTCGTGCACGGTCGCATATACATGCGTGCTCGTTCGCTTGTACCGATCGAAAGATCGACGGCGCTACCTTTTGGATTGTCAGGTATCGAGGAATCGGGTTTTTCATCATTTGCGCGACCTAAGATCTTGATGTAGAAAGCATGCACTGATGCGTGCAATTTTTCGTGCAACGAGGCATCATTCTAAAGTTATAAATATCCATTAAGTATGTATGTTATAATTAAATATATACATATTTTTTAATATGTTATTACATTATATATACGTAGGTACATTATATATTATATATATATATATATATATATATATATATAAAATGAACAAATGAAACATCCACAAATACCTACACATTTAATATTTTTTATTTAAAATTTTTTTATACTTTTTCAAAATAAGTATTGCAGTCTCCATTGCTATAATATTTATTTATTGTAGAATTTATTGCGCTAGTAATTATATAAATAGCATTACAAATGACTATACACATTGTCGTTGAACTAAATATGTAAAACATAAGAAATATAAAAATATACTATAATAAAGCGCAATTAAATTTTTTAAAACTTGAGATATCACAATTTATTTCTATGTTTATAATATTTTATTTTAAAATAATCATAGTAAAATATTTGTGCTAAAAATGTATTTGCCATTTATGAATAGATGCCAAATAATTTAATATTGTTTATAATTATTTTCTGTTGAAAGAATGTACTTGCTGCACAAAACAAAGTATTTTTATGAGCAACAAAAAGAACTCGTAGGAGCTACACGAAAAATTTGTTTGCGCAAGGTGTTTCGTGTTCATGCTTTGTAACGCGATCGGGATAAGAAGCATGAGTGTGTAGTCGTCGTAAGGACTAAGAAATGAGAGAAGAGAAACGAGAAACACACAGAGGCAAAGTGTCAGGCAACAGGCTCTAATCTCTTAATTACCAATGAATAGGCTCGCACCGCGTGCGGCCGTGCTAAAGACGATGCGGGGATTACCGGTAATAGTACTCTCGTAAGTCCACCATCCGGCTTGTTTGTTAAATAATATCATCGCTACCCGTGACAAAATAGATTTGCGTAATATCCTTTTATTCAATCTCCGCCCTCGGTCGATTCGCAAATCAAAAATCGATGCAAGATTATGTAACATTATAAATATTGTAAGATAATGGAAAGTTATAAATTGTACAAATTTTTCTTTTAACTTTGTATTATTTTTATCTAGCATTTAAAAAAAAAATAAACACGGAGAGAGACATTTGTATTTATTTTTTTATATTTATCTGTGCTCATACAAGGAAAACAATGCTCATAAGGAAAACAACAATCCTACGAGAAAACATAAGTATCACAGATTCGAGACGCGCGACTATCAGCTTTGACATTTTGCAAACAGCCGCAGAGAGAAATGACGATTCAGCAGATATCGGGAACGTCCGACGGATTCCTAATTGACAGTCTCGCAGTGTGGAGCCACGATTCGCCGACACGTCAGTTGGCTGCAATCGTAAGCGTAAAATAAAATAGGACAAGCGGAAGTGAGGCAAAATTTATCAGAAGAATAAGAGCGATGCAAGGTATTGTCAATAATATATTTTCATTTTTCTATAAACTTTTTTATTTATATGAATACAATTTTTCAGAAAAGAAATGTCAAAGCACTTAGAATTAATAGTTTTTCTAAAAAGGTATATTATTTAATAACTTGTACAGAAATAAAATTTTAGAGATTAATTTTGCATCCAATATATATATGTGCTCTTTCTATTTCTTAGCTTAATCTTTAGCTAAAAGCTTAAGTAGTCTTTACATCATAAAAAATAATTAATGAACTTTGAGAGGCTTGTTAATAAATTTCTGTTCATTATGTGTATATAAAATAACATAATATATAATTTTTGTATCAAAATTCTCTCAATACAGATTTTAAAAGAGATATCCTGCACTTGAGATATAATATCACAACACTTCTATTCAGCAAAAAAAAAAATTAATACCACGTATAAATACTCCACGAAATTTTACCATTGACTAAAAGGGCAAGGGCATTAAACCTGCTGTTTTCCTGCTGTATTTTTGCTGTTTCGTAACACAATAGAAACAAGTTTTCAGAAACGAATAAAAGACTTTCCTTATAATCTGTCAATGATAAAATCGGTAATCTGATAATTCAGATTTTTGTGATATTAATATCGCGAAATTTAAATTTTATTCGATAAAATATAAATCAATATTAATATTAAGAGAAGCTCATTATGCAATGTTTTTGAAATATGGCTATTATAATAATTATTAAATTCTATAGAAATCTTCTAACTATAATCCTCTAAATATAATAACAAATAATCAGAGAATAACTTTTATTGTTTGTATCACAATCTCCTAGATAAACAAGTTGGAAAACACTTTCTGTAATATAAGGCAATAAAGTTTCGGCGAAAGCTTTTATTGAAAATAGTGGTTGTTTGTTAGAAAACAAAATTAGCTACACATTTTGGATAAAGAATAGAAATGCAATTGTATTTACGGTACTTTAATTCAACCATGTAATAGCTCTATAAATTATTTGTCGAACAAATCTGCTGTCCTGTTGTCCCGTTGAGCATTTCTTTCCAATATTTACTAGAGTCTTACCTAAATCGATGTTTCCCAATTTTCCAAATAGTCCACGGTTTCAGGGTGAAAGTTTTCTTCGGTTTAATTTATTGACACGTATTTTTCTGCCTGTACTGACCATAATTGATGAAGTCCATAAGCCAGAAATGTTTACAGTAAGATGGTAATTAAGTTAATTCTTCTATTGACAGCTGATCTTATTAACCCGTCAAAGATTTTATCTTACCTCTAAAAAAAAAATATATACATTATTTATTTCGAAGGGAAAGAAAAACGACTTTAATTTTTTTCCTTAATTTTTTTCCTTAAAAATTAATAAAGAAGTGATAAAAGATATAATTCCATATAAAAAATATATAGCCGTCATTATCATGATTCACAATTCGAATTATTAACGATCCTTTCTAATAAAGTTTTAATCTAAATTTTATTTGAGTATAATCATATGACTTGTACTTGTAATGTGATAATATCGACACTTTTGTTATGACGTGACTCAAGAAGAGAAGCCCTCCTCCTCTGTCCCTTCCGCTTTCCTCTTCACTCATGTTATTGTCTAACTCGTCGATTTTATACGGTATCGCTAATGGTCCATGCATATGTAAAGATTTCTCGTAGAGGCTTCGCTCGCGAGAGCTCAGGGGTGCCAAGGGGCTTCCTTCCTATAACACATCTGTTTTATATAACCGTTTTATGTCACATCCGCCCTTTACCGATCATCCATTCTGCGTGTGACGTACACAGAGTGTTTTATATAAATTCTTAACTTGATTAACACACACAAGCCAACTAAGCATCCGCGAGGTCTCTCGCGCGAAACTTAATACCAGAAGATGATTAATAATAATCGTATAATTAATCATTATCGCATTTTTGCACAAAGTATGAAAATAATTGTTATTTACGTATATACGACGAAATTATGCCTCAAGATAGAGCATGCGATCAATTTCTTTCTCAAGAAAGATACATGCAGGGAAATAAATCATAATAATAAAAATGAGAGACTCTTTTTATTGCGTATGTAAAAAAATATAATTACATAATAATAATAACAATAAATATATATAATAATATATATTATAAACATATTTAAAATTAAAATTCCTTTTTTGCTACATACATTTTAGTGCTATTATAAGACACATAAGTTAAAAAAAAATTAAGAAAATTATTTTATGCTAAATTTTATATATTATTTGTAATTTATACATTAAAAATATTTTTGCACATTTGCTGGCATAAAAATAAAATATTTTGACATGACTTTCTCTCTCTCTCTCTCTCTTTCTCTTCTTTTCTTCTCCATTTATATGAAAACTGACTGGGTGGTCCGTAAAAGATAATCAACGAAATGTATATAGTTCGAACTTTCTCTCCGAATATATGCCAATTTCAAAATTTTCTCGAGAAGGGGATCCGCACACGACCGAATTTGTGTCGTGCCATGCCGTGCGCATGGCATCACTCCCTGCCGATAGGTCGCGCCTTTATTTACTCGGCAACTTTTGTCATACCCAGTGCGCTTTTACAGCCCTGCTGAGCCTTTAAGATTATGGTTCCTTTTTAGAATTGGGTTAAACACGTACCATCAGATTCATTTTGATGCCTTCAAGTTTGACGAGCCACGCGCTTTGCTTATAGCTTCGAACATGGTCTTTTTCTCTATCTTTTTCCTTATCCTTTTTCATCATTTGCTAGATATAATATATCAGATATCTTAATTTATAATACAAATCTCGAAATACCAGTACAAACAGACTAGGCAAATATAATTTTTAGAGTAATTGAAGATTTCATATGAAAAAATCCGTAAATATAAAAAATAAAAAAAATTCAATAAGTAATTTTTTTTAAATTTATTTTTTGTGTACAAATCAAATGTCATACATATGACATTTGATTTGTACAATATAATATCTTATGGAATTAATAAAATAACTTTTCGATTGTTCTATAACGTATCTACGCATATATAAATTAAGATTTGATTTATCACAATGATAATGTCAAAAAGTGAATAAATCAATAAAGAGAGATAAGTCTGAAGCTTCTATTTATATGCCCAGTAACGTGCGATGTCTATGCGCATTATTAGACTACATTGCATAATCGTAATTGTCAAGATTCGTACAAGTTCATGATATAACAATATAATTTGATAACACTTATAACATGTTATTTGTCAATGACGTAAATTTCTTATATATGCGTTTAGAGTAATTGTTACTATTAGAAATGCAAATATAATTTCGATACATAAATTCTATCCTTGCATAAAACTGCGATCGGAAGAATTCGACAATCAATAGATAAACTTTTCAACCTTTCGTCCTTAAAAGATCAACGCTAAGAAAAAAAATGAAAATCCCGTTCACAATATAAACCCTTATTGAAAACCACGAACGGTGATTGCGTAAGAATAGCGTAGAATCCACCAGAAACGCTAGGACTGAAAGTATCTTCGGGAAGGAAGGAAGGAAAAAGAAAAGCGGAGATTGATGATTTATTGCCAGTTGTTTTTGTTGTATATGTTTGTGGAATTTTCAAAACTAGCGGTAAAATCTATCCATCTCCCTTCATAAAGTTGTGGTAGCACCTGAAACTGTTACCGCACACGCGTCGGCTGTAAAAGTGTTTACGAAAACTTTAAAAAAACTAGACAAGCGCATCGCCATAAGTGCAATACAAAAAGGCTCGAACCGAGCAACACAGTAGCCACTTTTTTTTGCCTTCTATAAAAGTTATACGACAGTCCATCGTGGCTTATATAAGACCTTCGAAAAAAACAGCTTGCACGAATAGTCTTATGATTTACGAAGCACAATCATACCCGTTCGGATCTGACCATAGTTTCCCCTTCGAGAAAACAATATTTTCCTTTCGGCTTGCTGAATTTAAAATTCTGTTCTAATATTGCATTATCAATCAAAATAATTGAACTTAATGTCTATGAAATTTATCAATCATCTTAATACGAGATACTCTGTATTTGCCTATCGGGCGGCGAATAATACGGCACTATTCAAGACTATGATGTAATCCTAGTTAATGACTCATCAAATATAAATTCAAGGTAGCTGCCAACGAGATTGTAGTTGCAGTTTATGATTATGCATGCAACGCGTAACATGTTATATCTTCTGATAAAACGTACAATTTGCGTGCTCGTCTGTTTAACATGAAATGTTTGTCGACATGTTTAATGTATGAAGAATTAACTCTGTTAAATCAGTGGGACTGCTTAAATAAGATTTAAATATAGTAAGTATTATAAAAAAATAATAAAAATTACTTTTACTTACTTTATCAAATCGCGAATAATAGCTCTTCTATTGTAATATAATTAATAAAAATGAATAAAATTGAAGTTTACAATTGTCTTGCTTTTAAAATAATTGAGACAGCATTGATGACAATATATACTTGAAATTAAATATTTATAGCTGATAAATAATCGATATATGTATAATACTTTTCAATTTTGGATTCTCAAACCTTAAGAAAAATTAATCAAAAATTACCAATATACGTGCAAATTTTTTTAAACATTTTTATTATTTATACTTATCTTATTTACTGTATAATATAAAAGATTTGATTCAATTAATCATTAACTTACTTTATTCTGTTCTTATTCATTTCGTTGATATATACAGAGTATCCCAACACAATTTATCCGACAAACTGCGAGAGTGTATTCTACAAATAGAAATAAGAAAAAAGTATTATGTAAAGTTTGGGACACCCTTTATACATAGATATTAGTTCTAGAATTCAAAATAAGAGAATTTTTTTTTGATTTTTAAAATACAAAATTTATATTAGTTATAAATGACAATTTTACATTAGCATAATTCTTTTCAATAATAAACATTTTTATTAAATATCCAGAATATCTCATATAAAATATATATAAATAATATAAATGTATTTATGTTTTATTACAGAACTATTATTCAACAAATAAAATGAATGTATCACAAGAAATGAACGACACGATCATCAAACAGTTCTTCAAAATGGTACTTCGGAAAGAATTTTGTGATGAAACGATTAACGTGCTTCATATAGAGAGTAATTCGAACTTAACAAAGGGAACCAACTTTCTTAGTGATTTCTTCAAAGTGCGAATTTCATATACCATTCCATCCAAAAATGATAAGAAAATCCCGATACAAATCGCTGATATCGTCATGAAATCGGAGCCTTTAAGCGGCATACAGTTGACAATGGTTCGCGACCAGGGTTTGTTTATATGCGAATTAACAATGTTGAAAGAAGTGCTGCCAAAGATCGAGAAGCTCGTGCAGAAGCAATTAGGACCGAAATTATGGTACGGATCGCCAGAATTTAGAATTCTTGTTATGGAGAATCTATCGGAAAGAGGATTCGTTATGAAAGATCGACAAAAAGGACTGCCGATGGAACATTGTCTTCTTGTGATCGAACAATTAGCTAAACTACATGCAGGTTCCGTGGCGTTACATGAGAATGTAAATATATATATATATATATATATATA
>JBCAUJ010000001.1:1690950-1703049 GCA_038406275.1 Cataglyphis albicans
CTTGTATATATATATATAATCTATATAAAATCTTTAAATATAAAAATCAGATCAGTAGACCCAAAGTGGGGCTCAATTTCACACCAACAAAAACCTTATCGTTGCGCGAGCTCTTGAAAATAATGGAAATACACATTTGTTCGGAATAAATCTAGTGCACCACCCACTTAAACGCAATTTAAGCCCCATCATCGTCGTAAAATCTTGGAACGTGGACCACCGAGGACACGCCAACGTTGCTTCGTAATAGCGTGCGCCACGGGATTCGGAGGGGACTCGTGACTTTCGTCGTTTTTAATTGATTAATCGCTCGTGTTATTACGTGATTATCGTCATGCCTTGAGAGGTGAAGCACGGAGGAGCTCCGAAGAAGGAGTGCAGTTAGAGGAGGAGGACTGAAAAGGAGGTAACGAGAAGAGAGGGACCTGATCTTTCAGGGAGGGCAAGAGACCGTCTTCCTGTCGCGTGGCCCCCACGTTATCTCATTTTCTCGTCTCCCTCGGGTGGAATTAACCTCTACATTGGGATTAAAAAGCGGATATATTAATTTGCCGCCGTAACTCCTCTCTGCTTCTTGGCGCGCGCTTGCTTGCTCGTAACGCGATAATGCGACTGCAAGAATGCGCGCAATTAGTCGGACGGGGTTTCTACAAGAAAACCTGAGACGATTATGTCTAGGTTTAAAAATTAATGTAATGTATTATCATGGATTTTATTTTTCAATGAATAAAATAAATATGCAAAAATATACGTTCAATTACCAGTAAATTTATTCTGCAAATTTACGATGTCCTAATATGCAAATTCAAAAATTGAAAAGAAATATTTTTTTCTATATTCTTTTGTATCTTTTTAACATTTTAACTGCCGCAAAGAGGAGAATGGTAATTTGAAGAAATCAATCTGAAATTATAAACTCTTCAAAGATGTAAATATTTGTATATATAATATTTTTTATTAATTTTATGATTAATTTAATTTGATTAATTATATGATTAATCTCAAAAATATTGTCTCGATACAGTTTTATTGGAGGATAAATGATTTAAAATAAATAAAAGCGCTTAAGAATTTTGGAATACTCTTTAGTATAGATTTCTTTTTTTATGCCAATTATACGATCAAAAACTTTATTAACCATGTACAAAATATTAACAAAATATTAACATTAATTAAAAGAAAAGTTTTAATTAACAAATGAATTTACGTGGTCATATTCGAGAAACTTGCCGAGAATAACATGATCTATTTGACTTGGTCTTTCCGTTTTCGCGGCCGCTTATCCAAAGCGTGTGCAAACGCGAAGAATAATTGCGACAGGGTGTTTCGGATTGAGCGATTCGTTCAGAATGAAAGGAACCCTTGGCCCTGGGTGCCACTTGTTGCGCGACTCTGGCATCCTGCTGACTTGGCTCCGCGGGAAATGTCTTGCACGACCGATTCCGAATGCGTTGGTAAATCGACTCCCTCATCCTTATACCCGGGCAGCTTCTATAATCGTTCCTTTATTCCTACCTACTCTTACCGCTTACCGAATCGATTCCGCGATCGCTCGAGACGACGGAGAACGCGAGCTTCTTCAAGGTAGAAATGAGAACGCACACGGTGCGATGTGAACGATCCAATGCTCCATTTCCCAATGATTCTTCAAATAAGTCTAGAATTCTAATTTCTGTAAGTTTAATTTTTAGAAAAAATTATAACAATTTGCAGCTTCGTATTTCACAATTTCACATAAATGTTATCCTTTGTGTTAAAATATTAAAAGTGACTAACATTTCAAGAAACTTTTCCCACAATTTTTATTTCAATTATACGGTATTTCCTTTATACAGCATTCTTTTCAACCTCGTATCATGTACGATTATTTTGTTCTCACATAAAAGCAACAAATTTATAAGAAATATACCATGTTTTTTTCTCGAATTAGTAAGTAAAGTAGAAGCTCCATTAACCAGTGTAAATTGGCGTGAGGATCAAAGCATCATCGGAGGATCAAAGAACCAATGTACACTAACATTTATTAGCTCGATTTAATTCAATTAGGGTACCGATAATGACCGTGGTGTTTAACTGGATCGAAAGATGTCACACGGTATTTTTCTAGCGATCATGAAAGCAACACACATACTTTCTCAAATCTTGATGTGACTTTCTATCTTGTATTATAAATGCCGATTGACCAAAGAGGATCTCATTTAGCAGAACCGATGTGAAATATTTCAGCTATCTAATTACAAGAGAAATAATGTAAAGAAAGAATGAAATTTTTATCGATAATGATTTACTGATAAATATTTATTTTGACAATTTTTCACGGAAATTTAATTGCGCAACGAGATGTAAACCTCATTTATGGGCAATTGTTGGAATTGTGGAAATTCGGCCATCAAAAATAGCTCATGAAAAATGCATGAATGTGATTCATTAAACGTTTGCAATCCAGCGGATTTTGGAGATTACATGAAGGTAAGAGACTGTGAGAAAATTGGCGCAGACTGTTTTTCGACAATGAGTCGATCGTGAACGGATCATTGGGTATCAATGACCCCGCAGAGATGCAGGGAACCGCATATCGATATCTCCACTTTCGAAATCACCCTAGGTACTCTTTGCGATTTAAAGTACACATTCGATAACCATTATTTAAATATTATAATATTCGTGAAGAAAACTTTATTATAATAAATCTTATATCTTTTTTTTTTATGTTTTAAATCTATTTATAAAGATGCCTTTTTTACGATTAAAAAAAGTAAAAATTATATACGGTCCAAAGTTAAATTAAAATTTAATTAATTATACTTAATAAATCTTAGCTGCAAACAATAAATTTTAAAAAACATTAAAAAAATTTTTAAATTCTTTATTCTCTCTCTCTCTCTCTCTTACCTTTCTCTAATTAAACTATCGTATTGATTTTGCTCTTGTAATAATTATTACTTTGATATATCAAAGTCACAATATCTTTCTTTATTCTCAGCACTTCAATACGTCATGTATTAACGATTCAAGATTAGACATTTGCATATTAGTGCGCAACAGACCCAATTAAACCAATCAGGGAGCATTACGGGGCGAGAACAGATGACGATTTAATTCACCTACCGGTGGTGCGTTCTTTGAGGGGTGAAAGAGACGGGGAAGAGGAAAGGGCAGACTCTTGATGAGATACACGCGTGGCTGTATGTTTCGTTATCAACCAACACAACGTCCATCAACACGAAACGCTAACGATGCCACCAAATAGATTACTACAGTGGATAAAACGATCCGGGCGTGAAACGTTCATTATATTAATTATTATCAACTATTACCAGTTACTATGTGTGTGTGTGTGTGTGTGTGTGTGTGTGTATCGGCAGCACATCTCTGATGCGAGAATTATCCTTCCATCGCTTTCGCCACCCTAATTTAAACCGATTCACGGCAACATGATGTAGGTACAAATTGTCATAGAGCCAGTCGACGATTAATGATCGAGTAAAATTTTTATGACGCATCGATGTAAATTGCAGTTACAAAAAAAAAAAATTCAAAGATTTTACAACTCTTGCATGCCATTTCTTAAAAGGAGAATTTTAAATTTTCTATATTTATTTGAATTTATTAAATAAATTGTATATTAACATTAATTCATGTGACAGATTAAGATAAAAAATGCGGAATTGCAAGAAAATGATTGCAAAACTTTGAATACTTATAAGAAAAATTGCATTTAGTCCTAAAATAATTTTGCATCGGACAACCCTTTTTCATTCTACACTCGAGAGTTTCGTTGAAAACTCGATTTTGATATAAAACAATTTTGATATAAATAGACTGCAGACAACAATCATACCAGCATACCAGTTTATCCAGACAGATCACGTTGGACGCGCATTTTGGATGTGTAACACAATAAAATCATAACAACGGGCATGTATAAAGTTATCCGCTGGCGGCAACGAGATTGGCGCTTTGACGACACCATGTGCCGCGTAGTGATCCATCTTAACTGCCAACCCCTGCCAGGGACGTGGGATTGCAGTCGATGGCTGCGATGCCACCGTCTGCTAGAGCCTGTCCTCCTCGATCATTCTCCGATCGCAATGATTTTGCCTGGCGAGCGCGTTTCGAGTTGATCCGACAAAGTCGTTTTCATAAATCAACTGATGCGATGCCAACGTTTTGTCAGCGGAACTATTGCGTTCTTTAAATTGAGAATGGCTCATCTCGTATGCAATAAAACTGAAAACACTTCGTCGCATCTTTATATAAAAAAAAAAAAAAAAATGCAAAGTGCCTTAGTTATTTTATTCAGGTAATTATTTCTTTCTTTTTTATAAAATCGCAAAATATTACAATGAGCTAGTATAATATCTTTACTTTTAGTATCTTAAATCATTAAAAATATAATTACATTTTATTCAAAAGTTTTTTTTATTTAGAAATGTGATCTATACACAAAATGCGTTAGATGCATTTATAGAATGATGATAGTATTGCGCACGTATAGTTATTTTCAATGCTTGAACGCTGTGCACAATATTTCTGCACAAAGGGTGATTAATTCGTTCGCGCCCACGTGGACAGAGGCACACATGACAGGTGTGCGAAAATTGTAAACGTGTGGAAACCATCATGCGCATCGTGCGTGTTCTCAGGAACATGTAATTATCACGGGGTTGGCGTTATAACTTTTATATGGTTACATGTGTCACGCATACTCATACTTTATCGACGATATCACATCACCAGATGCGTCCTGATAATTGCAACGTCCGCCAAAAAATTTAATTGCACTACATTTGCGAAATATGCTATATATCGGAAGAGAGAAAATGTCTGTAAAATATTAGATTTTAATGCATCAATTCGAATGCAAGAAATATAATTTGGAGAATCTCACTGATACGTGCGTTAATATCACAACCATTTAATTTTATATGAATTTTGCATAAAAAAAGGAAAAAAACAGCATTTATACTTAAGAATATTTACATTAAACACATTTTTAATATAAAGATTATGCAAAATAATATTATATCGTGAAAAAAGGTGACTTCACCTTAAAAGTGATGAAAAATTAAAATATTTAATAATGTATTTAATAATAAATCCTATTTCTTTTTACAAATATCAACTTTTTTGTTCGACATATGCAATATTTTCTATGCTTTAGAATCAAGGAATATGGTTTATGCTATCCGCCCGCACAACCGCGGAAAAGTGGAAAAATATTCTGAAAAGAATCAACGAACAGAAGCCGCCGACACAATGCACAATGTTATTATTCCAAGCGGTCGAGTTGAGAATCGCCAGTTAGAAAATCAATCGCTTCTAGCCATCTCACAACTTCTGGCTCAACGAGAGAGAGGTCTCGCACACAATTCAAGAACGAAAATCCATTTGTAGTCTGCGGACACTTGGATGCGTTCGGCCGTGTATGTCCAGGAAAAATGTCCTTTTCCCGGACTTAATTACGATAAATATTTAGCCAGCCGGCTGACAACCCTTTTTCCCTTAACCAGCCTTGCGAACTAAGAGGCTGAAAGGCGGAAGAAACGCCGCTGACGGACGGATCGGACGGTAGAGCAAGAAGAGATCGAAAGGCTCAAGGCAACAAAATCGGATAACGCGAACAGTATCTGCAGGACAATATCGTGCCGACATGCTAATCGCTCCTAATGGTCATAAGCACAGCTCATTGTATCGTCCAAATCCTATAAATATTTTTCCCCGTATTTTCGAAAACAGTTTTCGGCGCAGTTATTTTTTTAAACTGTAGAAGGTAGTAAGAAAGGATTATACATCAAACAAATCGGCAAGCTTTGGGCATTACTTGGAAATTTTTTTCTCCAGGAAAATCCTTCTGATGCAGCCGGTTAGTGTTGTGTCTTCCGAGGCACATAATCCTATAAGAAGGCCATTTTGTTCCACAGAAAGAAATCCAATTATTCTCAGTTCAATCCTTAATTCTTGCCTTCAAAAAATAGGCGGAATACATTGCTTTTATTACATTTATGTTCTGTGAAAATATTCACGGTACTAGAATATTTTAGAAAATTCTTTACGCACGTGCGCACGCATATATACAGTATGTCAAAAAAATTAATTAAATCTTCAAAAATCTTTTTTTCTTTTTTCTTTCCCTCTTTAAATATTTACGACACGTTTAATATTTCGTTTAGAAAGATTTCAACATTTACTCTTGTCGAAGAATAATGATCAAAAGAAAAGATATTGCAACTATCACAGTGAAAAATTCGGCAGATAAGATCAAATGTGGAACGATGTCACGCGGTAAGAAATTTTAATGGGCGATATCCCCATAACCAGATAAACCAAGAAGAATGTAATGGATATGTCTGCCAGTATTTCAGGTAAACAGTTCATTTGTCATTTTCGAGAAGTCGGAGAATTCTTAGTTTACCTTCCCGTTTTCCTCTTGAAGACGAAAAAGAACGATTCCGCATTCCTATATGATCCTAAGAGAAAAAGTCCTGTCAAAACGAAGGGTTCTCTCAACCCATGAAACTATCTCTATCATCATTGATATATTTTCAGTTCTTGATAGGTCCTTCGGACACTTACTTACATAAGAAAGATCGGTAGCTGATAAAGCGACTAATAGCTCTATAGTTTTCAAAACAAAATCAAGAAAAAAAGCTTGTAAATGATTGCATCATTAAAAAAATTAATTATACTCCTAAAACTAAAATCGATTAATTGTGTTAGGATAAACACATGTATTTTTAACCACTTGGTTAACTATTTCTCTCTCTTCTTTCTTTTCTCTTTCTTCTCTTTTCTTTTTACATATATATATTGTTTATTAAATAAATTTTATATTACACGTTATATCACCATCATTTATGACAGAGAGTAAATTTTCTAATACATATACATAAACATAAATTGTTACAAACATCTTTCCTTCACTTCTTTCTTTTTTTTTTTTTTTAGTTGTCCTCTACAGTTTTTTCTTTTTTACGCATTTATAACTTATTTATTCTCAATAAATAATTTTATTCCTGTCATTCTAAATTTATAAATTAGAACTGGTTTTGACAAGAGGGAAAAATTCATGGTTTTATTTATTGTTTGAAATGACATAATATATATCGTGTAAGAATAATAAAATTAATTTACTAAAAACATCCGCATCTTGAGGTCGACACGCTTTTTTATTCGGGATTCATTTTTAAAATTCTACAGTTCGCAGCTTAAGCCGTATCACGCAACTTTCAATATGTCAAAGAGAAATAAATAAGATTTTAAAGATATTCTTCGTTATATGATGATATCCATCTGGTTTGGTCAAAAACAAGGCAAAAGAAAAAAGAGAGAGCGAAGAGAGGAAGAGAGAGTGCACGATGATAATCTGTCAGCGGCTCTCGTCAACCGACAGAGAAAATAAAGCCGCAAAGATAGTGGGTCCCTCTCTCACGTGTTTCCCGTCTCCATCTTAATCCTCCGTGTGATTGCACGCCCGATACCAGTTGGAACGCTCACGTGGAAGGAAAGACGAGCGGCACATATCCGAGACCGACGGAGCGTAAACCCTTTACAGCTGCGGGGGTCCTCTCTCCTTTCTCGATGCTTCTTTACCCTCCCCCTGTTTCGCAACTGTCAAATTTTTCATCTTGTTTCTCGATCATGCAACCTCCATTCTCAATCGATTTCGCGACCATCGCGAAGCACTGCTGACTGATAACGCCGCTTAACGTGTCGATCTCAAGATCAAATGTGTTTCTTCGATCAAGAACATCTCTTTAAAACGTTTATCAATCTAGCAATCTGTTTAATGGATCTGTCTTGCGAACACATATCGTATAATCGATTGTTAATCATAGATAAGATTGCTGGGTTTTAATGACAGTTTTTCTTTTGTCTTTTATGTATTTTAACGATTTCTCGATAGGCAGATTTAATCTGATAACAAGCAATTTTCATATAAATTCTTAAAAATGAGATTATTTACAGAGAATTATTTTGCAAACAACAAATTTTTTTAAATGCAAAGAAAGAATTTTATTCCCGACACAAATTTTCTTACGTAAATATATAATTAAATATAATTTTAAATATTGCGTCACTTATTTTATGCAATTATAATTTCATACTGCATTTAAATTTATTTCGACTGACAGTGAAGCGAATTAATCACCGTCAAGTGACGATTGAAAAGATTTTAGCTCGCGTTATCTTGAGCCAGTTTCTTCACGGGGGATATCGAATTGATCAGAAAAAGATTCTCTTTGTTGTTAAAAGCTACTCTAATGGAATTATCAGACGAAACGTATACTTTGTTCCTTGTATGCGTACGTGGGGGCAGTCATTGTGGGCATTGAAGGCATGTAGCTATCGACTCGAGTGCAAACGCGCCGGAACGATTTGAGTGAGTAGAATATATATCTCAAAGAGAACGTTGCGTCATGTGGATTTTGAAGAGCATTATTCGTGTCCGTAAGCCGCAACAATGCCGCCATTACACGCGTGACACACTCGCTCACGCTCTAATAAAACTAACCGAAAAACCTGTCCGGGGCCCACAATGCTTGGACTTAATGCATCGGTCAGTTGGTATGCGCGACATATTTCTTCGTGAGGTACATAAGTTGTCTCAACCAAGGTCCTTTCCCCATGGTAGGAGATACGTGTACAGGCTGTAGAGAATAAGCGTCAAGAACTTTCCTAAATATTTTTAAATTTTAAAAATATACACGTGCACAAAATTTTTATAATCTTCCCTTTCTCCTTAATTTCTTTGCTTCTCTTATTTTTACTTCTTCCTTCGATACATTACACACCATATATTTCTCAACGATTTAAATTCTTCCAGTGATTATTATGAGAGCGACGAGAGTTTAAACCTTGCTGCGGTATTCGTAGCTAAATGTCTCTGGTAGCCGATAGCACCTGCCATGAGCGGACGTTAAAAGTCGCGTATGCCCACGATCTTTATCTCGGGCACGACGCTATCTGTAACAGTGAATGCGCTCCGTAACAACGATCGGCTCGCATCGAAATAATCGCGCGTCACCGATTCTCTACGCGCGCGAAAGAGAGAGAGAGAGAGCAGAGAAACTTCTCGAGAAGAGAGATCGTCGATAGGAGAAAGAGCGCGCATACGAGACATAGCGTGGTCCCTTGTATACGCCAGCGAGTGCTTCCAACGTGAATGCGATCGGACACTCGAATTGACACGAAGCCGGCAGTAGGCTGTGCCGTGCCGCGAGCACGCAATTATAGCAAGTCATTGGGTCCATTGTGCCGGCTCCGCTGGACCTTCTCAGGGAAAAAGAGAGAGAGAGAGAGAGAGAAAGATAGAGAGGGAGGTCCCTGTCTTTCTTCTTGTTCCTTTCCAGCGGATAGCGGCTGTTGTAACGTTGCCCCACTGTATTGATAAAACAGATAAACGCGGTACATAACGATTCTAAGTCTACTTGGATCGAGAGTACAAAACTCGAACGTGTAGACACTGTAGGCATTACATGAAGAAAACTAGTTTGTTCCTTTATTGTGTTCGAGGACTCTCGTAGATAATCCAAAAAAAAAATAATTCTAATAAATGCACATTCTGCGTATATATATCATCTCTTTCAGAGTGGATCGCGATTCATATTGTCATCAAGTTTTTGGCATGTAATTACATTTGTCAAGCGTAGATTCGTACTTGAATTAAAGTATCGCCACACGGAAATCGGTTCCTCGGTATATTAATGCGAGATAAAATAATTAAGTTTAATATTAAAAAAAAAAAAAAAAAAAAAAAAACAAACAAACAAACAACTCATTTACCTATTATATTTTAATACATTTTAAAGTTCTATTTCCACATCGACATTTAAAACTTTCGCGATATTCCCTAGAGTTGAAAGGAACGAAATGTTTTTTCAAGCGATCAATGCTGCGTTTACTATTGAGCATTGTGTCTGCGGCATTTAAAAGACTCCCACGGGGAGAACGGCGCTGCGCTGCGGTGAAGGGGGGAGGGGGGAAGGGAGGGGGGGAGGAACCAAAATCCGAGCGAGTTGCGCGCCAAATGAAGTCACAACTCTGGCAGCGGGTGGCCCGGACGCGGCGCGGCGGATTCCTTCGACTTGGTCGAAGCACACATCACGAAAGTGTATTGTATGGGACCGCGAAGAAGAACGAGCGCCGCGCGCCGTGGGATCTTTCAAAAGGCGGCCTCTTTCATCTCTGCCAAACCCCCTTTGGACGCGCCCGGCCGCCCCCGCAAGGTTTTCTCGCGCATTATATGCCGCTGTGACAACCACCACGTCGGCCTTTACCGGCGACGCGTGTGTACGTGTCTGATCTCGCGCTACCGTGCTCGTCTGCTCGTGATGACGAAGAAAAGAGGGAACGCGAGCGGAAAAATGACACGACGAAAGAGCCGAAAGAAGCCGAAAGAGCTTCTATAAAGAGCGAAGGTGTCAAACGCGCCGACGTCTAATCATGAAATCTCGCCGCGTCTTTTTTTCGAAGCTACAGCCTGACGATCTCTTGGATATCCTTTACTTTTTCCTATCGCTTTTGCAACACGTAATGTTTTCAATTTTAATGTCTTATGCGCGTATACTGTTTATATCTGTTTATATATTTTTTATAGGCGCGTATATTTTTTTAATACATTTTTATTCGTTTAATAGATTACAATACGATTATACTAAATCATTATCAAATTGCTAAATTTAATAATTAATCTGATAAATTAAATTAAGACATTACAATGTATATAATGAGAATTGTTTAATAAAGTACTCATTGATATAAAAGAGCTCCTAATTTTATATACGCATATAACAAAAAGAAATTAAAATATTATTAAAAGTAATTTGTACTTTAGTGATATTTTTCGAGAACTTTTTGACAAAATAATAAAATAACGCACGACAAAAACAGATTTCAAGTTCTACGTTAAAGACCACGGACAGGTGTCCACATTGTGTAAAGTAAAACATACAATTAGCGATAGCACAAGTGGCACACCGCCGTGCCGGGGGACTTTCTCCGTGATATGACGAGGGAGCTATGTAGATCTTGTAGATCGTGTTCGTAGATCGTGGAGAGCGAGCGGGAAGCGTCGCCGCGGTTTCTAGCTACGGTGTCAGCATGCTCCGATCGTCTATTTATCGGAAGCGAGATCACCACGCAATGACTGATGGTTTTCTATCCTTGAATTTGTTTTATCGATCACAAAGGAGCGTATGTAGGCGCGTGTCGGTGATCTTTCTCGTGCACGCACATATACAACGTGCCTTCAAAGTCGCTGCGCGATCCTAACGATTCGTAGCTCCGATTCGTTTGACCGATCGGCTCGTCGCCGAGATATTTCGGTATCGCGCGCTTCGAATACCACGTGCAATGTTAGACTAAAGGTTTCGTCTCTCGACCTGAGCTTGTAGAAAAAAAATAATAACAAATAAATAATGCGTGCGTTCTGAATCATAGATTCACGACAGTCATTTGATTACTTAATTTTTGTTCGTAATACAAGAATGTCAAAAGATAAAAATGCTTTTACAATAGTCAGTTTATACTATCTCTAAATCCTAAATTTCAGAAACTATATCGTAGCGAGGTAGAGTTCTAAAGAAACAGGTAACACGTATGTGTTAAAATTTTATTCAATAAATTAATTATGTCAAATAAATAATTATATATTATCGTGCACGCACGCGTAGTATCTACTTCATTTTTTCCAAAGATAATTTTTAAATAAAAAAAGATGTAAAAAATTGGAAAAGAAATAGAAAAACAAAAAAAAGTTTTCGTCATTTAATAACAATAACATTGTAAATACATTGCTAAAGAGAGAGAGAGAGAAAGAAAAATAACATTATAAAACCAGATCATCAACAACAGAACACTACATTGTCCATATTATTTTGACCGCTAATATGAAAGCGTCACAAGGTCTTACATAAATTCTACCGTTTCTCATGATAATTTTTAAAATACTTCTTACATAATTTGTTTTTATCGAAACCGACACTAGCGAGTAAAATGTGTTTAAATATATATATATATATATATATATATATATATATATATATATATATATATCTAGAAAAAATGCTTTGTACCTGCGTATAACTACGCTTCTTT
>JBCAUJ010000001.1:1703149-1722815 GCA_038406275.1 Cataglyphis albicans
CGATGGGCCACTGAATGACGAAAAACCTAAGCAACCTATTAAATCGCTAAAACAGTTATGTAACATTGTCAAAAATAATATTTACGTCATGCAAAATAGTTACATAATATTGTCAAAAGTAATATTTTCGCCCGTTCATTGTATGATACATAATCGACAAAAGAATCGTATTCACGAAAGATTTCACGGTTTCATCTTTGTAACGTACAAGATATAATGTGTGAAAAGTATTCTTTAAAATAAGGAAATGTATTCAGTTTCTTCAAAAAAGAAAGAAACAATATAAAAATGTATGACGTTTGCATTTGTAGATATAGTTGAAAGAATAATCATTCTTTCACGAGACTTAATATAAACGAAGAACAGGAATTTTTAACGTGAATTTTTGAATATATATTCAAAGGTATATTAAAGGATTCACGTTTTCACGTAAATTTCACGAAGAACGATTATTTAATAGTTAATGTAATCATTTTTATTTTATAAGTTATAAGTTATAAATTATTTAAAATAAATATTTAAAGCTCTAGAGAGAAAACGTATGTGTAACAATTTTATTCGATAAATTAATTATGTTAAAAAAATAATCATATATCGTGCACACATATACGCGTATTATTTAATTAAATATGTATTTGTGTGTATGTGTATATATATATCGTTATATAAGAGAAAATCACAAGAGGAAAGGATATATATATAGAATCCGGTAATAATTGTATCACTTCTTGTATAAAGAATGACCGAATAAGAAAGTTCTCTACCGTTTTGCGATGTTCGTAACAATTAATCCGATAATAAACGATTGTTATCAGACATCCTGTATACATATATTTATTCTTTTCTCTTATGTTATTTTGAATTTATCCTAATTATATACACATTGTATTTATTACATAATATCTTGTATTAAAACCGCAAAATGTGCCGTTTATTATGTTTGACATATATACATATATTTACGTATAAAGCCGAAAAGAAATCATTTGCACAATGCATATCGTTTGTCCTGCACTCGGCACGTGCGTTTAATATTCATACGAAGGATGAGAAAAAAAGGACTCTACGGAAGATCACGGTATAATAACGACAACCTTCGTCCGTCGCCGAAAAACTTTGAGAAATAAATGCGCAAAGACAGTGTCTTTCATAATATTCCTCTAGAAAGACTCCGCGTTGTTCCTTTATATTTTTCCTTCTCTTCTTTTTTTAGAATATATTACGGCATCAACCTTTGTTTGTTTGTTGCGTCATCATCGTATTCGTTTCATAAGAAGAGCCAAGTGCCAAAACATTGATCCCAGCCAATTAATTTTGCGTGTCGACGTTGATTAATGGAAAACGAAGATACGGAAGATTGGAAAGGATCTCAATGTACCAAGATCCGCTACCTGTCGCTACACGAAACAATGCCTTTTCACTGCAAATGACGAAACTCAGAGAAAGATAAGAAAAAAACGAAATGCTTAATTATTGTATTCTTTACCAAGATTAAAATTAAATTCTTGTGACGATGAATCAATGTATATGTACATATATGAGATTTTTGACTTTAAATTTTATTTGATTCAACCAAATACGGACGTTAGAGAAGAATCAAATATTATCATAAAAATATTCGGAATTTGTTGCATATTTGTCGATGGAACATTGTTGAAAAACAATAGAAGACAAAATCTTTTTTTTTTTTTTTTTTTTCGTTTTTTAGTTCAAAAAGAATTCATTATTTGACGAGAATGTTGATCATTTTTGCATATTTTTTAATCAACTCTATAAAAGAAATTTCCAGATTCCAGAACAAATCAAATTGAAAGATCGTTAGATTGTGAAAATGATCATCATAATTGTATGAAACATTGATTCTTGGATATCACATATCCATTTAGATTTAAAATTGGATGAAAAAAAGGCACCGATTAATATAATATCTTGAAAATTAAAATCTCAATTTTTATGTACTATCGTATCGATTAAAAGTTGTACTGATACAATAAAAATTATTTCTCAATTCGAGTGTACGATACAATTATGCATTTATAAATCGAGCGTCTTGATTCGATGTAATAATTTGGACAGCGATAAGAAACAGTGTTACAACCGTTGACACGAGGTCGGCCAAAGTCCTCGGGAAGGAAAGGATGCTGGAGTGAATAAGTGGTCTCTTGAGGCAGATCGGAGATGGACGAGCCGATAACTGCTTCGCATATACATGATAATGCCCTTGGAGCGTAGCACTCGCACGCGTTTACTCGCGTCCATTATACAATTCAATTTGTTAATAGCGTTATCGATCTATCGTGATCGATAGATAGGTACCTGACTCGATAGAAACAATGGGGCAGTACGATCGAGAATCCTTTTAGCTAGCCGCACTCTAATACAACGCGATCTATCATCTATTGATGATCGATATCTCTCCCCCTATCCGAACGTTCCTTCGTCCTTTTACTATCTGATATCTGAGATCAATATACATATATATGTGTATACTCGATTCTCAATTCCTTACGCTACGTATTATTGCGGTATTAATCTAGCCTATTGTTGTATTAATCCAACCTAACCGACAACACAGGACCGGAGGTATCCGCCAACGACCGGATCCCGACGACGAGCAACATCCACCGCCGCACAGGGACAATGGTCCCCGTCTACAGGCGCGAGCGGGGGCGCGGGGAGGGGGGAGGGGGGGGGCGCGACATTGTGCGCGTCAAAAAGGAGATTCGCACGGCGGTAACCTGATCGACTTATCAATAACCACGTAATTATAGTACCAAAGAGTTGGTAGGGCTCAAAACAAGCCATAATAAGACGTAGGCGTCTTTCCCACAAGTAACCTTATATCCCTGTCGATGGAGACCCGTGCCGCGTCCGATGTCTTTCAGCTTTCAGCCTTCAGCCCGGCCGAAAAGGTTCCTTTGGAGGCAGAGATGTGGAGGATTCTTTGCCTGGCATAACCCACACGTGAGCGCGTACCTATACACGCCGAGTATCCTCCATCTCTCTTCGTCTTTTCTCTTCTCCATCCATCTCTCCATCGTTTTCGTCTCGATCTTTCTCTTCGTGCCCTTTCGTCGCGGAGCGCGCAAACGATCGAGTTCTGTGTTAGAATCTACATTGAACGGTCTTCCGTGTGATTACGCTGCTTGCGTTATTTTGGCCTTACCGTCTTTGTCGACGAATTAATTTATTACGACCCAATTATCAGCGAGTTACCTGCGCGACCATTTGCGGTAAACGTTCACTTCCTACTCATGTGATCACAATTGATCACCTTTAAAAAATACAATGCATATACGTTTCGAATTTTGAAAAAAACTTTAAAAAATAATATAGTTTTTTTTAAATAAAATAAGACCCAAATATTTAATTATTTTTAAATGCTGAATTGTTTAAACTATTTAGAGAAGAAAATATGTAAATGAAATTTTAATGTACAAAAATTATTAGAAATTTCCACATTATTTATGAAATGATTTGATATACAATAATATACTAAAGATCACACTCATGTAACATATTATATATACGGTAAAAGTGAAATATCTCTCGAGAATAAAAATACTTTTACTTCATATCAAGAAATAAGGGCAACAGGTAAAAGATTTGCTCGATGTTTTTTTTTTCAGTCAACGATGCAGAGTATTCTTAGTGCAGTTAACACCAGATTACATATAACGTTTAAAGAATTTCTACATATATAACACATCACTCAATAAGTCCCCGGTCTGACACATATTTAGCAACATTGTTGACAGATCCACGTGATTTTTTAAAAAAATTTGTTTTTCTTAGTTAGACTGGAGACTTATTGAGTGATGTGTTATATATATATATATATATATATATATATATATATATATGTGTGTGTGTGTATATATTAACTGTCGTGTACACATATGCGTGTCCAGTATTTTGAAAAAAATATATCAAGATATATAAATGTTATTCGATCAATATATAAAAAATATAGAATCTAAAAACGTTTCTCTCTCTCTTCCTCTCCCTCTCATTTTTTTCTCGGAGATTAAATAATTTTAATTTTTTCAAATTACTTTTTTAATAACTCTTAAAGTTTTTTTTTTTGACAACAACAATCACCGTTATCATAATTGTATTACAAAACATGAAGTAAAATCGATGAGGATCTCCAAATAAAAAGCATGATGTTCGAACTGCACAGTTCGATGGTTCATCCATATGTAACTTGAGTGACAAGCTATGAGTCTCGTGGAAGCATATAAGAAGGCTCATCTCAAGATCTGCGGCACATCAAAGACGCTAATGCTCATTTCTCTTTCTCCCTACTTCTTTTTTATGTCGCTTCGTCTCATACATACTTGCTGTTGCTTTCTCTCTCTTCTTCTCTTTCTCCCTGTCTTTCTTCTACTCTCCTACCTTCTCTCCTCCCCTCTTCTTATCTCTTTCTCTCTTTTAATCTCTCTTATCCTCCGTTAAATGTCCTTCCACTCAGAATCTATATCTTATGTATCCTTCTCTCTTACGTTTGTTTTTACATAAATTTAAAAATTTGCAAGTGAGTGTATATATAAATATACATACATAATTAACTGTAAATATAAATATAATATTTCTCACACGCGCAATATTGTGTAAAAAAAATTCAAAATATTTTATTTAAAAAATTGAATTAAAAAAAAAATAGAAATATATATATATATATATATATATATATATATATTAAAAAATAGAAAAATCACAGAATGAGAAAAGATTTTAAAACTTCTAATATTCGCGAATGTTAATATAAATATAATACGTCAAACCAAAGATTTATAAAGACGGCGACAATAGGAAGAGGACGTTAATAAATGCAGGATCTACATTCGGAAAATAGCGCGTTAATAATGGCTCAGGTACCTACGGCTCGTCGAATTGGTTGTCCGACGACGGGTGCATAAGATTGCATTAAATTCCAAGAGAATCGCCGGGCCAATAAATCTGTTTGCAATTAGCATGGCTCTGCGCGTGAACGCGGCTCGCATCGACCGTACGCCAGCTCCGAGAATAAATGCCGTCATAAGGAACGAGACCCCCCGATGACCGCCCGTAGCGAAGAGACGTCTCTGGCAAGAGGAACCAGAGATCGCAAAAAAGCAAAGATGTGTTATTCAGAATTCTACACTGTATTTACTCGCGAACACAAATATCTTCGCAATCGAAAATAATCTAGCTAAAATCAAGTTTCCAAGAATAAAAAATAATAACATTCTCTCTTTTCTCTCTTTTTGCTTATCTCTTTCTATCACACACACACATACACACATATCTAAATATTACAAAATATTGTTAAAAAATTATACAAGTATTCTTAATAATTAATAAATTCCAGAAAAATTAGAAAAAATGTGAAACATAAATAAAATATAAAATTTATATATTCTATTATATCTAGAGAGACAGAGAGAGAGAAACATAAGCTCAATTTCCATGTCATTCTTTCTTTCTCAAAATCTCTTTTATGTCACATCTTATTGATCTCGATAAATATTTTGCGAGTGTACAAGGCCCAGCGGGACCTGATCTGCAACACTCAGAAGAATCGACGAGGAGGAACAGAAGGAACGGAAGAAAGAAGGAAGAGGGTATGCGTGTAATGGAGATATCGCAGTCTCTGGCGGTAACTTGCGCGGCGCGTTATGCAAATAGGATTACCCTTTACACGCTAAGTCGGATCGTAATTGGCTCTTGTAAGCAGGATCGGCATTCGATTTCTCTGCTCGATTCTCTTTCTTCTGTTCCGACGGTGTTGCGGCAGTCCTTCTTCCCATCAATGTCGCATCGTGTTGCTCGTAATCGTGAAACTCTCGTCTCGCGCACGTGAGATTAATGAACGCTTACAAGGGAAGTTATCATCAGCTCGTTCAACACTAATCATGTTTATCGATCTAAGTTACGTCAAGAGATTAGCGTCACAAAGGCGTAAAAAAGATTTACAATTCTAGAAACTTTCGAAGAAAAATTCCATTTTTTTGTTATTTAGTAGAATACATGATTTTTTAGCGCGCACAGAAAATTATAATAGAGTATAACAACGATATAATTCGATAAATACACACAACCGTATACAGCTCTAGTATTGAAAAATTATATAATCATGTAAAAAAATTTGTTCTTTAAAGTTCTTATGCCTTTTCTCATAATTCTGTAATACAAATAAATAAATAAATAAAAGAAAAACTAGTTTTTTAAGAAAAAAAAAAAAAAAGACAAATTTATAATTAATCAATCGTGCGGAAATAAAAACGTTGACAACTTGTTGATAAGCTCCCGATATTAGCATTTAATCGATGAGATTATTATCACTCCGTTTTACTTCACAGTAGGACAATTATACAACGCGTCTTTATTTCTGAAATATATCGTTATCGCGATTAACGCAAATAGACTGTTATTTAAAAAAGCCCCGGCGCACTATTACAGCACGGATGAATAGTATCGTATAATACAGTTCCAATCACGATATCGCGTGCACTCGATCCGCGAGATCTTAATTAGAACGCATGACTAGCGAATCGCTCAATCCACTCTCGCGGCTGCTGTGCTCCTCGGATTTTTCCACGGAATATCATCCAGCATCCGGTCAATTCTCCCGCGCGCGTGCAACTTTCTACGCGATGCAATTAAGAGGCACGGGTGCACTTCCGCCGTGAATGCAATTATATGCCAGATCGCGCGAGATGTATATACCTACGATTAATGATCGAGCGAGCTATGGACACTCTTCGCCACCGAAGTCCATAAATAACAGATATTAATTCGTATACCATTCGTATGTCGTGGTGTATCACAATATATCACGACAACTTTTAACGATCCGATGTAAATATAGCACGCGTATTAAACCCGGGAATTTTCACATCGTGAATACATGATTATCATAAATCGATCTATTTTCTAAAGCACAACACGACAGAGAGAGCTGATTATATACATATACATATTTAAATAGTACATGGCGTGCCTTTTTGTTACTTGAATTAAATAATCGTTGTCGAGATATTCTTATGTACCGTTTATTACAAAGCTTAATTAATTGCTGGCAAATTGTCGCTTATTCTGATAATTATAAGGAATAATCGTGTTTCGAAAGATAATATACGGAGCAGTTGATCATTATTTGCTCGATCGAGTGAATGATCACCGTGCGAATGATAACAAGGCCACGTAAACATTATATATATCCTATACGTCCAACACTGTGTGACGTAGTTAATTTGCGCTATTTAGACACGTAGTCATTATTACGAAATATTTAACGCACTACGAAATAAAATGAAAACATTTATTCGATTGAGGATGCGTGAGAAAGTAATGCGAAAAGTAGCTGCAAGCATTGCACACATGCCACATGTCTCTGCTTAACGTAATTCGAGACTTTTAATCGATTGGTCAATTTCGCGGTGTCAAAGAAGTCGATTTTATGACAACGTATATGATTATTACGCGATACGCACGCCGCGGGCTATTCGCATCCACCGGCCGGCCAGGTGTCGGTTCTCGCCGGTTGCTCACCGGGAGTTCGATGCTAACCGTCTAGATCATTACGGATCCCTGGCAAAACAAAGACTCATTTTACCCGCAGAACGGTTTCCTTCTCTCTTTCTATCCATATTTCTCTCTCTCTCTCTCTCTCTCTCTCTCTATTTTTATCTTTATTCATATATACAATATATCTATATATACATATATATATATATATATATCTCTCTCTTTCCGCTATAAGACTGGCACTCGACTATCGCAGGTCAAGCCGAGACCCTTTTTTCATTTCGTGATTTATCGAGATTTTGCCAGAGTATCGCCAATCTCCATAAAGTTTCATAATTCATCGCAGATAAAAAAAAATATGTTTTTATGTAGCGAGTAACGTATGTAAATTATAGTTTTACGCATACACACATATGCATATATGTACATAATATGTACTTATATATTTATTTATTTATTTGTTTATTTATATTTATATGTACATGATTAATATATTATTTATAAATATATATTATTTGTTAATTTTACAGTTCAAAATTTTGCGCTCTATTTAAAAAGCAAAAAATTAATGGAAAATTATAGAAAAGTCAGAAATACGTATTCACGTAGTAGAAAAATGTATATTGTTATTCAATAGATTACAAGACTTGAAGCAGTCAAAGCAAATAAAAAATGCTGGATATAATCTTACATTTATTTCACAGTAACGGTAGAATCGATTCAAGAACTATTCAATAGATTTCTTCGTGTGCTGACGAGTCAGCACCACATGATGTAGTTTTTCAAACAAACCGTCCATACTCGACGAGGCTAAACGGTATAGTATATACGGTACGTGCTCCGGCACGGTTTTTTCGCTCGAGTATTTTGATAAGGCAACTAGTCCAACTCGTCGACTGCATTGTCGCAGAGAGGCATTCAACAGAATCTAAGGGATTTACATAATTAGAATGCCATTATTTTTCCAAATACTGTCGTCGAGTAACATTGATTTCTGCGACACGTGCGCGAAGAAAATAAAAGACCACTCTTGTCTCCTTTCAAAAAAAAAAAAAAAAAAACAAAACAAAACACGTGCCATTTGATAAATATTATTTCAAGTACTATTAGACCCCTCTGTTTCTTTAATAATTTTGCGGCTTCTCATTTTTGTTTATTTCATTGTGGTTTTGTAATATACATATATATACGTTCATATACACATGCATACGTGTATTTAAAATATAAATTAAAACAATTATTCTCGATTGTACATCTTATTATGATTAAAAAACTGGGATGTTTCTTTGTTATTTAAAGGTCGATCTGAAAGCACAAAAGGACGCTGCATCTTGGCAAAATGGAGATTTTGGGATAAAGGGTTTGTATATGTACTCGTGCGCAAGAAGTAACAAATCTCCTTGAAGTTCTTCATTGGGTACCACGTGCCCAAGTGGTACCACGACAACGTATATCCACTTCAAGATTCTCCCGGCTCTTGCGCCAATCCGGAAACGGAAGGCGGCCCTTCTGGGCTAAGCAAGGGAGAGGTAGGAAAGCGGAAAGCACTTAATCCTTTGTGAACCAGCGTGAAGGGCAAAGATAAAAGCAACCGAGCTGAAATTCGATCATTACCTTTTCATTGTTCCAAGCTATCGAAGACACCTTATTGCATCGTTTGAATTTTTGCTGATATATTTTCGAGTCTCCAAAATTATTTGTCAAGATTTATGAACAATTAAAGTGATCGAGATGAGGTTTATACAATTTAAATCTTTTTGTAGTGCTAAAGAATTTATTTGGCGATTGTTACTATTTTTCAATAAACTTCTTTCTCTTATTTTTGTTTATCCTTAATTTTTTTATTTTTGTAGATCAAAGATATGTGTAATAAATGTAAATTATTATTTATAGACAAATGTTATAAATGTATTAATATTTTTTAAACATATATTTTAGTTTGAAATACAAAATTTTGATAAAGGAATTAAAATTATTAAGTAAAAAAGAATAATATATATGCTATTATAAAAATATAATTTAAAATATACATCTGTAAGGATAAAAAATATATTCAAAATACGGGGAAATTGCCGCCTGTTGGATAAATTCATAATAAACAAGTCACACACCACATATACACACACATACATTTATTAAGAAAAGTTAAAAATATTGTTGCCAATATCAAAATTGATAATATCTAAGCAAGATTATGATTTATAATATTAGATTTAGATGAGGTCCTATTCAAAAATATTATGCTAGAGAAGATCCATTAAATACAATTGACGCAGTTTGCGTCCAGAAATTTTTCTCTCCAGGCATATGTAATGCGGAAATATCCAGCAAGCACATTAACTGTCATATATTCCACAAAATATACTTATGTACAATCATTAATACGGATTATGGTCGGCGTTACGTTACACTGTAACCTTCCTACGATCTATTTTCGAATAATCCCTCGCGTAAACCAACAAACAGCAGCAGCTGTTGACATACATATATACCACACAGACTGTATGTGCATTTGCTTCGACATCGGGCAAGCAAATAAAATAACTAAAAAATTGTTAAAATGTGAAAGATTTTAAAAGAGCAATCAATCCAAAATAAATCTTTCATAAATCATGCAAAGAAAATCTACTAATAATTCTACATAAAACGATAAAATATTTTGTCAACTGCCAATTTTCTCCTGTATGAGCTTTATTTTATAAAAACAATGAGAAAGAAAGAAGAAGATAAAAACTTTTTATTTTAATACAAGTTTGTATTAAAATATATAATAATATAACATTACCCTTAAATATTATTTATTTTATTATCAACTTGATAGATCTTCTGAAGTGCAGACAACCGTTAGAAATCTAGATTTGCGGTCTTTATAAGGTGACATATCGCGGGCAAAAAAAGTTTTATAGCGAACACTGTATGACAATCCTTTTCAGTCACCGAAAAATATAGAACCGCATTTTCCGTGCTTTTGAGCTGCTCTCTCGCGTAAATCGTTTTACCCGTTGATCGCCAAGGATCAACCGAGGATCATTCGGGATTCCTTTTGAGGACGCACCATCGAAAAACCACCTGGCCATGGGTCGGCTTTCACGCGCAATAAGATCGCTCCTTTAGATTAACGTGACCATTATCCCACTAATCGGAAAAGAGTTTGATCGGAACGGTGTGTGATAGATTATACTTTATATATCTGAATACGTAAATATTATAACTATGTACGTACACATATATGTATATATATACATACATCATACATATTTTACTTGACACAAAAAAAAAATATATATATATTTATTTATTATACTATCTCTATTTCCATTTAATTTTTATATTTATTATATATATAATAAATATAAAATTGTTATAAGAAACTTTTATTCTCTACAAAAAATAATATTAAATATACGGCGACAATGTTATCGGAGTTTAACAAGTCAAATACGTCGCAGATTATATTTACATATGAAATAAAAACTACTAAGTAAATAAAATATGTGATAACAAAAACAAGTACTATCGAATTTATTAATAGTTACATCCATACATAAGTTTACACATATGTGAGAGTATCGCGAGAATATACATAGGTGCGGTGGTGGAACAGATGCCGAAGAAGCCGGGGAAACGTTACGAAGGTAGAAAAAAAAATAGTAACAGGAAACGATGGGGACTCGGCAGAGGGTGGCTAATCTTACTGGCAAATATTTGGATTGTCGCATTCATGGCATTGATATATCGAGTGGAGTATATCCATTCCATCCCTCTCTCATAGATCGAACTGAGGAAAGCTGAAAAGTGTAGGGAAAGGCGAGCGAGTTGCCGCGAGACTACCGTGTATTTACATTGCGTTTCGCTCGGCCATTGAAAACGCGCCGGATTCGAGCATTAAGATGCTCGAGATAGGGCATCTTTTATCGATTGCAAGTTGGTACGGATCGGAGAAGCTGTTTTCCGGATATCGATAATCTGCTAATATGGGAATGAGAGAACCGCAGCCGGCAGATGTAATTGGAAGTCGAGTCGGGGACAGGAATTTTTCTCGACTGCCGCGATTTGAATCTTCGTATCCTTGTGGGAATATTCGTACTTAAATATAGCATCATAAACTAGTAGATATATCGTACCGTTATCGTTATTATAAAATATATTTTGCGAACAATTTTTAATGGTAATAGTGTGTGTGGGACGCATTGTAATTGTTCAAATATAATGCCTTATTATTAGAAACATTTAATAAAAATATAATTCAAAAGTATAACTTTTCAACATGATTTAAATAATCGTATAGCGTATATTTTATATATATGTATGTTGCATTTATAGATTTTGGAAATTTTATATATAATGTAAGTAATATTATACATTATATAAAAATATATAATATAAGTATATATTGTATAAATTTGACTAATAAAAGTTTCAGAATTTATTTCGGATTCACATACTTAGAAGACACAATGGCAAAATAAAGCTATAATCTGTCATTAATGCGCATTTAAAAGAAAATGATCCGTGACGGATCGCTTCTCACAAGTCTTTTCTTAAATCCCACAATTCCTCCACTTTTATAATGCGATCAATTTCTGATCTTGTAGGTGAAGGGATTCTCCACAGAATCGAGTCTGGCAACTGCAGCTATGCGGACAACTGTCGAGCAAACTCGTTGATAATCAAGCCCCGGATGTACTGAATGGGATCATCGCGGTAGGATGAGCACTGATCTGCCTTCCTATACCGAGTTAAAGGAACCACTCGGCAAAATGAGCTAAGAAAAGAGAGAGAGAGAAAGAGAGAAAGAAACGATAGAAAAAGAGAGAGAGAGAGAGAAAGAGAGAGAGAAAGTATCTCCTACGCGCGCGAGAGAAGGAGAATCCGGTCCAGGTTGAGCTGTCATGTGAGAATCCCGCCGACGTCCTGCGTCACGACGCATGTACACGCATTCCGTGATCGGGCAGTCGGCAAGGTAAAACGAGGGAAAAAGAGAGGCCGTGAGAGATTAGCTTCTTAACCAAATAGGTCTCGGCTTAGCATCTCCCGTCCCCCGCATCGCGTTCAGCTCGTCCCCCACTGTTGTCGTCGTTGATTTTCGGCTGTCCGAAGAGAAATCGCTGTGCAGGACGATACGCCGACCAGTTAATCTGTTTAGTTTAAGGCTCGTCGATCACGAAATTCCAAACGTTGTGCTGCATTTCAAATTTCAATTGATGTAGAAACGGAGTCACTCGTTTGTACGTATTTTGTACGTATTTTGTATAATATCAATCTCATTTTCGAAAATATTGCGACGAGTGGAGAGAAAATTAATTTCAAAAGAAAAAAAAGAATTTGGCAAGCTTTAAACAGAAACATTTTGTGATTCTGATTTTCATGCAATTGCTGCGGTAATATTTCAGCGTATTTGTGGTAATATAATGAGTACAGAAAAATATCCTAGTGTTATTATGTGACTTGAACAAGACCGCAATCATATATTAATGTCATAAATTCTAGCATTACGAACACATGTTACATGTTTTGACATGTAACTGAAATTCTAATCGATTTATATATTATTAACAAAATACAGATAATAGACAACAACGATTCTAGAAAGAAAATTTCTTTCTTAATGTTTTATAATACATATATATATAAACGAGTTAGAGATATCAGCGATTATTCGAACTCGAAAGTCATCGCGAGTTTGTCGAGGTTGTCGTGACAAGAGTTCCTTTACCTTTCACGGCGATCTCTGAGAAAAACTGTCACTGACAGTTCTTCTGGTCTAGCGAGTTATAGTTTCGTGACGATCGCCACGCCGAGTGTTCTTAGCTGGATGAATCATTGATGAATTGGCGATGGGATCGTGGGACTTGGCAGCTGCGATTCGAGTCTCTTCTTTTGCATGATAGTCAAGCCTCCTCTTTCGCCCACCCCCCCCCCCTCCCTTCAATCACTCTTCATAAAACCTGATGTGCATTTGCCCCTCTGATCGCTTATGCAAAACACGTGGAATTACGGCCTATTACGGTGCGGTTTACCGATATCCTTTGTTGTGTTTACATTATGTATACTAAGACTGGAATAAGTCGCTCTCTCTCCCCGCGAAATTTTCATCTACGATATATGTATATATTTTCACAATGTACATACATATAAATCTTAAATAAATACAGATACGGTCTTTGACCCCACTACACACATACAGCTCTAAGTAATTTTTTTTTTTTTTTTAAGAAAATCTTTTAAATAAAAAAGTAAATAAATAAATATTTGTATAATTAATGCATATATTTAATTGAAAAAAATTTGAAACAAATATATATACATTAAAATGTATTAAAAAATTAAAGATTATATAATTAAAAAATAATAGAGGATAGATATTTATTTGATATTTAATATATATTTAATAAATATTTCGCGATATCTCTTTTGTCTCTAAAAAAAAAAAAAAAAAAAAAAACTAAACAAACAGTTATAGCGTTGTAATTGATGCATTCAAAAGGCTAGCTGGAAATTTCTAAGCGATATTATCTGAGTGGAAGAGCTCGATGACATAACTGATAAACCATTCGACCAGTTGATTCAATAAATCCGTGCTGCGAAGCAGGGTTGCGCCTTACGACGACACTGACGATTAATTCGACTGAATTAATATGAACCGTTGACACTGTGCCGCAAGGTTAAGTCATCTGGTTCAAGCTGCGTACAGAAGCGGGCGATAAGCGGATTTGCTTACACTAATAATCGTTAATTTCTTACCCATGTGGCACGTTTGCGAAACAATCATTTGCGCATGCATTATATGCACGCGCATCAATAGGGAAATAATTCTAATTTAGACTTATTAAGTTATGTATACATAATACATAACTCAATAAGTCTCCGGTCTAACTAAGAAAAACAAATTTTTTTTTAGAAATCACGTGCGTCTGTCAACAATGTTGTCATAATGTGTCAGACCGGAGACTTATTGAGTGATGTGTTATATGCCTCTATTATGATTTTTAAAAATAATCCATATTGTGTTTTCTTGATTTATAAATATATATATATAGATAAAATAATATTTTTATCTCTCTCTTTGCGCGTACAATTGCAATTACATTCAATCAACCTAATAATAGTAATAGTCACGTTTATATACGTGCTACACATAAATTTTCTCTCTCTTGTCTCCAAAGTAATAACATTTCATCAACCCATAGAAATGTCAATTATAATAGTTTCCAATTAATGTTATAATTCCTAAGATTGGATGCAAAAACAAATTTTCGACTTTGTCATTATCCTGAAGATTTTTTCCGCTGTCTTAATTACTATTCGACAGTGATTTTTCTAACAAAGAGATGTCATACAAGTATGTGACGATTAGCGTGGGCCGTGGGGGACTACTTGATCGCTTATTGACCACTGTTGACTTGTGTTGACACCGCAGACCTTAGTTAGATGGATAAATATACCGTTGAGGCGCAGGTCAAGTGGATATCTGCACTGCGTTCGCCCACGCCAGGTTCACTCGATTCACAATCGCGATATTATTTCGTGAATCACCTAAAAAATGTTCCATGCAAGTTGTGCCGAATAAAACATTTTTCATTCTCAGAGAAAAATGTCACGTTTTCAGGCTAAATCAGCTAATAATATTTAGTAATATTCTTGGAACTGACATTTGTGAAAGCAGAATATTAGATTATGTTGTTAGATAAATTCAAAAGACATACCGGTTTATATTTTAATTAAATTTTCCTAATTGTATTGTAAGAGAATTAATAGATAAAAATAAAAATAAAAGTTTTAAAAACGAGCATGTAGAGTAACATATAAATATTATCAAAAAAAATATTCATTGCACTTTACATTATATAATTTTATAAAGGAAAAATCACAAAGACGGAAGAAAAGAATTGTCAAATTTGAGAAATATGATACAAATCGATTTAATATATAAACGATCAAGTACACAAAATACCTGATAAATAAACTAGGAAAACCAATAAGTTTCTTTGACACTCGTATAAAAATCTAATTTTTGCCAATATAATAAATAATTCTCTTATTTTTAATTAATATAAATTTTACGCATCGCTTTTATCCATTCTGCTTTGTATTCAATCTTATACTTAATATCTTATACACAGGGTGAGTTATTAAAATATTACAAGCTAATATTTCTGAAATGGGACAAGATATGAAATTCTTTCCAGGGACTATTTGATATTGAAGCGAGCATTCGACGCAAAAATAAAACTTCACATTGCAGTTAACCAAATTAATTATTTTAAAATAAAGATTTCACATCTTGTTCAGTTTTAGAAATATTAGCCTGTATGACACCTTTGGTGATTCAACCTGTATATAATGCTATTTATAATAATATATATATTGCATTTAAAAAGCTAAAGATTTTTAATATTTTAGATGTACATATGTATATAAATAAAACAAATTTTCAATCTCTTTTTTTATCAGTCATTCTACTATGTCATTCTACTATATAACAAATGTTACAATAATTAGTACCTTGAGCTTCGGCGTATCGCGGTATCGTGAGCCAGCAAGAGAGCATCAATCTATTTGGATGCTTAGCGAAGAAGAGGCAGCAATTATGATATTTGTCCCTATTAGACGAATTAGGGTGGTGACTTGCGTGACCCCAACTGATCGCGGCGGTCCGCTAACTCGCGCAATAAACCCGGGGTCAAATAAGAGCGCTCCTCTCTCTCTCTCTCTCTCTTCTCCCTCTTGTTTACCCTCCCATCTCCTATCGGTTCTCTTCCCTCACCCGGTGGCATACGGCTCCACCCTTTTGCATCGATTGTCACAAAACTGTTTGAACGTATCTTCGTGCAACTTACGTACACCTCCACAGCGTCAGAGTCTCATCATGTCTTTGGCAGATTCCACGGACACTTGATCGAAACATTGTTAATTCGTCTCAATTAAACAAATGGAATAAGAGAAGACGTTCCGAGCTTTTCGACATTTAACGAATCATCTTTTAGATATACAGATCGATACGTGCGTCTCTTATCAAGATACAATTAATCGTTTTCAACAATTATCAAATTGATACGATTATCAATTTGATAATCGTTGAATTTGTTATCAAATTGCAGATATATTTCCATTTATTTAGCTTTCCTAGAGATTTAAAATTTGCCCTTAAAATTTTTGCATTGTAGATAAAATTATTATAAAATATTTTTATGACTTTTTGTCATAATCAAATAATCGTCAAGCTGAATGCATATTTCAAATTTCGAATAGAACCAATTTGAATATCGTAAATCTCTTTTAATATCTTTATCATGACTTTTAAACAGAGAGATGAGACTACACAGCTTATCAACTACTATAAAAAGTGATAAATTAATTTTTAATTTTTTTACGAAAACACAGACGTAAGATATTGTATATCTATATACGAACAGTAAATACAAGAAATTAGAGAAATGTCAATCTGTGTACTGATTGTAAAGCGGCTGCAAGCGGTAACGCAGACTGCAGAATCAGCCATATATGTATATGTTTTAGTAATTGCATGACAAGGATCACAATGCTCGCACTTTGACGTGAGTCAAACAGGACACGCAATGTGTGTATTTCAGACACGTGTGCTCGAGGTAAGCATGCGTGAATGTTCCTTGTAAAAAGGTATTATAATGAGGCAACTGCTCTTTGATCTTTTATAAAAACGTGCTCGAATTTTTGTTCATATATACATATACATATATGTATACACAATTCATAGTATTATATAATATTACAGAGTTACATAAAATAGATTACATGTATCTCGTCACGATCAGGTAAGGATTTCTCTAAAATAAAGAATCTCCGATCTTCCATGAATAAAACAAACGGACAATGAACATTATGTAACTTGATAAACTCTCGATATGAATCATATGTTCATTTTATAAAAGAGCAAAATCTCATTATTTAATATATTATACACATTGGATAGGCTATAAATATCTCTGTGACAATATGATAGTTTGACATATAATGTCAAAAAAATTATGAAAATATTAAAATATACATTAAATCATATTTGCTATTGCTTTTATATCATTTCTGGCAAATAATTTCTAAAAATTGTATAATTTTCACATCATTGTATATATTTCATTTTATATTTTTATAGCTGCATTGGTAAGAAATAAGGTTTCAAAAAAAAGTATTAATAATAATAAAAATTACTAAACAGTAATTTTTCTATAATCGAGGAAAATCAATGTTGCTTTACTGATACATTAGAAGAATTGAACAACTTCTCAATGCGTTACACTTGATATTGCGTTCTCATCCTAGAACCGTCCGCATGACAGATCGGAAGGTAGCCTTGAAAGGTGTTCCGATTTATTTGGTCGTGATGATAGTAGAGCGAGAGGAACCGGTGTCGCTGTCATTCAAAGAATACAGCGTGGAAGAAGCGGAGTGGAGCGAAGAGAAGAGAAGAGAAGAGAGGAGAGATCCCGCCCGATTCGTGCACCTCGACAGGGGGATTTTGTATGTGATTCGTCGGTCTCAATTGGCGGAGGCGGTGCGGACAGGTATCCATATCCGGTATGGGCTGGGCTCAGGCTTTACCCTCGGTCTATCAGTCTCGTCTTTCTGGCGCGAATACGATCGCAGCCTCCACACAGATAACAACACTCGTGCGCAAACACCGCAGCTTCCTCATTCACTACATTTTCTGCCGAGTTTCGATATCTCATCTTGTGTATTCTCTCTTTCTTATTACTCACTTTAGCTTTATATAATAACCATTTGCGATAATCTTTTCTAACTTAATTAAATATCAATGAGAGAGGGGGAGGGGAAAGATGGATGTCAAAATCACTTTAAAAATCTTGTAGCCTCTCTGCAGTGAACAATAAAATTTCAAGTGACCTTAAAAATCGTGCTTCGTAGATATAGATAAAGAAAGAACACTTGAATTTGTTTTGAATTTTTGATAAAATAAAATTGTTAAAATATATTTTTATTTTTAATCACGCGTGACTTTCAACCTTTGTTGCTACTTTGATTTTTTAAGAAATAAGAATAAAGAAATGTGTAAATAAATTAACTGAAACTAATTTAATTATATTAATTAATTTTAACAAATTTAATTAATATTAACTATTATTTAATTTATGGTATACGGTTAACGAGTACCATCGACAGAGCGTAAATTTTGCAGACATATCATAAGATAAATCACGCACATGTGCTAACTTTTTTCTTTTAATAATAAATATTCAAACGTTAAATGTGAATTTTTAATAAAGAAAAAACCGCATTAATTAATTGCGAAATATGTACATATTGCACTTAAGTATAAAATTCACACACGGTATATTCTTCTTCAGATTCTAAGGTTTTCAAAAAAAAGTTGAAATGTCAATAAATCTTTCTGCGGTACATATGTCACATCAGTTTACAGTTGGCATGAAAATTTTGCGGTTGCGGCATCTCTTTGTGTAGATAATCCTTTCAGCAATATTTGATAAGCATATCCTGTTTAGCTTCAACGTCAAAGTATCGTTATGTTTTTGTCTTCTCCGGCATAACATGCCGTAAATAATATCTATTTTCTAAGTTTTGATCAGTTGTGGTTAAACACAAAACCTCCGTGTTAGCCGGCATCCTTTTGTTGCGGTTAACATTGTCTCTCTAACAGAAGATTCTTAATTCGCTCCATCATCGCTTTCAGTTTTCTGTTGTCATTTCCCTTGAGCTTTGGGAAAAATCAACAGTGTACAAGGTTTAACCAGTAAACCTTGTACCTGTTTATATTCTTCCTATACGCGGTAGGTAGACACTAACAATAACCTACTGAACAATTGAATTGAAGACGTTAATTTACATAATCCTATCGCATTTGTTATGGTATTCAGACAATTTCAGGAACAGCATCTTTAACAACAAGAAGCAACATTCTTTATTTGTTAACTAATATATGCATATTCATGTATGGTAGTCATATATTTATGAACATGCATGCACGCCTACACGTGTTCGATCAAATTTTATGCAGCGAGACTCTGTAGATAATCAAACTTATCTTTGGAAAACTTCATAAAAAAAAAAAAAAACTACAAAATTTGTATTTAATAATTGTTTTGTTTATTTATGCATATATTTTTCTAAATTTAATTATTTAATATATTAATTAGTATAT
>JBCAUJ010000001.1:1722915-1735862 GCA_038406275.1 Cataglyphis albicans
ATATATTGTATAATTTGAAGACCATCTCGAAAAAAGCTCATAAAAAGGAAGTTTTCTTTTTTTTAAACAAATTTAATATAAAAATGTAAAATAAGAAAAAGAGAATAATTATATATCTGAAGTAGATAATATGTTATAGAGAAACGCACAACTCTCTCAATTCATCGTGCATAGATTTTATAAATAAATGAAAGAACGCATGAATGTACAAAAATATTAAAATTACTTTTGCATAGTATGACAGTATATCCTCCTATAAATAGAGAAAGAATACGTTATTCTCTCTCTCTCTCTCTCCCCCCTCTTTTTCCCATCTGGATCAATCAGTATTTCGAAACCAACACAGGAGTATCATTGATTGGTATAAATAGAAAAGAGAAGAATATTTATAGGTATCTGTGTGAATGCATGGAAAATCTAGGATCCATTAACATTTGGCTTGCACGATATCGTGGATCGACCCCTCTCGAAAAGGAAGATGTCATATTCACGATTGTCAAGACGTCATCCTTGCGAAATACAAAAGTGACGAAGAGGCTGGGGTGAATCCGGATAAAAAAATTCGAGTGACATATTCTCATCGTTTTGCTCACCCTTCTATTTCCACACAACTATCTGCTCTTGCCCCTATTTATTCCATATTATTAAACTCACTTATCATTAATTGATATCATGGGGAATAACACGAGGCTATGAATAAGAAATGCGATACAAATTTTGGGAACTGAAACACGCATTGTTAATAGTTAAATAGTTTTAATACGTAATATTCAAAGTTTTGTAGGAGAAAATAATTTGTTCTAAGCAAGGTATTGAAAGATGGATTTATCGAAATATTTATTTCTTAATAAAAATTTACTTAACAAAAATTTATTATTATAATATATATATATATTAATTTAATTTCCAACTTTTTAAATATCTACATCGGTAATTATAATCTATATTAAATTGTGAAAATAGTTAAAATTCCTTAGAAATTGGAAAAATTCAAATTTATTATATCTCCAAGTATATTATTATGTAATACCAAACAATTTTTAATTTGTTAAAACTTGTTTAAATATTGTTTAAATATTTCATTCTCTTACTTAATATAAGATATACATACTTCAGTATTTCTTTCTGTATATATTCATTTCTGTATATGTCTTTAATTTATATATTTAAATAAATAATTTGAAAAATGAATTTACTTTAATTATCATATATGACAGCTTGAAAATATTTACATAAAATTCAAAGTGCGATTTTCTAGTCCAAGCCAGCAGAGTTCAATACAAAAATAAAGAACGCAATAATTTATAAAGTTGACAGTATAATTGGCAATTGCTTATCATTACTTGGCATAATCCTGTTAAGGCGATCTTGAGCAGTTAAGAGGATGTACGCCTTTAGGGTGAACAAATTGTGCGAAGGGCAGTTGATATTCGAAAAATGTTTCCGACCCCGTTAAGTCTCACGATCGTAACACTCGAAAAACCAAGTTCTGTAAAGAATCGCTGCTCTAATAAGTGCACGTTTAAAGCTATGCAAGTGAAAACATAATCGCATGAAAATGCGATTTAACTGCGTGAGATGGTAATACTAGAGTAATTGATCGAGTGCTCGCGTTTGATTTAACTCGGGACTCTCAAGTGACTCTCGTATAAAAAATTATGTGATTCGCATCTCTCTCTCTCTCTCTCTCAGATTTTGAAACATGCAAAAGTTTAGCCGGAATATGAACATTCTTGAAAAGGTCGCATAGTTGAGGAAACTCTGTGGGAACTATTTCTCAAAAATTTACAGCTATATTTGGCTAATTAATGTATTCAAACACATTACGCAAAATTACAAATAATTTTCAAACATATTCTTACGTTACACTTTTTATCATTTTAAAAATAAGCCGTTACATTATCAACTTTAACAAGACAATCACTTTTTCAATCATAGAAATCTCTATGAGAATCAAATATACATATATAATTTAACTCTGCTTCGTTTTTCTTTTTTTTATACAGACTCATTGAAAGCCACAAAATACTCTGAATATTAGGAAAGATGTATCGAATCTCAAGATCTCGGAGATTATCGAATTGCTGAGGTGAGATTTTATTGGCCGAAATCTTTTTCACCGCGCAGCGTGATTCATTCATATAGAATCTTGATACACAAAACCTACGAAAAAAGTTACCTATTATAAGATGAAAATAAGAACACGCACGAGCAACAAGACACAAACCTATTTCGGAACTCGCAACTTTTTGTGTAAGAAATATAATTCATTTATATTTGAAAACCTGTAAAAAACCTAAATAGTCATCTAACAAACACACACACACACACATAGACAAATATAAGTAATTTCAAAGAACATTATATACTTTACTTTGTATATATAAATATATATAAATTATTAAATAATATATTATTAATATATTAATATATTAATATATTTTATATATATATATATATATAATATATATAAATTAATAATATATAGAATTTATTAAAGGAAATAAATTTATTTATTATAATTTTTTTATTTATTTATTTTTTCTAGCTATTCCAGATAATAATTAAAATGTATAAATGGAGATTTGTGTTTGATTACTATGAAAATGTCACATGTAAACTATACTTTTAACACACTATACTTTTAATTCTAAATATAACTATTTGATTCTCATATTATTTAACGTTGAATACATATATTTTGATAACATACACACAAATTTAAAGATATGAGAATTTTTATCTTTTATAAATAATTTTCATAAATAACAAAAATTTGGGCGTAAAATAATTTGCGAAATGTAACGAGCAAGACAGGAACATCCGACTCGAAATTGGATTAAGGTTTAATCGAGCGTGAGAGCTCGGCAGAACTACAAGCGAGGAATACGGATCGTCCAACATGTCAATCGAGAAGCACGAAGGCCAGCATTCAACCGAGATAAATAGAGTTATATGTCGCCGAGTTTGCCACACATATAACCGCTTCCCACATAAGTGGACGTATTGTGGGTCGCCGATGGCAAATATTTTCTCTCGCCCGGAGCACAATCCGTGTCGATTCTCGGGGGTGACAAAGGACCGACAGCGGGAAATCCTGTCGATCGTACAGAAGCGGCTCTGCGAGAAGAATTGGCTTCACCTCGTGCCGCTGGTAAAACTAGTACAAAACATCATTGCTGGCGCGGACGCGCTCGAGATTAGTCGATAGAAACTTGGAACGGAACTTCGTAGAAAAGTACAGTGGAGAAGAATTGTTAAAGTGACTTCAATTTCACCCTTTTGTGTCACTGTCGGAAAATCGATTCCAGAGAAATATCTTTGTAACAAAAGTTCAATCAATAAGAACGCAAGCGTATATCCAGGCGAGCGGCCTACCGGAATACGGAATATAGATTTAAAGTATGTTGCTTTATGCTTATTTTATCTTGAGTAAGTAGTAAATGAAGAAAAGTACATCCCAAAAATTTGCAGAAAAAATTTCTTTTTAATATAAACAAACTTATAAGCAGTCTTTAATTTTATTGTTCTGTCAATATTTTCATCATTATCTTAATATTTAACATTTATTATTCCCAAACTATCAAAATAAATCAACAAAATCATTTTATCGTTTAAATAGAAATAAAAATATGGAAGAATACTAAAAAGAGGCAAATTGTTTGAGATTCCGAGAAGGAGGTAGATAAAAATTAGAAAGAGAGAGAGAGAGAGAGAGAGAGAGACAAATTAAAAAGTTACAAATATATAGTAAATTTTATAAAAAGCTAATTTTTTTAAAATGGCTTGATTGAATGAAGAATATGGAGATGATGATAAATAAGATGATTAATCAAAACGAGAAAAGAAACAAAAAATAATTAAATAATATTTTTCATGCACGAATCTGCATCACCAATTGATCTTTCGAAACAGAGAAAAATAATTTATTTGTTTGATGTTTTGACACTGTCCGATTATTATTACTGTGTTACCACAAATGTTGCGCTTCGGAAAAAAAAGAATCAAGCAGAAAATCGAAAGAAGTGCGAAAGAAATAAAGAAAGAGATAAAGGGAGAGAGAGAGAGAGAGAGAGAGAGAGAGTAAAAAAGAGAGAAAAAGAGAGAAAAGAAGAGACAACAGCTGTCTCCTTTCGTGTGTGGTTTACCTTCTGTGCCTCTGACGGTGTGAACCAGTCGGCACTGCGGTCCCGTGATATCATAACACTGAACGCCTATTTGTTACACGATAAATATGTAACTGAAACACAATGTTCCCTCCCCTTTTTCGCTAGCCTGCCAGTTCGTTCTGTCCTGTCCTCGCTCACTGTCTCGGGGGGAGGAGGGGAGATCGACCGACACTATTTTGAGCGCAACCGTATCGATGATGGGTGAGCGCGCTACGAAACATTAAATCACACACATACGTGACGTACACATACATACGCGCGCGTAGTTTTTAATGTTCACACGAGGCGTGTAGGGTGCGAGATACCCCAAACGATAGTGATGGATCGTTACATAAATACATCCAAAGATCTAAAAAAAAGTTCACATTTATAGAGATATTTCCAAAATTAAATTATTAATTAATTTAAATCCTTGTTTTTTATTAGAAAAACTTTTTTGCTTTTTAAAGTGTCCAGAATAATAATATTTAAAACATTTTATACATATATTAAAAGAGAGAGAGAGAGAGAGAGAACATTTTCCTTCTTACGCTTTTTCTATTTAATAAATAAATTGTAATAAAATAAATTTTCCTAATTAAAATAAATAAAGAATCAATTTTTATGGGGCTTCCAAGTATCTTTATCCGTTACTGACAAACACACTTGTGTAAACTCTTACACACGCACATAAATTCAGGATAATGTATGTACAAAAAAGGGACAGATCGCCGCGCGGAGGCAGATGGCATTTCTGAAGTCAAAAGTTCTCCAATAAGGGCTTAGTTATAATAACATTGCGCGTATTCAAAAAATTAGCCTGTGAATAGCTGCCCTTGTCGACACTGTCAAAATGAGCCCGCGATCCCTGCGAATGAATGGCGTTTCGTTAGAGATCGTGTCACGATCAAGACAACGAATTTCACCATCGGTTGAAGAAATTGTCATCATCTTTGTTGCTACTGAATGTTCAGTAAGATAAGTGTAAAAATGTATATCTGCCGTAAACCCAAGATGATGCAAAGATGAAAAGATTCTCTTCTATTGTTAAGCAGATCCTGAACAATATCAAAGGTGAGTTAAAAGCGAATCAAGATTTACGATCCTTTCAAATTGTGAAAATGTCAGTCTTTATAGAATGACAGCGAACAAAAGGATTTAAAATGTCTTGAACGTTGTACATGTTTCACAGTTTTTTTAAATATACACATACACACATATACAAAAGATTATTGTTTATTATATATATATATATATATATATATATATATATATATATATATATTTATAATAGCATTTAGCTTTAAATGTTATAATCTGAATATTGTTTGAAATTAAATTTAATGTATTATAATTTGGATATTGTTAATGAATTTTGTTTCGTAAATAGTACATATTTGATATTTGTATATGTATGTATACATTGCTGTATAAAAAGTGTTGTTATATTTTTGTTTGCTTTTTTTTTACTTTTCAAACGGGCAACTTATGCGAGCACCTTATGCGAATGTTTCTTGAAAGAAAGCATCGAGAAATGCAGAGCATGCACCGGACGGACTGTCGTCATCTTTAACATTTTATGTATGCAACTAACGGGTCGTGACTTTCGTGATCGATATCGCAGCATTTTGCCTCATGTCGTGCCGCCGACAAAACTTCCGCCTTATACATCTATCGAAACAAACTACACATAAACGTCATATTTCTCGTTCATCTTACAAAAGATATATATTTCATCGTCATAAAATTATATAACGTATGTTGCGCTGGCGTCTCTAAATATCCACTTTATTTTTTCACATGTAGTCTTGCAAATCATTACGCGTAGTGTTCAATTCCAAAACAAGTATTAACAATAGTCAACAATTAATATCTATTTAACAAAATATAAATATATACATATAAATTTTTGCACCATATAATAAATGACGCCACGTGAATGAAATTTAACAATTATTCCCAAGTGTACTAAGTATACTAATTTCCGAACTAGTATTATTAAAATATAAAAACTACAGTATGTGCGATTATAAGAGTTTAGCTTGACAAGCGGTAAGCAGGGATGCGTAGTTACGCGATAATCTTTCCAACACTTACCCTGAACAACAGTTTCCTTGTGTTACACAACAAAAGTATAGACCTCATTATACTATTCTCGTGTCGCCCGTGAACTTTTCATGCGAGACGTATCGATCGGATGATACCGTAAAAGGGATATTCGCACTACACATGCAAGAGGTAACTGCTTACGACAACCAGTCGTAAGCCGAATGTAAGCTTACGAATAATTCTGCACCGCTGATATTCTTAGATTGCGGAATCGATACACAGCAAAGAAATGTGTCACGTTCTTACGTTGTCAATAGTAGATTTAATCAATATGCTGCGACACTTCTTTAGCAACTTTTCAAATTTTCCTATTATAGTTTTTATATACTAGTGATGACAAGTTTTTAATGTCTTTAACTATGTTCTTTCTCTCTCTCTCTCTCTCTCTGTACAAACGTATAAACAATTACTAACAAACTTACTAACAACATTAATTTATTATAATAATATAAAGACAATGTTTATGTTCCTTCGTTTATAATATTAAAATTTAAATGCTAAAAGTGATTCTATTAATTACATTTGTTACGCTGCAATTTGCATTACTATTCACAAAATTATATGCTTTAATAATGCGACATATTATCACATTTTAGTTTCACAAAAAAAAAAAAAACTTTATTTAATAAAATTGTTTTGACATAAAAGAAAATGCCTGGTTATTTTTATTAAAAAAAAAAAAACTTCCTTTTTTTATTTCTCCTTTCATAAAATAAACTCCGAGAGAATTATATATCATTATTGTTATTAACGCGTCTATTAGCTCGAAACAACGTTCTCCATGATATATATTTATATATATATTCCTTCGTGTTTGTCAACCTCTAATTAATACGAAAACAAATTTCTCGTCGATACAAGTCGTGAAAGCGGATCGATTTTAACGAAGAAACAAAGTGTCGTCTATATACAGCTGATATGTTGCTAACGAAACTCTCCGCATAGTTATAACGTGTGCGTACACAAGTGTATGTATGATACGTACATACATACGCATGACGATGAACGAGAAGGTGAACGCTGGTGCAGGTGCAACGACGAGGCATAGACGTCGACGACTCTGAATGTTGCCGGACTATCATTACGCTTCTGCCGGTTCGTAAGGGCGTCTCTATGTGGCATTCGTGCCATATAGAGGCGGTGATCCAGGCTGCCCTGGCTGTGGGAGCGGATTCACCTGTGCTGACCTCGTATATGCGCGCGAGCGGGTAATGACGGCTCATCTCTACTAGCAGCGTTTGCTGAAACGAGGTGGTTTCGCTGACGTTCGTCGATAGTCGAGACAGCAGTGTGTATAAGTATCGCGGGGCCCAGTCTTTCATCCGCGAGAAGGAAAAAAAATTAAATTTTTAAGTGATAACACATGTATAGCGAGCTCACGCATGACGCGCATCTGGCAGCCCATCGTTGTTACCTTGTGATGAAGGAACGATCGTATTACAAAGATCTCGATCGTATTGACGATACTGTCAAGTATATGTATGCGTCGAGCAAATTATAACCCTCGGATGATTGTAAGCAAATGCTGAAATGATGTGTTAATTATATTAATTTACAAGGTTTTGTGCCACAGCTTTTGAACACTGTTTTTAGAGTATTGTGTAGAATTTTAAATGTTGAGCACGAATCTGATATCAAAAAATTTCTATCAGGTTTTCGAGAAAAACGAGCATGAAATCCCTAAAAAATGTCTTTTTACAATCTTTGCATATTTGTATTCTGTTAAAAAGAGCTCAACTTTTGCGCCAGCTATACGCTAATAAAAAATAAAAGATACATGAATCTTGATGAACTAATTGTCTTGAATATAAATTGAGCGGTAACAATGAAAAAGAAAAAGAAAAATTTTTCTTATCTTGCTTCAGTGGAGCCTTTGTTTTGCCGACGAATGTAGGTATCAATTGTGAATTAACGGATAAGAGTAGAAGTAGTGCGAGAAGAGTATATTCTCTCAGGATGTACATATATACTTGTGGTTTGTCCATAAATCTAAAATCAGGATTCGGCACGCCATCCGAAGCGAGCCAATTCAGCCGCTTTCTCTCGCTTTAATAACATCTCAATCCGAGATATTCACGGATATAGGCGGGACACGACGCTGCTGAGATCGGTTCTGTGCGGCGCCTTTGTGTCATTTAATATTTAAAAACAAGCCATAAATATGTCGCATCCGCGTGCAGCCCTCTTAAGCGCGGCCGTCGGATTATGCGCGCGCGGAGAACGTGCGAGCCGCCGCGTCGCCGCCGACACGAAAAGTAAGACGAATGCTATGTTGAAACCTGCAAGGTGTTAATGATATTGCCTCATACCCATTGACACACGGTCAGATTTCCCTCCCACGATGTATTACATAGGGTATCAAAGTAAATAAAATACAGAAATAAAATTATAAAGTGAAACACAAAAGAATATTAAATAAGAGAAGAGAATTTCAGAAAGTAAATTAATATAAAATTTCCAAAATATTTGACCCGATAATGGATCAAATATTTTGGAAATTTTATATTAATTTATGTGATAAAAATAAATTAAATATGTATTATATATCATAGTTACATTGAATACTTTAAAATATGCGAAAAGATTATATGTATAATAATCTAAGTAAAACTTTAAATTGCACTATCAAGAAAAAGAAAGATAGAACAAATTACATCTCATAACTCAAATGTAATTATCATCTCATAACTGCGATCAAACAATAATGAACTGCGAGAAGCTAAATAGTTTCGCATGAATTGACGTTCACTGGATCAGTTTTATCGACCAAATCTGACCGATTCAACGAAAAGTTGTTTCAAGTAAAATGAAAGTACATAATACATGAATTATTTCAATCTTATTTTGCTCCGTCTTCTTTCAACAAATAATAACAATAAAAAAAAAAATTTCCATTTATATACATATGCAATAGAAATTCAAATCGTAAAAATACACTCACATAAAAAAGAAAAATTTAAGTGTATTTAACAGATATTAATTTTTTTTTTTTAATCACCACGCACACATACACATACATACAAAATATAATTAAAAAAATTAATAATAGTCTACAATAACGGAGTTACAATACGCGTTTTCTCTTCCTACATATGCGTAAAAAATAATCTAGTAGCATGTGAGAAAAAAAAAAAATATTGACACACACAACTATAGTAGGATATTATTAATTTTTTAAAATTAATTTTCAATATATATTATCTTTCTTCTTTCAAAAAAATTAAATAATTTTTTCTTTCTTTTCAAAATTAAAGCTACCAATGCAAGGTAACGCATGCGGCGAAAGTGTCATATAGAGACATCAATTTGTTGCTTTGCATAGAGAAAGGGTGCTCGAAAACGGGGACGAGTTTCCTTTGGGCACCCTGTTGCGAATGGTGGAATTATTTAGTCTAGAAAATCTATGCACACACATAGACTCTCTCTGTACCCACCGTGAAACCGCCCCGCCTAAACAGTGCGTTAACCGATGATTTACGAGCTACTATATGCTGCACGCCGGCTCCGCTTTTGCCAACCCCTAATCATAACGCACAACCAACCCTTTCGTCTTGCTCCAGATCTAGTTATGCCTTTATTGTCATCGGCGGATCCATGGTACACGTATGACCGATACTTATTAAAAACCGACCTCTCTTTCGCTTGAGACTTCAACAAAAACACCATGCAAATCGTTGTATGTGTGTCGAAAATTTTTAAAAGTTATACAAACAGCGAATTGCTAGCTTTACGCTAATTATCATAACAATATAGATATATATCTTGACGTTATATATGCTGAAATTTTATTAATTATAAAAAAATTCATATAAAAATATACAAAGAATTTATATATATATAAATATTTTAAAGCACTTTGTGATATATAGTTTTTTTATATATAGATATATATTTGTTATATATAGATTTATTCCTTTTAATATAAAAAATAGAAATATAAAAGCAACACAATAAATTACATCATTAGAAAAAGAATTTATATTATAATGAATTATGAAATTTGTTACTTTTCATCTTTGAATCATTATTAGAAATTTGCAAACATATATCGATGCATATCTATATATGTATATATATATATATATATATATATATATATATATATGTAGATTCCAATGATATAAAAGGTCCTTATAAAAAGAGGTACACGAACAAGTTGTACATCATTTTGACTTATGAGAGGTATTATCGTCCGTATGAGAGTTTTGCAAAGCGCGAAAGATGGGAAGGACGAGGAAAGGTGTCACGAGAAAATACGAAGGGACATGTATATAATTATATGTAATTATATGTATATCCATATTAGCGTTAGATCTCGGGACAATATCAAGACGTTACAAATGTCAATATATGTACAATAATATTATTATTCAAAGCGTTTCTTTTTTCTTTTTTATTGACCTGGATTGATGGACTCGAACGACTCTGTTTTTAGTTTTAATTTTTTAATGTTATTTTATTTTTCTCTTTTATCTTCTACTTATATGCATACATATAAGTATATCTTAATAGCAATAAGTTTCTTAAATCATAATTTAATTATTCTACATGAATATGATTTTTATTGCAGATGTAAGAAAAATATAACCGCGTGTTTTTATAAGAGCGTAACACAACTGATGTGGCACATTATTATTTGTATGAATTATATAAGCAGCGATATACTGCGCAAGATAACGATCTAGATGTCGCAAAGAATAGAAAGACGGAAAGGGAAAAGAATAAGAGCATGGCATAAAAGGAGCAGCATTGAAATAGTAAAAAACGGGGTCCAATGCTAGTGTTACTATTATGTTGCCATGATGTTGTTCCGCATTATACCTGCAATTTTCACCCCTTATCTGAAGATCCGATCGCCGCAACTCGGAATCCAAGTTCTATGGGACACAAAGTATGCCTATACTATAATCAAGATAGCGATTTATATAGCTAATAATGAACATTAATGGCGCTATAATATTTTTGTTATATTTTACGAAAAATATTCATTTTTAATATATTTTCGATAATTTTTTGAAATTATCACTGTGAAAAATTTATGTATTTATACATGAGATTAATATATTATTAAGTAAAATAATTAATATTGTGCCAGTATTTAATATTCAAGGGACAAAAATTTAAATAATTTCTTTTTTTTTTTGTATATAGCACAATGTTATATTAATTTTTTTTTCCCTCCTTTTAATTTATATTATAATGCTGTATTATACATACGCAAAAATAATTTTTGTTTGTGATAAGAATAAAAAATGTAATAAAGAAAGAACTATTGACGGAACGTATAATTTTTAAACATATTTCCAGCATCAAAAAATTTAGATTTTCACAACCAATTTTTCAGCTTTAAATTTTCATTACTTTAATATATTACTTGTGCAATATTCAATCGCAAAATATGCTTCTTTGACCAGCTCCAATTCGATACATCTTGAAGCTGTGCCCAAGAGAAAATGCGAGCACAACGGGAGCGAATCCGATATTCGCGATTTACAAATACACAGTGCTGAGAAAGAGAGGAAGAAACAGAGAAAGAGATAATGGCATGCTCTATCTTCCGCCCTCGTCTCTCTCTCTCTTTCTCTCTTTCTCTATCTATTTATCTATCCACATATCTATTTGCCCCTCTTCGCCGTTACAATCTTATAATGTGATATGAAGAGATACCTATGATCGTTCCCCCGTCGCGCGCTAACTCTCCTCATTGTCGACCAAGATTACGCTCTCGAACCGCAACGGTGCGGGGAGATAACGCGCCGATAGAGCACACACGTCGTTTTGGGTTTCACTTTTACACCCGTGCGTGCACGTGCGGCCGCATCCCGTAATCGAGTGCCCGTGCATGGCGCACATGGCTTTTCGCCATCGCGACATCGCGACTCCAATCCTCTCTCTTTTGTATTGTATTTTATCTTCGAGAAATGTCGCCTCTCGCAATATTGTTAGTCCAAGAATAATTCAATAGATACAGACTGGCTTTCTAGATCAAAGATATACATTTAAGAAATAATAATGTCCGCGTCGCGGGAATTTAAACTTTGAACACAAATTGATTTTTTTTTAATAAATTGATTTACATGTGACACATGATTCCAGCACAACTAAAATATTTCATGCATCTTTATTCCTTATATCCGCCTCGTTTGTCAACGATGTTGTATATCATGTCAGAGGTTGACTTTGAGATCATTCCAACACATCCCTTTTTATTCAACAAACGAAGATGTAATTCGGTTCTATACCGTGCTACTAGAAAAAGTGAAAACAAATCATAAAGGTATTCGTCGTCACGTCATAAAATTTCTCGAGTTAAATGCGTAGTTTTGTCATTCGCTTTCAACAGGGCAAGAATTTATTCGTAGGAGATGGGATTTCGCCGCAGAAGAAAACCGGAGGGTACAAAACAAATTATAACTCAGTGCTAATTCAAAAAAGAGAAACACTTTACGAGCATCATCGGCGACGTAAAAACGACGTCGCATTATCCAGCGCGTTGCTCGCATTGTCGTCGTCTTGCTTTATGATGCGGACACGAAGAACGTACGGAGCCTGAGTCGCGTTATTTCCGGTTCTCTGGCCACGTTTAACGTTTGTTTCTGCCTGTGAATATATATATATATATATATATATATATATATATATATTTTTTTTTTTTTTTTTTTCTTTTTCTCTATATATATATTTTTTTTT
>JBCAUJ010000001.1:1735962-1770608 GCA_038406275.1 Cataglyphis albicans
TATATATAAAGGATAACTACCCTTCGGTGAAGAGCTGTCAGTGTACGTAATAACTTAAATCGAAGAATTGTGTTGAAAAAGATCCGTTCAATATTTAGAGATCAAGATTCTGAGATTATTCTCTCTTACTTTTTTTCTTTCTTATAATATTTTTTATTTCATTCACATAAAAATAGTATAGATTTTTATTGATAGAATTAATTTTTTGATTGTCATATATTTCATCTAATAAAGAGAAATTTAGATTTATTAAGATTTTTAAAAACATAAATAAACCCAGTCTCTTTTTTTTCTGCGTAAAAAGCTGTCAAATTATAAATTCAAATAAGTTTTAAAACGTGTTTATGATCAAATAATTAATATATAAAATACAAAATAGAAAAAAAGTTATTTCTTTAAGAACCTCTAAAAATTTCGAAATTCGAAACAAGTATCCTAGAAATCTGGTATGATTCGATATTAATTCTAACATTTTAAATGTAATTTTAAATGTGATCATAATATTACATCGTTGTGAGAATAGCTAATGTTATAACAGTCATGTGTGTGAAAGCTCTCTTGTAATATAAACGGTAGAAATCTTCATTTAAGATTACGATAAATTAATTTCGCTGGAAAGCTAAAAGTGTACAAAGCCATTGTACTGTCAATCTGTTTCTTTTAGCGCTGAAACAACTCAATTTCATTAATCATACAACATATGTACAGTCGGATATATCCGTACATTCGCATTCACAAGAATACTTTGTAGGAATAATTTACTGATTCTTTTCATCTTTTGCAAACATAAAATAACAATTAATTATTTTAGTGAAAAAATGTAATCCTAATTGTAAGCGTGTTTATATATGCGTGTATGTACATTCAATATTTTTATATACATGTACATATACAAATCCCTCTCTTTCTCTCTCTTCTCTCTCTTTATTCCCTCTTTTCCCTCCCCTTTTCTCTTGCCACTAAAGAAAAGGCTACCATTTTGGCAGTCGACAAACGACATACGTTTCCTTTATTTGTTTTAGCGCGGATACGAGGCGGAAAAAACATAAAAAGATGTAACCCTTTTTCGTTCTTGACAGACAGACCGACAACCACGAATTAACTCGTTCCTCTTCTTCCCTCGATAATTGCACCTCAACCCGACGCGGCCATTTTGCATTAAGAAATTGAATAGAAGTGTACAGGAAACGCGGCCATGTTGGTTGGCTCACTGAACACGGGACTTATGTGTCAGTAATCCTGAAAGTAATTTCGCGTATTATCCTGATACGCGTTTCCGCATTCTACATTTCAAATTTTATTTTTTCTCTTATTCCTTTGGCGTTTTACTCGAAATATTTAGCATTTTATATATTTAGATTTTATTTATTCGCAAAATTCTAAATTTATAAATCGGATTTTAATTTATAACCAAGAGGAGTAAAAGAGTACTATAAGAAATAAATAGCAAAAGTATATATATACATACATATAAAAATTGAGCGACAATGTAGACACAGCAAAGAATCTCAATCGTGCTAGGAAAAATGATGTAAAGTGTCATCTGCGGTTCTACAAGAGCTTGTCATTAATTTCTACATTCTCCACGCTCGCGGGTGGTCATCCTCTGTTCTTCCATTTTGTCAGATGCCGTGGCCGATATTAATGTTTCCTTGACACGGGAAAACGACGTCGACCTCTATATCGTTTGACCTCGAGACTCGACTCAGCTTGCCGACCATGCACGAATATGTATCCGCGGGGTGTTAATGACAATCGATTATAGCGTCGTATACCACAGCCATCTTCCGCCGCTCAACTCTTCATGTTCCTCTTGTTCTCTTTCAAGCTTCTATCTTTGCGCCCGGCTGGTGCGAGAAGCTATTTGTTGCGCGAGTACATCTATTTAGGAACTTGAAAGACCTCATATATATTTCACCGAGTTTATTATAAAACTGTGTACGACAAAACATATTTCAGGACACGATAACGTGAAAGACTACAACGCGATATGAGCTTCGATTCTCAATCGAGTATCGATTGGAATTATTGGCTCGTATTCATTAATTCTGTAGCAGTTTTTTGTCTTATGTGCTTATCGTATTTAATCGATATGTTTACGTACCACATTTATGTATATTATATGTATATACATGTATACGGAGTATCTTATATGTAAATAGAACCCAGACCGTTATTTTGTCGCGTATATTTCTTGTTAAAAAATAAACTTTAATTAATCGTTATATCAATTGTCTTTTTTTTTTATATCAAATAATTTTATTAATACAAGTCATACACACACAAAATAAAAACACGTTTTATTAAAAAATTTGTGTCTTTATATATACATTTCTTATGCCTATGAATAAATTAATAAATATAAATACATTCTTAAGAGTGTGCACGCAAGTGCACACAACAAGCTTTAAAGATGCACTATTGAATGCTACGTCACAATGGCGGACTGAAGACACCCCGTCACGGCTTCTGAAACAGTTAGTCAGAAGCGTAACCCGCATTGTAAGGGAATTTTTATCGCGCTTCGATGGATAATTAATAAGCGAGACTCATCATCACGAACTATCATCACATCGTGGCCGGACTACCGAAGACAGTAATTGTTTTGATTTGTAAAGGCGCCGATCATTGTGCAACTTGCCGACACAATCCACCTGTCTAAGGTCCGATGAGATACCTGCTATACTACCTCTAACTATAACTTAATCATAGCCTGAGTCAGCCTCTCAGAATTCATGGTCGCTTCCCTTTTTTTCTCTTTTCTTTTCTCTTTTCTTTCACTGCCACACCGTCGAGTCGATCTTATGCCCGGTTACTTTTATTCACAAACACGAGTACATAATACGTCATTCCCGTCATGATGAAGAAGCAAAAAGAGAAAAAGAAAAGAGAGAAGATGAGAAGATTTTGGTTTCCGTTGCCAACAAAAATTAAATACCAGGCATGCTTGATATGCATACCAATATCAATCTTATTTTACACTTTTTTATTTTATTTCTTCATAATACTCTCTCGAAAGATTGTAATCGTGAAATTTTCAAATAATTTATAGCATACGAAAGAAGAGAGAAATGATGAATTTTTTTTACTTTAAAGCTTATACTGACTTGTAAAAACATTAGAATAATTTTTTGGTTATAAGTGATTAAATAAAATAAAACTTTTATGAACTGTAAACGTCACTAAGTGAAATATAAATAAATGACAAAATTTTAACTTTATATTTTAAATGATTTTATTCTAATAAAAATTTAATTTGTGTCAATTTATTACAAAAATAATACATAATAAAAATTTTAATTCTAATATCTCATTCCATTTTTTATCTCTAGCATTTTTATCGCATTTGGAAATGGATGTTGAATGCCTCGCGAAAGAAAGTTTGGGGATAACATAAGAATTGAAGAACGGATTTTGTGAATGTGTGCGCGCGCTCTTTATCTTGAAAAAAAAAAAAGAATCTATGCTCTCTCAAGCATATTTCATAGGTTCATCAACATGACTCGAAAAAGAGAGAAGAAGAAAGGAAGATCATGATCGCTAATCCATCAATCAGAATTCCTTCACGTGACAAACAAAGAAATATGCACTGATTGTTTAGATATGCTCAGCTAATATAATAGACTATCCTATGGGATATTGCTTCAAGACAAGACCAGTTATATCTCTGACTTGCGGGTGTCCATTTACTTCCGGAATCTGTCTACAATTGGTTGATGCCAAAACAACATTCATGCCACTGTCATATAGACAATGTCGTGGTGATCGATGGCTCCCGCATCGTCTGGATCTTTGCCTATAAACGATTGATCCTCTCTCTCTTAGATGAGAGGATAAGTAAAGAATACACTAAAGATAGAAATTTTATTTTATTTCTGCTTTTTAATAAACAAACACAAACTTTAACCTGCACTAAAAATATACATATCTCTTTATATTTACATCGTTTATAAGAGAGATATGGCCATTACAACTTTGTTTATCAAAAATCTTCTAATGTGATTAAAATTTTAAACTTATATGTTAAGTATTACAAGAAAATGTATGATATTTCTAAACTCATGAATAATATTGTTAAGAATAAAATTATCTTGAGTATTTATTTTAAAATATTAATAATCAAAAATCATAAGACAACGGTTCTTATATACATAAAGCAAGAATAAAAGTTTTTGTCTATCGAATTTATTTTTCATATTCTTTTCCGTTTTATTACGCTCTATAATTATATATCGCGCATAAAATTTAATGAGAAGCGCTCAAAAGAGAAATATCATGTAGAAATTAATTATGATGGAATAATGATTAAGTAAAAAAATATATTGGAGAGCACTTGCATTTCTCATGCTTTCCATGTACTGATTCTCAACGCTAATTAAATTCCACATTCATGGCGATATAATATGTAATATAATCTTTTAATTGGTTGATTCGACTTCAGTTTTTAATCGAATAAACTTTTACTGGCTTTTTAAAATATCGTGCAGCTGATAAATTCTAACATTTAAGGATAAATCAACATCAAAATATAAAGATTAATCAAAATATAAAGATTATCATAAAATAAATTTGTTGACATATTATCATATGGTAATATAACAATAATTATACAAAACGTTATAATATATTTTTAAAAAATGCAAGGTTTTCTTAAAAATATTTTGTTGTAAATAATATTACATTTTTCTTATTGTAAAATACTAACAAATAACATGACATTTTAATTTTTCTGAATTTTACATGCAAAATTTTAAGATCGATCAGCTACATACATACTACCTCAAGAATCGACGTTTATGACAAAAGTTCAATCATAAGTACAAAATTTAGTGATAGTTTACTGAACCATTCGTAGTTCATCATTGTTGTGGAATCGTCTCGTGAAAATAGCAGAAAAAGGTTTTACGGAATTGGCCGGAGATGGACAGTGATCGAGAGTGATGTATTGACAGTCTTTTGACATGCAAGACATACTATGTGAAGAAAATTGCAGCCTTTAAGTCTTCAGCATCCATCAATTCATCTGAAAGAATTCATCTACACCACCGTAAAAATTCAAAATCTCTCCAAGATCTGGTATCGACAGTGAATTTTCAATTGCTCCCACGGGCCACATCGATCGCATTGATCATATATGACTCGAGACGAATTTTTAGAGTTTAAAATTTCAGTTGTATACCTCTGTTAGAGCAATCCGATAAAAGAGTAATTCCTGGTCTTGGTTCGCAAAAAGACGCGAGAATGAAAAAGAAATAAAAAAATAAATTGGAGTAATCATTTTTAACAGTAACCTTTTACTTCCGACAAATAGTAAAGCGTGTTGTAAAATTGCTAAAATATAGAAAAGAAAATAAATAAAAAAAGCAAATACTGAAATAATATAAATTCTATGCGAACCGCATCGAATTATACAAGTGCATATTGAGCGATAATATTTTTTGTATCTTTAAATGTTTGCAACTTCAAATGCTCATAAGTCAAACAATTATAATTAAGAGAATTCGATATAATTAGAATATATATTTTTACAAATGTTAAATTTTTACAATTTAATGATTAGAAAAAAATTAGTTGCTTTGATTATTGACCTATTGATTACTGTGTCGAAAGAATTCGTGTTGCAAGAAACAACTATAATCGTAATTATATATTTTTTATATTTATAAATGTAAATATATCAGATCCCATATGTATTTATATCAGTAAGACACAGAACTATCTCTGATACGAAGCACACTGAAATAATGTCCTTTCTTCCCTCAGCTCTCGAGAAATTTATTACCAGGAAAATACGGACCTTATAGATGAGTAAGAGTAGTTCAAATTAACGGCCGCTTACTTTAACGTGCGAATTTGTTATTGTATCCTAAAGCTCTGCGTAATGGATACAGTCGCAAAAAAAAAAAAAAAAATAGAAAAATAAAGATAGGAAAAAAGCAAGAAAATATTAAACTAATGTAGAAACTTATAAGTCAAAATAAAGTGTGAGTAGCCGAATTATTGAATTCGTGATGTCACACTTTTATTATTTCCCCCTTTTTTCCCTTATCATTTATTGATTATTATTTATGAATTATTATTCTATATCTATATAATCTTAATTTCTTATAATATTTTACTTAATAATATATTATTTTTTTAATTTTTATATATTTAACCGACTGCTTATTTACTCCCTTTCTTTTAAAATTTAAAATTCAGAAAAGAGTAAAAAATTAATTAAATTCCGATTTTAGTTAAGCTACATTAACAAGAAATCAGTTCTTATATACCGTTTAATTTGAACACTTTTATTGTCAATATAAATATGATATGCGCCTTCAAAATTTCCTATCCATATATCATACGTCTAACCGTTTTCAAAAAATGCACAATTCTTCCGAGGGATAATAAGGAAAAGGGATACGTTTCTATGCGAGAACCCGCTATAGGTAGATCCGCGGGAGGCCTTTTCCCGAGGTTGTTATCAAAAAATAGTCTGATCTTTGGCATCAATGGGTTATGAAATCGAGGTTAAATATGGCTGGGAGAGATATTCGGGATAAAAAAAACCTCGTAATTCTCTCTGCGAAAATCTCAACGTCGCAGCTGCCGCTCAAAAAGGTCAGATTGTTCATGCACCTGAATCACCCCTTGCTAAGGGGTCATAGGGTAAAGTTCCGAAAAGAGTTCAATGCTCTAGTCGGTTACTCGCTTGATTACGCGTAATGATGGCCGATTGATATCGAAAAAGCTGCGGATCACATTACTCGCGCAGGTAGGCAAAGGAATAAAAAAATTCCCCCAAAATTTCTTCAATTTTTACTTTTTAAATTATTGCACAAATATCTAAAAATAATAATTTATTTTTTTTTACTTGTCTATATAGGAGCTAAAACGGAGATAACATCACTCGTCCAATAATTATGTACAAAAAATAGCACACAGGCACAAATATTGCATACACACGTTACAAATATAATACAATAGAAACGGATTTTCCCTAATCTTTTGATAGCTTATCTGATATTTTTGCTGAAACAATCTAACACTATCGAAATGGAATAATTTTACTATCGCGTGCGTGATCTAATTGATAAAATTACATTAATAATTCTTATCTAACGCGAATATATTCGCCGACAGGAGGAAGGCGAAGAGAGGAAGGTAAAGAAAGAAATCGGCATTTCTGAGATTTACTAGTGCACCATAGCACCCTTAGTTCTCTAAGGAACAATGACTACTCTGATGATGACAAACGCCTAGTAATACGATACTCGGCCATATGCCGCCGCGAACGACCCTCTGGCATCCATACTGATACAATGAAGCGTGTACGCGTACATGCCATGCAACCTTGCGACCAATAACGTAGCGAAACAACATCATCGGCCAACAAAAGAGGCCATGACCTGAAACCCCGCGGCTCGATACAAATGTGCAGATATGCCAGGTTATAGAGTTACATATAGAGAGCAAGGGCCCCGAGGGGGTGAAAAAAGCGCGGCTTCTCGCGACTCGAAACGTTTTCTTTGCCCCTCGCTTCCTATTAGCGTAAAGTTTTCTCTTGTTACATTATTAAAGATAGAGTCATTATTTTTTAATTAATCGATTAGTGATTATTTGCAAATAGTAAGTACAATGATAAGTATTAATCGTATATGATAGTAAATAATCAGTTTATATATATAATTAAAACATCAAAAAAAAAAAAAATGTCAAAGACAATAGAATGTATAAAATGTTAGATTCTCTTTCTCTCTCTCTCTCTCTATTTTTAAATTTAACAAGATAATTTAAATACTTTAATAGTTGCATACTTTGATTATAAAAGATATTGTGATTAAATATCAGTGACATTTATATGTAATTAATTATATATATTGATAAGAAATAACTTTTTTCAATATTGAAGTTTTCAACTATTCAAAAATTTTTTTTTATTAAATAAAAATGTAATACAATAAAATGTTTTAGGCGACAGATGGAAACGTTCTTTTCCATGTTTGTGATGAAAAGTTTTTTTTTTCTATTACTTTATAAACTACTTTCAAAGTTATGCAGCATAGTTATAGAACAAGAAAAAGATCGTTGGCCAGATGAAGGGTTTTCAGAACAGACCTGTCAGACATAGCCGATGTGCAGCTGCGGCCGATGGTATTAAATATGTAATTATTGAATCGTTAAGTATCTTCGTTCCCTTCTGACAAGCGATGAACAGACATATTAACTGACAAATTACCCTTTGTCAAACTTTTTCTATCATAATGTGATAGTGAAAGAGTAAATCCGCATATCATTGCAAGTATCTGATATTGACCATTGCTTTCCAAATATTATTAACTTCTTAAAATATATATGTATACATTTTATGTTTTAGATTAATCTCTCTTTCTCTCTCTTCAAAATATAAATTATGACACAGAGAAACATGCAAAAACCACTCAAATCCAAGAAGAATAAATTTTTTCTAATGTTTGTAAATTATCGACTATATTAAAAAGCCATATTATTATTAATTTAAATAATAAATTATTAAATTTTTTATATATATATAAGATTCCAACCATCTAAAAAAGTAAAATTTTATTCAGTTTATAGGAACATTATTTATGGATTTATAGTGAATCTTTTAAAAAGATATGTAGTAAAGAGAAACTGCAACAAATATTTGACATTCCTTTATGGAATATGTAAACAAACAAAGTGGCATAACAATCATCCGCGAAATCACATAAACAAATATACGAAAACGAAATGTTTCCTATTGCGTTCGCCAAATTAACAATACACCTCACCGTTGAGCAGCGTGGCAAACACGTTTGCAACGGCTCGATATGTTTCGCGCATACGAAGAACACGATAGAGGAACGTTACCAATCTTTTTAGATTCACGAACGAGCACAGAAGATTCTCTTCAAGATCTTTCGGACCCTTAAAAAGGCAGTAACAGCTGCATTTGTCATGATTAGCCCTTTTAGTCATGGTGACCCGCCATTATCCTCATCGCAGGACGTGGCACGATCCTGCGAGAGAACCCGCTGATCGCCGTTAATAACGCGCTCACTAGAGATATTTTCGATCTTGACGCGATGTCTACTCGCACCGTTGTATCAAATTGTGAAGATTTACCATGAGAAAATTAATCTCTTTATAGCCAAAAAATATTAACTTTTTATATCAAAAAATTATATATACACGCTCATATTTTCGGAGAACATACATACATACGTATATGTATATATACATATCTAACAAATTAGCATTCTATGTTTTTACTATATGAAAAAATAGAATTTGTTAATAACAAAAAGTTAATAGCATATGTTATCTGATACTTGCATGTATTCAAAAGGTAAAAATTTATAAAAATTTATTATATAATTAAGACTAATTTTTACAATACACATATATAATTAAAATGTATGGTAAAGTGATCATGGGTAGGGATTTAAATAATCTGTAATTTCGGTTGAAATACTTAATTATTGTCTCTCGCTAATAAAATAAACAACCTATTATCCGCAAGTTCGAGCTTAATATGTATTGTACTTTGCGGATATAAAACCCTCCGCGGATAATCCAAAACAACAACAACAGGGAACAACTGCTTTGTCCGCGTATACACCTCGGGCTGTGCACCAAAACTATGCAAATAGCAGCTATGCACAGCATCATTGTTATCTCGTGCGTCTACATAAATTACATATACAACGCTCAATATCCGGTGAGAGAATTTCTATATATAAAATATATTAACATTTGTTGCGAAATTATAATTACGCGTGCGCAAATTCAATTTTGCAAAAATACATTCACGTTTCTAATATCCCTTTAACGTGATAAAAAGTGATTTGTTTTTATTAGTCGTATGTAAGGCGTGTTCTCTTGTGATAATTCTTCGTATTGATAAGAATCCAATTTTGCAATTACAAATAAACATTAATCTTATAGGAACATATGATTACATATATTATAAAATTGAATTTTCGGAATCTTTTACATATTTTATATTAATATCAAAGTTGCACAAGCTTTTTCAACTTTATTTCAATTTTTCACATATTCTTTAATATTATTCAGTGCTATTTTCATGCTTAAAATTTTAATTATCTGCAACATGCATGGCTGCAACATGAAAAGACATCGATCTTTAACATAATGATTCAAACTCACTGATCATAAAATATGTATGTAACTGTAGAAAATAAATCCAAATGAATCAATGTATAGTCAAAGATACACTTGAAGCAACGAGCCGAAAACTCTGTTGTTACTCTCAAACGGAAAACGAAAGTTCAATCATTCGAGAAATTAGGGACGACTCTTAGCGGAGAGTCGACAAGCTGTAGGTGTTATTTTAGGCTTCGCACACAAAGCATTGCGACTAAGTGAATCGAGCTCGAACGAGCTCGAATGAAAAGGGTAGCAATGGATAAAAAACAAATCTTTATCTAGCTTTAAAACCGATACTCCTCTTTGATATGCTTTTTTCGCGGTCTACATATACTTTCCGTCGCTATTTCTCGCGTGCACAAGATTTAGTAATTTAGAGCTTTCTTCATAGTCGCATCGATCTTCATCTAACGGGCAAGAACATTAAAAAAAAAGACAATGCAGCGATGACAATTGACGGAAAATAATTTTCATATTTCTCTCTATGAGCTATTTTAGGCACTCTTGCCTGGAATGATTACGTAAATTTCTAACAAATTTTTACTTTATACTATATTGCTAAAAAGCATGCAAATTTAAAAGTTTCCCCATACTATGGTAATCAAAACTATTGTGTTTTGTGTATAAAATTTTGCTGGATGAAACTTCGAATGAAAAAAAAAATCTGTTTTTTTTTATGATAATTTTGCAATTTCTCAGTCTGGGAACAACAGATCCGTGCATGAAGACTGTTTTATATATTTCTTGTTTATAGAAACAACTGCGCGAAACACGACACCCTTGTGACAGCCACCCCACATCTACGATTCGCTTCTTTGTGAAGTCCGCTCGCTCGCAAAATCCCAGAAGCATCTATTGTTGACGCAACGTTGCATTCTCGGATCGATCGTCAAGGAAGAAAAAAAGGAAGAAGAAACGTCCGTCCTTCATTATGGAATTACGTAACTGTAAATTGAGCAAATACAACGGGCGCACCCTTGGTCCGCGAGCCCGAGCTTGTATTTTGCCTGTGCTACCGGATCCCTATAGTGTGGCCTGAATATCGAATTACGAGCAACCAAAGTAACTCCTATCTGAACGAGACATCTAACGAGAAGAAGTTCCCGGGACGTACATAAGTATCACCTGAAGGAACAGGAACAGTATCGTTTGTGTTGCATGCGCGTGCATAAGAAAAGATAGGAAACATTGCACGTTACAAGATATTTTCAAACTGCTTTCTGAGAAAGGCTCATGCCACGCGCACTAATTCAACTATTGAAATTATCATAATCTCTCTTTTCTATATTATAATAATAAAAAAAAATCTTTTTTTTTTAAATATTGCTCCATAAAAAGATAATTAATAAATCATTCTCATTATTAAAGTTAATGGAGAATTCTCATAATTGAAGTTAAAGTAAGTTAAGTCGCAAATGTCGTTGCTACATCTTCTCAATCATAAATAAAAATGACATTTGGCACCCAATTTAACGGTCCTGTAACTCTTTTTCTCTTTCTATTCCTTCCCTTCCCCGCCTCTTTCCTTTGCAATATTCGTTTTATCATTTAACTGAACATTTAACGTAAGAGACACTCAAGATGCCGGCCTAGCGGATAAGCAGCCAGAATAAGATTCAAATCCGTATTAATACGAGACATGCATCGATCGGCACAAAAGAAACGCACGACATTGTCAGCTAAGTGGAGCATTTACACTCGAAATTCGCGCCATGTCATGCTATTGAGATCAGATTATCCTTAGCCAAGATTACATAGGTCGGATTCTCAACAACGGGAGTGGTGTCGGGATACGAGCTAATTCTTAGGATGCTACAGAAATTACCGATGCGCATAAGACCGTCACAATGACGCTATTGAAAGTGCTAATAGATACATTCAGAATGGCAATGAAATCTATCGAGGTGGTCGTGTCGGTTTGCGTTACCTTTTTCGTCTCATTTCCAAGAATACAAAATAATAATAATTATATCACTAATTAGCGAACCTTTCTAAAATAATTAATTGCTTGCAAATAAACATAATTACATAGTTAATTAGTTATATGAGATTGCATCATGAATATTGATATTTATACTTCTAAGTTAATGTAGCAAATATCGAAATAAATAATAAATAAATAAATAAATTCTATATTTTTATCAATATATATAGACAGGAAATAATTTAAATATGATTTCAACCAACAATAATTTAATATTGATCAAAAGAATAACAGCAATAAAAAGTCCCGGCGGAATCAATCGGGAAACTTCCGAGAAGTTTCCTGTGATAGGATTTTGATGCTATTGTATTCGTAACTGCGAATGTGACATGTGTGAGCCCTGTCCCGCAGGATATGCCGTCATGGGAATCTGAAGAACTAATTTACAGGGTGACGGTGTAGGATAGCGATGTTGATGAATACAATTGTTGCCGGTTATTGTGAATATACGCGACAAGCGAGACGCGTGTTTTTATTATCTATTTGTTTGTGGCTCGAATAAACTATGCATTATGCGTTTATCTTTTTTTACTGGTTCAATTCAAATCTCTCGCTCTCTTTCTTTCATGAAAAAGACTTTACTTGTAAAAAATATTTTTTTTAAATCTTTATAAAAATATATTGCCAAAAAGAAGAACAAAATGGGATCTACAATTAAACTGTTTTAAAATATTAGTCGACAATCTACTTGATTATAAATATCTTGCATTTAATTGCTTCACCATGCAATTAAGATGTAGAAATAATTTCTTTCATACGGAAAAAATGCTTTTATTAGATTCTAATTTAAATTTCTCGAGTTCAATGCTTTGTAATAATTATATATAATGTGCGAAAACCGGATCTGGGAAAAGGAATTATGATTAAGACTAACATTTTTCCTCGGATATTATACTTGTAAAATTATAATTATTCATAGCTACAGAGTACTAACGATGTGCATATATCAACGTGGCGCAAAATATTTCATTGCATACATTTGCATGCGTTTATAAGTCTCTCTATGGCGTTTAATAAATTAAAAATGAGCTTCCGTGACTTAATTGCAATGCTCTAAATTCTAAACGAATCCCACGATAATCGTTTTCGATAAATAAAGTTGTACTAATTACCATCGCAATGTCATCGCGAAATGAATACGCCTACGCGAAACGGAATACAAAATGATAGGAGCCTTGATAGCAAAGAAAACATGTTTTAATTAGCCTATTTTATGTTTCGTGCTTGATATTTCTTAATCGTACACATACACATACACATTCGCACGCTCGCACATGTAACGTAACTTACAAAAATTTAAAACGATTATCATAACATAATATTTCGCAATTCATTAATAAAAATACAGGCAGTTTCAATCTTGCATTTTATAAGTAACTTACTTCGATTAGAATATGTGCTTCATCCACCCTCACCCCTACACACATATAACGTAATATGTTCAATAATATACGTATATACTCCCATTTATATAATAAATTAATATAAAACAACTATTTCTATTTGTTGCATTTGTATTTTCGTACAATGTCTAATCTGTTAGCAACAGATTTAATAGATTACACTATGCGTTTTGATACATAGTGATTGATACATACACATTTGATACAAATCGGATTCCTATATACAGAGAAAAATGTATATATATTTTTTATATGTTAAATAAATTTAATATAATAAGAAAAACACACACATAAGTTATATGTATATGTATGGCTAGGAAAAGAAAACCAGCCGTGCTTGACAATAGAATCGCATAAACTGCATGTCACCCTGTTGTGTGTAAACTCGTGGGGCGCAGCGCGCGACAATTGGTGACAACACGTCGACAAAGCGTCGGAACGAGCCAAAACGAGTCGAAAGAGCAATGTGGTAAATGGTGACAGATTTGAGTTGCACTTGGACTCAAGTCAACTTTATTCATCATACTTTTTGACTCTGTCTAACTCAAACAAATATTTGTAACGATGTATTGATAAAGTCAATAGTAGACAATGGTAGTTATTGTCAAATTTTATATAAATAAAAAAAAAAACACAAAATTATTAAGCCAATAATTAAAATATAATTTTATTTTTATGACACTAGGAAATATTCCTCTTATCATAAATAAAAAAGAACTCAAGCACTTTAGAAATAAAATTTAGAAATAAGCATTAAAATTTAGAAATAATAATATGAACGTCTCAATAATCTCCTTCATTAGAAAAATATTGAAAAAATGATGCAACTTTATATCATACACGTCTTCTTGTACAAATTCGAGAGACATTCTATTATGATTCTAGTGGTACGGTGTTCGTGAACAAGTCATTAATCACGACTACGGGTCCCCGTTTTTCTCCATCACGTCAGGGGTAGAAGTGGGGAAAGATAAAAAGAGATCGTAGCACGTTCGCGGCAAGCAAAAGCCTCGAGGTGAGTTTCTCTATAGCGGGCAATAATAGAGCCGTAACTGTAAGCGGGCGCAGCTAATAGTAGTAATGTCAGACCGAATACTGTAAGCCATGCAACACGTTGTGGGGGCAGTATGTGTGACAGATGCGTATGTGTATCTGTGCGTCTGTATGTATACATGCACGCGTGCGACACGCAACGGAAACACGGTCCGAAAACACGACTATCGGCGGATCACAGAGAACATTCAACCAACCGACTTCTTTCTTTCTTTCTTCTTTCTTGCTTTCGTACATTTGTCAAATCCGAACAGCGGCATATCTTACAAACGCACCATCCCACAAACGCACCACCGTGCCGCCCCTATGCCATCGGAATCATATTCAGCCAGCTCAATTACTGTTTTATATTTTGCTATTTATTTACCTCCAAATACACATCGGAGATTGATTCTCTAGTAGCATGCTGTTAGATAAGATGATTAGATTTGAACGAATAAAGCGAAAATAACGAGTGTAGTATGTGTGATAAAAAGTGTACCGAGTATATCGCGGACATTATTTATCGTGATAACTTTTTTGAAAAATAAATAATTATTTTCAATTAAATTTAAAAAAATAATTGAGTGAATTTAGCTCAATTTTCAGCTCAAGAAAATTTCTATAAAATTTGCGGGACGTAAAACTATTCGAATAATTTTCTCCGCGCAAATCAAGAGCGAATATTCGCATGCATGTAGTATGTAGCTTTCGTCTCTTTCGATTAATACGGTGCAGCAAATACAGGAACCGCCAAATCATTTTTGCACATAGAACGCAGCACAATATGGGCAATCGAGCGTGAGGGATGAGAGGTGGATCGGTATCTCTCCCCTCGCGCAGAAAAGAGATCCGCGTCCGTCGGTTTCTGTGCGGTAAACACGTTGTGTTAACGAAAGTAATGACGGTCCATCGCATCATTGATTTGTGGCTCCATTAGTTCTGGGCTCGTCGGGTTCACACCTGGCCACTTTCCGCCTATCCTCCCTCCTCTCTCCGTTCCGCGCGCGCGCTTGTGTGTGTGTGTGATGTGCTATTCGATAAATCCAAATTACTTCTTCTCGAAGAGTCCGCTCTACAATTGCAACGCGTACTTTCACACAAGCGAAAAAATAAATCTTACCAAATGTATCGTAAAAAAAATACACCGTGACTTTCGCTCTTGTAATAAATGTTTTTTCTACAAAACTTGTCAATATTTATTATATTATTCACGCTTATTTCGAACGTAATATTATGTATTTTGTGCTATGGGTTTTTCTTTGTTTTTTCAAAAGTAATTTGTTTTCTCACAAGCATTTTTAAGTGACATAAATAACTTTTTTTTTACCATGTAACATATAAAATATGCATGCAAATAAAGAATAAAAAATAAGAGAATATTTACGCGAGACTTGTAAATTTTATAACATCTTAGAGAGAGAAAGAAAGTAAAATATCTCCTTTTCTACGTTTCATGGCATATTAGAGTATTAGAGAGATGTGGGAAAAGGAAAAGCACAGGACACAATCAACGTGAAAGATGCCGAAAAAGATAAAAGCACCGCTCTTGCGAGACCACCCTCCGTGAATCCGATCGGCTATTAGATGAGGACTTGCGCCTGGTCGAAATATAGCATCCATATAAACAACTTTAGATAACTTTCAAGTTAACATGTTAATAATGAAAGCGGCTTCTGCTGTTTTATGTCAACGAATAGAAAGCCAAAAATTAGGTGAAATCATTTTTGAATGTCATAAGTACCGACGTACGTTTCCGGAACATCTAGTGAGAACTCAAAAATTTTATTTAATGTAACAAGAAAGTTATATTTCCGAAATATTTTATCAAAAGTAACATATGTATAATGAATTCTAGATTATTTCAAATCTGTATGTATTGCTCGCAACACTGCTAAAATTATATTTTTATAAAATTATAGCATCGCACATATACATACATACACACACGCATATATTTCTTCCTTCTTTAAATGTTTTTCTACTTTCTAAATATTTTTTTTTTACGCGAATACGATTTTAATTTACTTTTCCGTTGTCTAATATTTTTGGAAAAGTTCAGATTAGTCATTTCCTTGAACTCTCTATGATACAAGGGAGCTGGGAAATCGGGGTAGAACCCCTAGTTCAAGTAAGGTCTAGTCGGTATTCTCTGTAGTTCGATAGTGGGCGGAGCGTCGTGTTGCACGGCGTCGTGTGTGAAGCAAAAATTGTCAATGGACGATATTGTTGGTGCGCCTTTGCGGAGATGAATAATAAATGACTGTTGCCATGTTCCGTAAATGCTTACGCACGGATATTAGCCGACACTCCTTCTTTCTTTCTTTCTTTTGGCATTTGCTACCAATGAATTAGTGCGCGAGATTTTTTCTTGTCACTCTTCGACATATTCCGCAATCAAAATAAAATCATTGATTAATATTTGACATGGTGAAACAAAACAAAAAAAAAAAAAACTTGCGGAATGTGCGTGTGAATGGCCTCACAAACGTATCTTTTATTGAATCTTTTGATTGCACAAATTTTACCTTCTCATTTTTACGCAATTATTTCACTTTTGCAATAAAATTTTATTACATAAATATCCTATATAATTATAGTTTGAACAAAAAACACGTAGAATTTTTTTTTTTTTTTTTTTGTAAATATTAAAGTGAGAATGTAATAATATAATTCTTTATATACAGCATTAAAAATAATTATTCTTCATTTTTATAATAAAATTTTTCAACAGTTGTGACAACTGCTATCCACAGAAACAATCATTTGCATTATTAAAACCGACAATTGTTTCTAATTCTAAATCAGTATTAATTTTTCGATATTTATTGAGCATTTTTTACTCATTAAATTAAATTTAATTTTGATAATTTGATTATTTTTAATTTAATAAATAAAAATGCAAAAAAAACAATAAAAATACTAGCTACCTTCTGTAAATCCTTTTCCCCTCTCTATACGACAATATGGCAATTGTCATTTCTTTATGATCGAACATTAGTATTTTACGATAACGCATTATCGATTATGTCGTCACGATCGTCATTCAAAATCGTGCCGTCATCATGTGACATCGCGAAGAAGGAAAGAAAAGAATGTGACTTGTTTCACGGGATCATTCGACCAACCATTGTTCCTGTACCCAAAAGATCAAAGATCAAGAGCGGGAAGCCGCTGCACGCAATGGCTTCCGCTCTGGAAAACCGATTTCTCAATGCCCATCATCTGATCGTCGTACAAAGAAGATCACTAATTTACAGCGGTAAGACCCCCCATAGGAGATCCTCTTATCGGTTTTTCCGTTTTCTGAAAAGTCAGTAGGTTTTTATATGAACAAACTTAATCCTCTACCACACGCGCATTTTAATATATCGTGTATATACGTTTTATATACAAAGTATACGTTGAAAAAAAGTATATATACATAAATTAAATTAAAATGAGACAAATTCTCAGATAGAAAAGAACCAATTTAATGTATAAAAAATATTACGCCATTGATTTTTCAAAGTTAAAAGTCATTATTTTAGCTATATCTAGCTTTAATTAATTATCTCTCTCTCTCTCTTTCTTCTTTTCTCTCTATCAACTCATTTATATCAAGTGTTATAGCGAGTAATTAACGGATATGTAATATCGCTCAAAATGTTTAGCATTCCCGAAAGTTCTGAAAGATTAATTTCTTTTATAAATCCATAATTCCATCGAGAGTTTGGCTTTGCCATTTACACCTGGACGGGCAAATTGAAAAAGCCAAAAAAGCTTACCTACCGCAATGCTTGATTCCGATAAACAAGAATAAGTAACGAAGAGTATCTTTTTTTCACCACGTTTTCTACGGTATGTTTCCCTGACCTATGCGTACCTGAGCGGATCCCAGAAAACAACATCACCGGCATCTGGGTCCATCGGCAAAGATCAGCCGCGACAAACAAAGGCTCTTACAAAACTTGGCAGCCCCGCCCCCGTCAAAAACGAGTCAGGAGACTCAACAATGCCTGGCATGTTTTTCAATATTTAGCCATCATGACTTTTCGTCAGGCCTTTCGCCCGAAATCTCCGAGTCGAATTGAAAACTAGATAATTCAATTAGACGACAGCTGCCGCCGTAGCTATACGCACACAGGTAGACCCCGCCATGAGATTATAGAACGACCGTGAAGACATACAAGATAGAAGGGGAAGGGAGGAAACCCACCCTCCGTCACGGTAACGGAAGCCTTGATGTGTTTATTTGCACCGCCTATATTCCCGCAAAATAATCTGCGCACGCGCGATCAATCTTTCCTTTTTTTTTATTTTTACCCTCGAACTGTTCGATAAGAATTGGGCTTGAAATATTGAAAGTGATTGAAGATATCTGTTTAAAATAAATATTAAAATATATATATTACAGTAGTAATAACTTTAATATATATAACAGAAATAATACTTTTAACACACACACACGTGTAATGAGTTTTATATGAATAATGCCAAATGCTCTAAGTCTTTACATATTACGCTTAGTCGTTCGCAGCGATCAAAAATGTTCTGTCAAGTAGTGATTTTGGACGCGACAATTTAATTATTAGCGACAATAGATCGGATCATTTAGAAATGCCGCCAAAACGAATCCTCTCTACTGGCAAAAAATACCCTCGCAAAAGACATTTTTTTTTATATACATATTTAATGAAAAATATAAAAGCTACTATAAGAGCTTGTTGGCTTTATTTTATTGCCAAAAGAGAAAAAATAGAGAGAAAAATAAAGAAAAATATAATATGAAATAAAGAAAAGTATAAAGAAAATACAAAGTAAAATAATAATATTTGAAAACAATAATTAAAATTTGTTTTTTAAAGAACAACGTCTTTCGATAAAGAAAATTCTTGTTGTTAAATGAATAGACAGCGTATTTTTCTAATACCCACGTATGTAGTTCGGAAAAGAGCTGTTCTCAGGAGATAGAGAATGGAGTCTACTATTATTCATACAATGAGTAGATTATCGACCACAAAAACTTTCGTAGTGGGTGACGAATGCGTTTGAATACGTTGAAAATTTGTCACGAGCTTTGCCGGTGCGATCAAAGCAACGAAAATGACAAGGAAAAGGACGACAGTGGGCGGTTTTTCTCGGCGATCGTTATGCTAAATCACCCAAAATTAGTGGCATCTGGTATTTGCTTTTTCGTTTTTTTTTTTTTCGTTTTGCTATATGTAATGTATATACACACGATTATTGGAGTCCTAGCTAGAGTCCTAGATTATTGGAGTTAATCCTAATTTCGGAGCGCCAAAATGCGGATGGAACGGTAATAATCCTAATGAAACTCTTTACTAAAATAACAAAACCAGGAAATGTATTAAAAAGCAAACAAAAAAATTGTTTTAAATCTCGATTGTCGAACCGATCAACTTTTTTATAAAAAGATATGCATAATGTGACAGTTATATCATGTTCTGCTTGAATATTTTTCTTTTTCTTTACAATTTGAATAACAAATTTGAATAAAATATTAAAATATTTTTTGACGATGAATACATTATTACATAGTTACAACATCCTAAAAGACTAATAACGAGTTGTTTAATTGACAGATATTAAATTACAGGAAACTAAAAATCATCAATGTTTATATGTCTCACATCTTATATTATTTTGATTATCTTTCTTAATAGCTATTTAATTTTACTCAATTTATTTTCAGAATTTATACATCTTGCAAGAATTTTTTTGGTCAAATAAATTTAAAACATCTTTTTCCCATTCAATAATGGACGCTGCAAAGAAAAGAGTTCTTTGATTCACGTGAAGCATGCTCGCGCAACTCGACCGTGTCGGGCGGACAATGCCGCTATATTGTGAAAATATTGATTGCAATCCATCGTACACTTAAGACAATGCCATTGATTTCGTGGCAGTATTCTAAAGAAAAAAAGAAGATGGTACTTGAAGTATCTTCTCCGCCATGATGCATCCCCACACAACGGCCGTTCATGCTAAATATACATAATATACAATATAATATGCATTTAGCCAAAAAAAATGTTCGAAAAATAATGACTTTGATTTATTACTCATCAAGTTTTGAAGAATTTCTCGCAAAAATGCACATAAAAAATATTCAGCATGATTTTTTATTTAATATTCATCAACATACTCATGTGTATATAAAAATATAATCACTGTAAATAAAAATTACACCCGTTGTGTGGGCATATAAATCAAATTTCCTAAACGTTTCTGTAATTTATTATTATTAAAGTGTAAAAGTTGTAAAGTTTCATGGCAAGTAATAAAGTGAATTCTTCTCTTCAACTTTTTATTCAATTAGATTTAGGTTAATTGTTTTTTAAAGATCAATTATTATTATTAAAATTTGGAAAGCAATTCATAGAAATCTAGTTTATTATGCAAATTTAAATATTTCCATTTCTTGATTCAAGTAATGCTCTTTTTTCTTACTCCGTGACGCGTTATTGAATTCAAAGCGCGACGTGTCGCGACTGCAGCATTTAAATATTTTTCTCTCGAGAGAGATCAAGAAGATAGGTAGGCAGTCAGCTTCGTGCTCGGCAATAAGCCACGACGGCACTCGAAAGTTCTGGGTATACATCATGTAACTCAAACTTGCTGACGCGTTTCTAGGCATTGTCCGAACTTTAAACAGCATGACAAGCGGCGGAAAGCCGAAGAGAAAAAGAAATGGTCGCTCCCTTTTTCCCTCTCCCCTATCTCTCTTTTCATAATATAAAATAATATGTGTATATTAACAAATATACAGCATCCAGATTTAAATTTAGAATTATATAATATAAATACTCAGTAAATATTCTCAAAAACTATTAAATATCCAAATTATGTTGCAACATCCAGATTGTTGCTAAATGCCGTTATTATTCTTAATTGCATAAAGAGAAGAAAGAGAGAGAGAGAGAGAGAGAGAGAGAGAGAGAGAGAGAGAGAGAGAGAGAGAGAGAGAGAGAAAGAGAAAGAGAAAACGCGTGCTACATTTATTTTGTAATCGAGAGACGCAGATACACAATAACAGAAACTTCGTAGGTCGCAGACTTACTTGCTTTTTTTTTACCTCTACTTACAATTGGTTTTATGCCAGAAAGAGTAAGGGATTGCGCGGGAACAGGAGGCGAACGATTACGTAAAGTGTGGTGGCATTTAGATCGGCTAATTGCGCGAGAACTATAGCGAAAGGGAGGGCAACGCGCGCATCACATGTGACGTCCCTTTGACACGCGACGCCATCCTATTAGTAACGCACACGACCAGCATATGTCGCTTCTTTTGGATGTAGCATCAACTTTTTCGATTTATTCCAATATTCTAATATTCTAATGTGCATTACGAGATAATTTTTGTACATTTGTATATATATGATGTATCTGCTTGCATGTATACATGTGACATTATTATGCGCATTTCAATAACATTATCTCATCCATATCACAACGTCCATGATACCAAAACGTCCATCCAAAATGCAATTGCTATAATGTAATAATATCAAATAATAAATATAATTATAAAAATATGTAACAATTCACTCACCAGGCACTTCGAAGACACGGATCGTACGTGTTTCGCAGCAAACGTTACACAATATTACGATTGCTTCAACAACGTCAAATTGAAGTCTTAACGCTCGTAATGCTGGCTAGAGAACATTATTTCTGCAATAACAAAAATATTGTAAGAATTAAATAAACACAATTAATTACGTGACGTGATAGTATATACACATCTCGCGCCTCCTTTCTCAATTAAGGAATATACAAGAAATGCGAAGTCATAATAAATCAGTCGACAAATATAAAATTTTGACGCATGCGCCTAGAGCATTGACCAAACAATTCATATAGACGGCGTTGTCGGCATACTTGGTGATCGCAACGTTCGCAAACATCATAATCTGTCTTTGTTTAACTTTTTTTAAAAATGAACAACATACATTATCTATATGGATTTTAGATTTCGTATTTGCCGATAAAATATAATTAAATGTAATTAATGATTATCGATCTAGCTATAGTGCAGCGCATTATTCTTTTATATATATATATAAAATTACATAATAATTTCATGTATATGCGCACATGTATGCGTGCGCATTTTTAATTACGACGCGACATTAAACAAATACACATATATATAGTGATTATGATCATGCGTAGCATTTAATGACTATTTAATCGACATCAAATATAGATGAGTAACGGCTGTCTATTTAAAATCAAATATAAGAAGAAAAACGATTGTGGCGTACCTTCTTGTATCAAGCGTGCGACCACATGCATTGACGAAGCGAAAACAATCATCGGGCAAGATGCGATTTATTCTGCTGGCAATTCTCTCGGCATCGACCATCGTGAAAAAGACCGGCCTTCTCTCCGCCCCGATGGCGCAAACAAAACGCCTCTCCACAGATTCGCGAAATGCCCTTCAATGGAATCTATACACGCACATACGCGCACCGCAATGCACGTCGAGTAAAGAGCGCGCGCACTCGGCCGAACAACCTGAAATTGCTCGCGCGCGATCGCGTTTTTTGTTTGTGGTCACTCTTCAGGCTGGCTAGGACAAAAGGGTGCCCCTCAGCACCGATATTTTTGCTTTCATCGAGCATTTTTCTCTATCCCCCCTCCCTCCCCTCTTTCTCGTAACATCCCCCTTTACGACAACCGTCCGCTTTTTCGCGTTTTAAAAACTGCATTGTCTCGCTAGTGTTCCTCCAGTTTGAATTAATTGCTTATTTTTCCTTATTCTATCGCATGATCAGAAAAAAAATCATCTCACAAACAGTACAGTCCGTGTCCAAGTATATCACCAAAAATCGATTTTATTATTTTAATATGTGACACTGAAAAAAGAACAATTCATAAATTGCCGTTGTATTTCGCATATTGAACAATACATATGCAATTTACATTGATTTAATTTACGAATAAACTGTATCTGTATGAAAGAGAGAAAGAAAGGGGGGAGAAAGAGAATGCGTAACATAACTACTTTTAAAAAATTAGATAAATATAATAATCAGATAATAAGTATCATAAAAGATAATAAATATCACAAATATCATATTTTAAATAAGTCAAAATTAAAACTTCATCTAAATACACATGTACATAAAAGTAAGCGTATGCTCTTTTTAAGCTTCGTCAATTATTTCTAAGAAGTTTTTTAATTTACACATTTATTCCAATTAAAACTACTATATGATAAGATGTAATCATCGTTTTTATTTAAAAAAGATTAACTAAATAATATTAAACAAAATAATTTTTGTATATGCTCACTATTGGCATGCACACAATATTGTATGTATAATAATGTCTAAAAACAATTTATGATTTATTTATATCGTATATATTTCAAGTATTTAATTTATAATATGTGCATTTTACTTGCATTAATTTATTTAAAAGTTTCGCTTTATTTATTTAATCAAAATAAGCAACAATGATTTATACGTTGAATACGTGACATATTCGCAAATTATAAATTGATTGTGATAATCATTTGATATGTTGATAATCCGAAAGATTTAGAAATGGCTTATACTGCTATATCTCACGCAGAAGGAAGAGGGAGAGGAGAGAGGAATACTTATAAAACTCATTTTCTGAGTTTTATATTAAAAACTGATTGTACACGAAAAAAAAACAACGTATAGCTTTATAACGACGATGAAATATTGCGATTTACGAGCTCCATTCGCATTCTCGAAAAATTGACGGTAAAATCTGTAAATTGGATTTGCGCACGATATGCCCTTATATAACTCTATATGACGTATTAAACACGATAAAAATCCTCGTTACTCGTTACAAAAAATAATTGAAAATTTTTTTTTTCTTTGTATGTTCAAATGTCCTTTATATTTATTCACAATTTTTTGCAAGAAACAGCTCTTTTATATCTAATAATATATGTGGCTTTCTTGCTATATGTTTTAATAATATTATAATATATTACGTGTGAAAAACTAATAAAAATTAATAAATAACTGATAAAATTTCTAAATTGTTAAGAATTCTTTCTAATTCAAATATTACGATATTTTTCTAAAGATCTTTTAAATATATCTCATAAAATATAATATAATATATATTTATAAAATTTATAAAAATAAAATTATAAAAAAGTTTTAAATAAAGCAGTGAAATATTCGCGATTTAAAAAATCATCGAGTTTGAAGACATATCTTATCAAATCTTATCAATAATATAATAGAATATAGCTCTTTTTTATATTATCAGTATTAATGTGCGCATATAAGTATTTCAAATATAATGTTATGTGCAGTCCAACTTTTACTTATTGTTTATATACATATTTGTGTATGTTGGTACATATTTATATATTACATATTTAAATACATATGTTTGATATATACATTTTTATATATGTATACAAAACTTTCCGATACAATTTTTCTTCGAAAAATAACGTATCATTTATTACGTATAATATTATATGATTCCTTGAGTCAAGAAAAAATTTGAATTTTACAATAGATAAAAAAAATAATTTTGCTTTACTCTATTGATTAAACTTTTAATGTTTGTTAATATGCAATTGTGGCCTACATAATCTATTAATATTATCTATTAATATTATCTAGCTAGATAATGCGTGTGCACACGTGTATGTAGATTATTTTGTATATATTTATATGTTTTACATATTTTATATTATATATATTTAACATATATATATTTATTTATTAATATATTAAGATTATCTTACATTCTCTCTCTCTATATATGTATTTACTATTTTGATGCATGATAGCTAGCTTCATCTTATTTTGCATATATTTTTCTATATCTACATCTATACACATACATATCTTCTTTATATAATTTAAACATATAAACACAAATATCCTATCACATATTTTCCAAAAAATGCTATAAAGAATCGTTCGAATCAGAATCGTAATAAGTTTTAGTTTGAAATACTAACAATTTTGTTGATTTAACATTGCCCTGAATAGCTGACGTATTCTTAGATTTGTCAGAGATTTGTTCATTTTCTGAACTACTAAAATTATTTTTTACAAGGGGAATACTTGAATACATATTTTTTTGCGTGGTTGTATCTCGTATTGATATATCATTTATAAAACAAGCAGACATATCTTTTTTTGTATTAATATTTCTTGAATTAATCTTATTAAATTCTTCATTATCCAATCGTTTGCTTATTTTAGCTTCTTTGTTATTTGATCCCAATTCAATTTCTACATTGTCTATTTGATTAGTGACTTCATGTTTCTCAAAGAAAGAATTTAATGAACTTGAATGCTTTCTACTCTTAGAATCATTAAAGATTTCTTTCAAATTGGCATGATTATGATATTGCAATTTATGATGCACAGAAGAATTTTTGAGTGTCTTACGAATAGTATGACTATTATTTTCTTCAGAATCTGAAGAGTCTGAATAAAACGTTTTTGTTTGGAAGAATATGCCACAACTGTCATCTTTATAATCTATCCCATTTCTTTCCACTGTAGTCAAACGTTTTTCGTTGCTATTACTTACGTTTTTATTATAATTAAGAAAAGAAGTTCTTTTCTTTCGTTCTAAATTCTTAGCGAGACTATCATTGTCATTCTCATTTGGGATGCACATCAATTTCTCGTTTTCACACATTTTTAAGGAAGTAATTGTGTTATCGGAAGATTTTATCTCGATTTCACTTGATTCTTTTTTTTCTTTGATTGATTCAAAAGTTTTTCTTGTTGTTTTAGGCTTTTTTGAAGAAAATATTACTGTCCTTAAGTTTCTGCTATAATTATATTTGTCTTTATTAGTAGCAATAAGTTTAGCCTCATCAGACAAATTCTTTGCAATGATGTTTGTTTCATCTAATAGCTTGTCATTTATTGAAAATTTTGATCTTTTTTTGGGACGTTCTATCAACTGAACAAAATCATCTTCATCCGATGATGTAAAAGTTAAAACTGAATATTTACTATTAGATTGCCTCATTTTGCTATCATTTTTATATTGAATTGAAAACTCGGATTCTATCTTATCGGGAACTTGATATTCTACAATATTTGATGTATCGCTTATTCTTGAATCATTATATTTCTTAATTTTGATATGCGATCTAAATAAATAATTATTATCAACTTTGTCAGCTGTTCGAATAGACGTCTTTACATTTTCAGATATTTTTCTAATTCGACGTTCTCGTTTATTATTATGCAAGTCTGTATTGTTCGAAATTATGTTTTTATCAACAAAAATATTAGTATTATTAATACATATATTTGAAGATAATCGTTCCAATGTAATTTTTAATTCTCGGAGTTTTACGTTATCTGTCCTGTTCATTTCATATGGATTAGAAGAATGTGTTTTAAATTTATTTAATATCTCTTTCTGCTGGATGTTATTTTTATTCATAATTTCTGTTTTGATAGTTGTACTTGTAGAATTTTTATTTACTGATGCTGGTAATCGTTCCAATACAATTTTAATTTCTCGAGATTTCACATTACCTATTTTATTTGTTCCTTGTGAATTGGAAGAGAGAGTTTTAGATTTATTTAATACATTCTTTTGCCGAATAATGTCATCTTTATTAAAGATTTGTAATTCCATTGCTGATGATGGTAATCGTCCCTCTATAGCATCAATTTCTTGAGATTTAATATTTATACTTTTGTTTACTGACAAATGTGGAGATAATTCTTCTAATATAGTAGCATATGCTTCTTTATTCTGACTAATATCAATATTCTTTGAACTTGATGATTTATTATCTTTCTCTTCTGTATTTGAAACAGAAAAGTCGTCTTCAGTACTTAGTCTCAAATTAAAAGAGCAATTACTATCTTTTGAAGCAGTCTTACATTGACAAACAAGAAGAGTACTTTCGTCGCTACCTATCGTTTCTACATTTTCGATATTAGAAGTATGTAATTTATATAACTTACTAGATTCGTTTAAATGTCTGGAATTACATACATTGCTTTTTTGTATGTTATTATTTTTGGCAGATTTCAATTGATGTTGTATAAAAGAAGGTGCAATCCGCTCCAAAAGAACTACTGGGTTCATATTAAGGGAAGATAAATCTTTGCATGTGTCATTCTTTAGAAAAGTATTTGCATTATTGCGCTCCAAAAGCAAAATATCGTTTCGTTTATTTGAATTAGTATCGTCTAACAAAATCTTGAAGGAACTATCAATGATAGAATTTTGACTGTTATTATTTGATGATTCATTATTATTATCAATAATAATTTTGTCAGAAATAGAAGAACGTTTTCTTCTTTTCTTTTTCCTTTTTTTAGAACCAAAATATATTTTGCTAGAAGGAGACAAGTTTTTGCTTTTGTTTTTGTGAACTAATGATGTTTTTCTCTTAATCGTACAGTCAGAATCTAAAGCTGGATGTAAATTTTGCATTGCTCCAGATAGTTTTTTTATACTATGTTTTTCAGTTTGCATTAAATCTATAGGAGAATTCCTACCTGTATATAATTTCTTACGATAAAAAGCTGTTAGACTTGTATCATTTCTAATCATTTCTTGTGCAATGATATTTTCTGACACTCCCTCCTTATAAGAAATATCTTCTAATATCTTGTTTCTTTCTTGATTCAAAGTGTTGTTTTCACCATTTCCAGTCAATCGTTCCAATGTTTCATTAAACTGCTGAATATTATCGTTTCTACTTTGAATATCTAAACTTTTTTCGCTGATACTGAATTCATTCAATTTATCAGTTTGTTCACTCTGCGAATACATGTTAGGCTGTATCATATTATCAGCTGTTACTATGTTAGATTGATCAGATGTTTTTGATATATATTCTTTTGACATCGAACACAATTCAATATCTGAAACATTAGTATTAACATTGCTATTATCATTGTGTGTCACACAATTGAGTCTTGCATTTTCTATGCACTGAATCATATTATCAGATGTAAGTTTTATATCTTTAATACAAATATTTGTTAAAGAATTAATATTTTTGTTACATTTTGCACTTTCTATAATAGCTATAGTATCTGCTTTATTTGTAATATTTGTATTTGATAAAATATAAGCCGCAGTGTTTACAGAACTAGAGGATGATTCACTTTTGTATTTCTGCTTTTTACCTTTATTTATTGTATTTGAAACCGATGAATGTAACAAGAATGTAATATCTTTCTCACTGAGAGACTCTCCAGTATCAGACAATTCATTCTCATCTAGAAGTGCTTTATAGGGTTGATTACCAGTGTTTATCCAATATTGTACCAAAGTTGCTGGCTTGCGCATAGGTATTCGCTGTTCACAAGTATATTCATCCTTACAAACTTCTTTTTCTATTTCCTCCTCATCAGGTTCTAAAGTATCAACATTGAGAACTATATCATCAGACATCTAAAAATAAAATATGAATTTTGTATCAGTTATTATAAATGTGTTATCAACAATGCTATAATAAAGAAATAAAAAAGGGTATATACCTTTCTAGAATATTTGCCAAACAAATTAACCCAAGATTTTTCCCTAACTTTCAAAATCTTTTTTGGTATTTGAAAATTAAAGATGTGATCTTTGATTCCCGTAATCCTACACACAAATCGATAATTTATTAAAAATAATTGTAATTGCATACACGTCGCACAATATATATATATTTTATACATATATTTTAACTAACCTTTCGATGCTTTGAGAATAAGACTGTGAAAGGAAGTCATTATTAATGTTTTCTCCTACGTAATTTTCCATAAGTTATTATATCGTTCAGTATAATCAAATAAAATATATATGTAACTTATAAAAAAATTCACAAATACAAATCGAATACATTTTCAGTATTGAGTAAATATCAGAATGCAGCATAGACTATAAACATAATCTATGGCCTAGTTTATCCTGATATAGGATTCTCCTTTAGTATGTATTAAATATTATATCGACCAATCACAACCATTCTATTTTTTTAGAGGAATGACTATGATTGGTCAGTATATACTTAATACGTATTAAAGTTTATCAGTATAAACTAGGCCTATGTCTATGGGATGGAGTCATAATTATTTAAAGCCTTTATATATATATATATATATATATATATATATACATGATACATATTATATATATATATATATATACATGAAAAAGTTTAGTGTAACCGTAAAGCCTAACCCTAAAGGCCATTGCACTTTAAAAAATTTTAGTCGTAATCATGATGCCGTAAGAAAATTGACCAATCACAATCAAACATTGTAAAACATAATAAGAATGTTTGAACTGTGATTGGTTGATTTACTTACGGCTTTACGATTACGACTAACATTTTTTAATGTGCAATGGCCTTAAATAATTGATTAATCACAAGCAACACTCTTGTAACGTAGTAACAATAATAAACTGTAATTGGTCAATTTGCTTGCATCTGGTAGTTACAAATAATTTTTTCACGTGCAATGGCCTTATGCATTAAAGATTCAAAATTTAAATTGGACTAATTAAAACAAATAAATTTTAGTTTTTTTTATTCTAATTAGTCAAATTCCAATTTTCTATGGGTGCATAATCTAATGAGGACTTTATAAGTGGCCGTGTTCTAATTCACGGCCAAAAAAAATACTGGAATTCTATAATATATATTACGCGAAGATTAGACTATAGATTTCTGGTACTGACAATGAATTTTAGAACACATCCAGCCAGTATGAGCATCTACTTCGCATTTACATCACTACGCATGCGCGAGATTCATCCCTCCACTTCCCGACACACTGGTTGATCCTTAACGTTTCTCTTATTTGAAACAGTCAAGAAAAAATATTTGCCACACATGCCCAGTAAAAGCGTATATTGCATTCTGTAGGTTTTATAGCGAACGGCATTCAAGAATTGAATTTTATTTTGAATTTCTTCAATTGATACAGTGCGTATATGTGTGCTATGTCGGAGATTAAAGATGATCCACGAGAAGTTCTCGTTCTTTTGAATTCATTAGGATTTGTTGGTATTACCGCCGCTCAATTAAAAGCTTTTATGAAAGGTAAATATTTCGGTTTGTTAATTTATTTTTTTTTTTATCTACCTGTTCATTCCAGGTTGAATTATCATTGCAATAAAATCGATACATATTTGCAAGATATCTCATGTTACAAATTATGATTTTATTTTCTAGATTTGAAGATCTATAGAAAGATAAAAGAACGCGAAAGACAACAACGAAAAGAAGAGATTAAAACAAAAATAATTAGCAAGCAACAGGCTCTGATTAAAGAAGCTCATGGACATCAGAATTTAGATTATTCCGTAATTAATATTGTTCCTTCTGAATCCTCAAATTCCTTCGATGATGAATCATTGATAAAAGTCAAAATAAAATGTATTCCTAAGGAAGATATCCAAAAATATATTAAAGCAAATGTGATAAAATCAGATGAAAAATTATCAACAATAAAATATCATAAAGAAGATGCTCAAGTAATCGAATCTGATAGGCCTTGCTGTAAACAAAACTATTTTAATACTAAACCTTCGATTATTAAATGTTCGAAAAGGGAGAGTAGACAAAATGCTTCTAAATCTTCAGCAAAAGATTGTTATTTGACTGAAGAATCCAAGCTTAATTTAAGACTAGAGAATCAAGTAAAACCAGGATTTGAGCAATTGATATGCAAACCTAGATCAGATTATGTAAGTGGATCAGAATCAAAAAGTATAGCATCAGACCCAACTGCAAATGTACGTACACAAAGTACCTTATCTACAAGATCATCCATTAATTCCAGACATAAATCATGTAAGCTAAACATTGCCATATCTACTCGTTTTTTGTGTATATGTATTTAAAACTATTATATATACAATTATATATATATATATAAAACCACATATATGTATGCACATACATGCATATGTTATATTAATTTATTCTGCAAGTTTCAAGCTTTGTTCATATTTATTTAGTTATTCGGCCATGGAGTTTACAACCACAGGCACAAAAAGTCATTAACAAAAAATGTGATCCTGTTGCTCTTTATCAAAAGTATCAACAGGAATGGAAACAGATATCTTTTCCTGGAGAAGCAAAGCATTCAAAAGTAAGATGGGCTGTACGAGAGAAAATGCTTGGCACAGATCCACATCCTGTGGTAAGTATGTAACAAATCATAATATCAATGATGAATAACAATATTGAAATATTTGTTATAAACTTCTAATTTTAGCCACTTTTAAAAAAATCCACAAGTATATCGATTTTAAAGAAGAAGTGATGATAAATATCTTAGAAAAGTAATACAATGACAGAATGATAGAAAATTGATATATTGAATAATATGACAATAATTAGATTATATTATTAGATTTTATATGATAATTTTTTTAAAACTGTTACCAATATATAAGTATTGTAAGTAAAGATATTTAAATGTAAGCACACACAAATTGTATATATATATATATGAAAACAATAATACAAAAATATCTAAAAGCACCTTTTTATTTTTGATTGAATTCAATAAACCTGGTTGTTTTTTCTATAGTACTAAAGTGTTGTCTTTTAGCACGTTATACATGTTTATTTTAAATGTATGTATGTGAAAATAATAATACAAAAGTTTCTAAAAACAGGTTTTTATTTTTGACTGAGTTCAAATGGTTTTTGTAATTCTTTGAAATCTGTTCTATGTAATTGATACAGCAATTTTTCTTCTATTAATCTAGCTGCTTTCTCTGTCAGTACCAGAGTATTGTGTTTCAGCATGCTATACACGTTTAGCCCTGCATGTATTCATACAAAAATATTGATATTAAGTTTTATATATATAACAGAATGTAATAATAAATCAATACAATTATAGTATAATCTTTAACAATTTTTGTTGTCTACCTATATGATATTATTTAATTACACTTACCATAAACAGGCATCAGATTAATATGCTTGATTTTATCAGTAGCTAGTGTGATATTTATAGGCATAATATCATAGCTATCTACAAAAAGAACCGATGGCCCCCAGTTTCTCTTTTCTATTAATTGCTCTATGTAAGAAGGTTCAGATGTTGGAATTTCTAATTCGTCAACTATATGTAGATCATCTTGCGCAAGTTTCACAGATAGTGTTGATGTAAGACCTGCAACTCGAGTATAAAAAGGCAACATATAAAAATGTGTTGTAGGAGAACGAGGACCATGTGCTACTCCACCACCTCTCCATAGTGGTGAACGTATACTTCCATGACGCGCTCGCCCTGTGCCTTTTTGTGGCCAAGGTTTTCTACCGCCACCTCTGACTTCAGCGCGTGTTTTTGTATGCGCATAACACTATAAACAAAAAATATATATAAACAATACTATTTCTATTTGTAATAATCGTAGTTATACTCACCACCCAACGATACATTTGTTGCCATCTCACATTCTGATGAATAATATCGATACGAGGTGCAGTCGCATAGACATGTGGATGTAAAGTGATCAAGCCCAATTTTTTTTCCTCTACAGTATTTAAATTTTCTAACCAAACTTGCCGAGGTTTTTGATAGATATTGATTCCGTCGTCATATTGTATCTTTGATATGATCGGCGTAATATCTTCAGCTTTCGTTTTATTTTCTACAATCGTGCAATATTGTTTGCTTAATGTTTGGCAAGTGGTTCTTTGCAACTTGTTAATAATTCTCCGAAATATCATTGACATTTTTACAAATAGCCAAGTTTTTTCGGGTATAGTGTTGCAAATTGGAGGTTAGAGTTGGAAAGACAAATTTCTCTGAACGGGATTTTCGTGCGCCTGCGTGAATACGTCATCGAACATATGATTTCATAGGTTCATGTCAGAAGTCAGAAGATGCTGAATAGCGTTCTGCTAGCTATTAGCACTTGCGCTAGCTCATTTGAATCTGAATCTGAGGCCTCAAGGTCTATATAAGGCCTATTGATAGTCATGAAAATTTTTCCATGGAATACATGGAACACATGGCGTTGTAAAAATATACATGAAAATATGAGTAAAAACTCATAGTAAAATTATACATACACTAAATGATGGAAAATTTAGCGGACAATGTAGCTAAACTTTGTATAGAAAAGTATAATTTTTTAAAGAAAACAGGTAAACCCAGCGATCATGAATGGACAGTATTATCTGGTATAATTTTAGAAAACGATGTCGGATCATTATCTTTGGTAGCACTTGCCACTGGAACAAAGTGTTTAGGAGAATCAGAATTAATTAATACTACTCAAGAAAATAAAGGTTCTCGACTAAGCGACTCTCATGCAGAAGTTCTAGTCAGGCGTGCATTTATACGCTACTTGTATGACCAAATCGATCTGACTTTGTATGGTTCCGAGAGTGCAGTTTTCTTACGGAATGACGAAAATAGAATTGAATTAAAAAATAGCATAGCTTTTCACTTTTTTTCAAGTCAAACACCTTGTGGAGATTGTTCTATATTTCCTAAACAGGAAACTTATGATAATGGTGTTCATATGCATAAAATCAGACGTATCGATGAGGATACTTATGGACATATAATCACAGAATTGTATTATAAAGATATATATAGAACTGGTGCAAAATGTGTGAAAGGAGAGGAGACACAGGATTCTCATTTGCCTGGTATAAATTATCATACTGTAGGTCCATTGCGTATTAAGCCAGGTAGAGGAAATCCCACAAGTAGTTTGTCTTGTTCTGATAAAATGGCAAAGTAAGTTCAATATGTAAACAAAATTTCTAAATATGTGCATTATATCTATAAACTGAAAATATATATGTGCTCTAGATGGCTTATTCTTGGTTTGCAAGGATCACTTTTGTCATTATTGATTCCACCAATAAAATTGAAGAGTATCACGATTGGAGGTTCTTGTCCTTTTTCTTTGGATGCCATGGAACGTGGATTGTATAAAAGATTTAACAATGAAATGGATAAACCCAAAATTTTTCAAGCAAAAATTGCTTTTATACATAAGAAAGGACAACAAAGATTACATCCCTGTCCAACAAGCATTATATGGTGTGCTGTGAGAAACAGGTATCAGAAATATTTGTAATATATATAT
>JBCAUJ010000001.1:1780403-1797222 GCA_038406275.1 Cataglyphis albicans
TATATATATATATATATATATATATATATATATATATATAACACATCACTCAATAAGTCCCCGGTCTGACACATATAGGGCAACATTGTTGATAGATCCACGTGATTTCTAAAAAAAAATTATTTTTCTTAGGTAGACCGGAGACTTATTGAGTGATGTGTTATATATCATATATCGTCAAAACAAAAATAAACAGTGCGCGTATTCATATGTTAAATAATTAAATTATAATTCATACGTAATTATAAAAATCACAAAAAAAAATGAAGTAGAATACGCGCACTATTTATTTTTGTTTTGACGCTTAGATATTAAAATATTTGATATTTAAGAAATACAAACTCGAAAAGATCTCGGGAAAAATATGATTCGATTAGATATTGATGACACAAAAATAATTTAGATAAATAACAGTTACTCTTTTTTTCTCTTGGATATATAAAGTGACAATTTAGATTAAATCAACGAAGATCGTTTAGAAGAGAAACTGACAACAATGTAACACGTATACGATTCTTAGCGCAACCATAGTGCAACAGGACGCGAACTTTTGACCCGTTCATGCTTCACGCGGTCGTCAATAAAATATATCTAGTTTCTACTTTGTATCGCTTTGTCATTCATGAATATAAATCGTACTGCTGCTCGGTTGCATCCAGGGGAGATGGAAATGAGCGTAAAGATACATTTCGATCATACGATATTCTGCATTCTGCAATTAAAATATATAATATTGTATGTAATAATATATTACAAGAAATATTTAACACGTCACAATTCTAAAAATTACGATATTATAAATTATGATTTATGATATATTATAAATATTGCACATCATATACTAATGCTATATATATTTATATACGCCGCTTTTTCCTTTATTTAATCCACTGCTGCAATATTGTAGAATAATATCATACAACTCCAGTAAATTATTATCTTTTCTCTTTAACGAAAATGAAGTCTTTATTAGCATTCATTCTAAAAGAGCTTTTGTCAATATTTTTAAAAAGCAAACTCTGAAAACATTAAATACGTGTTGTCAGTTAAAGATGACTTTAAGTTATGTTTACAAATACAAAACGTCTTATCCAAGAAAAATTTTACTCGACGGCCATCCCGAAATCTTCTCGAGTGTTTTTTGACTGATTCCAAGCCGGCCACCGGATAAAATTTGCTTCGGAGAGAAACTTTTACACCCGTTTTGGAACTTAAAACTTTAAAGATTTTCTATTTAATGCTAAATTTAATGCATCGATTATGTGTAATGTTGAATTTTGGAATTATTTCTCGCTCGATATGCTTTTCTGATTTTTCTGTAAATTCCTAACGAGATTACGCGCTTTGTAAAAATGCGCCTTTGAAGGATCTGAAGTTTGGCACGAGCTGATAACCGCGACGCGAGAGTGGCAAAAGGAGCGAGAGAAAAAGCGACAACACGTGTGGTGGTGGGGAGTGGGGGAAAGCGGCGCGGGAGAAGGGATAGGGAATACGTACGGGCTGATAGCTGATATATGAGTATAGAGTACAGCGCACCGTCTGACTCTGACTTCAGTTTACGTCCGACCGTCGCGCGCGTTGTGTCGCGAGATCGGAGTCTTGTCGCGGGATATTGAAACGAGAACATAAGAGACGATCGGGAACGCGGCGATATACATGTACGTAACACAATCAGCCGACGTGAATCGCGGTCTTATCTTTATCAAACGGACATCTTGCAAGAATGTGAAAAATTAGATTAGATTAAGACAAGAATTGGCGTTTCTCCGTCAGATTTAAGAGGGTATAAAATCGATGCGAAGGCTGATCTAGCATGAAAATCGAGAGCGAACATAGAGAATAATCTTGAGGAGCAGACGCGATCGATGAAAATTTATATCACGAAAAAACAACGCAAGGTGATCGACGGGAAAGCGATATCGAATGTCGACGAGAAAAAATAATTAAAGAGAGTGTACGAATAAACGGATAGCGAAGAATAAACGCGAGGCGCGAATATACGCGCGAGTCGACAACATCGAGATAAAACCTTCGTGCCCCAATTTGATCGACAGTCCGGCGAAGGAATCCGATGACAAGCGGCACACAATTTCGCCCGCGGGGCTAATATGCCATTAATTAGCCGGCGGAGCACGGGGATGTTTATGAAAGAGCGGGAGAAGGAACATAGAGTGCAAGAAACTAGTAATAGACTGAACGTGGACAACTTGCAGCGGCAACTTCACGCTCTTGCGACAGGTGCGAGTTATTACGGCGCGGCCGTCTCTTCTACCTCGCACGGTGATAATAACGTGCACGATTGTCATTATCCCGACCAAGTGCGCTCCGTCGCCCGACGTGTCGTTGTCTAACGTAAGAGATATTTACGTGCGTTTACTATCGTAAGTATATCGCTCGCGAACTCACAAATTCCGAGGCCTGAAAATAGAAAGACGAAAGAACGAGGTGAAGTACACGCTTTTTTTTCTCACTCGACATTCGAACTGTTATCTTTCTCCTCATCGTTTATTATTTTGTTTCCTGTTCATCGAAGATCCGCCGCGAAGCAGGCGACGAGAAGTATCTCGACAGTTATACGACGAGACGAACAGCGCGGCGACAAGAGAGTCTGCTCTTGTTTCCTCCGACGGGAAAGATTGTATCGGAAAATCGAATCGGCGCGTGTGTATGTGTGTGCATGGGTGGTGCGTTCGCCGCGTGCGAGAGAGTTGTGTCGGTGAGAGCGGGTCAGTGAACGATTGCGCGCCGCCGCCGCTCGCGAAAGAGCAACGAGAGAAGGAAGGGTATCTCTCTTTCTTTCTCCCTTTTCCTCTCTCGGCTTCGACGCACGTATATGCACGTGCGAAAGCGAGGAGAAACGCGCGCGTGCGCCCCAGTCGGTGTGTACTCGGCGCCCTAACGCGCACACACGCACGTATACACACCCATACGCCGTCGCGTATCGCGCTCGCGCGCAATATATAGAACCTTACAGGTGCGCGAGTATGCGCGGACACACGCGCGCGCGATAGAGACGACAGCGCGCATCCGAAGAGGAGCAGCGGCATAAGAAGGAGAAACAGGAGGAGGAAGAGGAGGAGGAGGAGGAGGAGTTGGAGAAAAGGAGGAGTAGGAGGTGAAGGCAGAGGTGGAGGTAAAGAAGAGGAAAAAGAAGAGAAGAAGCCAGTGACACCGGGAGGGTCGGTTGTTCCTGGTGTGTAAAGCGGCCACACCGGGGGATACACCTATATATCTGTGTGTACGTGCGCGCGCGAGGAACCGCGTGTGTCGAGGAGATCCGCGGATATAAGCGAAGACGGTGCGCGCGCGAGATTCTCTCCCTCCCTCCCCCCCTCTCCCTCTCTCTCTCTCTTTTTCTCTCTCTCTCTTTTGCGAACAGGGGAAAGAAAAAAAAAAGGGAAAACAAAAGTTCGGGCGAAAAGAAATGCGGGTTCGTTGACTGCGCGCCGCCGTCGCGCGATGGCCGCATGCTCGTGCCCGGTGCTGCTGGTGTATAGTGTGCGCGTGACAGGAGCGACAACGACGACGACGACGATCAGGGCGCGACCGGCGGTGTTGGTGACGACGACGATGACGACGACCTCGACGAAAGAGGAGATGCCGGCTGCTGCGCGTTGGTCGTACGACGATAGTCAAGTCGAGAAGCAGTGAATCTCTATCGCAGGCTTCACTCCGGGGTATTCAACGACTCGCATCATCACCGGCATCGGCGGACGGCAACTGCGGAGAGCAACGGCCGCTGGTAAATCCGTCGACGAGATTTACGAGGTACGTCTTTTTAAATTTCGTAATTAATCGTTGGATATATCCCGGGTGTCAAGCTGTCAAGAATGACGGAAAAAAATAGGTCAATCGTTTCTTTTTCTCCGCGAAACGAACGACTATCGGACGACTAACAATATCGGACCGGCTAGATCGACTGGCCGGCGATAGCCGCTCAAATAATTCTTTGAGGAAATAATTGTTTTCAGAGAAATAAAATTTATATAAAAAGGAATAGATAAATATGTACAGTAAAATATAATATCGTAGGAGAAATAATTAAAAATTATATTCATCTGCAGACACAGATATTTATTGCAAGTAAAAACTATAAAAGAAGTTAGTCCGATATTGTCCGATATTGTCGAGAAATTCGCGATACTTTATGTTAAATATTTGTGCATTTTTTACGATTAGCCAAATATAATATTCATGAGGAATAGATTAGGAATAGATTAAGAAGAATTTCATTAGCCAACCAATCGAATAAGGTTTTTCTCTCTTTTTTCCTCCTTCTGTCTCTTCTTCTTCTATCTCTTTTTCTTTTTCTCTCCTTTTTTCTCTCTTTTTTTTCTCTTTCCAAAAATAAAAATATTCAAAATCTATTATTTTAATGAATATTTTATATTATGCTCACACAACTGCTGTACATGTTTGTATGTACTTTTTATTCTTTTTATTCTTTTTTTTCTATCTCTTTTTCTCTCTCAAAAAAAATATTAAAATTATTTCTTACTGGATGCTTCTGTTAACGAAATATACATGTCTATTAGAAATGTTATATATGTGTTTTAATATATATTATTTAATATATATTATATATATCATTAACATAAAGCATGAAAGTATCAATAAAGGAAGATCATACTTATAATGAATATTTAATATTTCCTGAAATTCTAAACTCTTCTTGCAATATTTCCATCACCCTGACTGCTCAAAAGAGCTTCTTGTAACAAGAATTTATTGCATATGTCTGTGACAAACGAATTGCAACTTGGAGAAATAAATGTCTTCGCTTGCCTATGTCAAGCGAGTTAACTTATACCAGTGCTGCAACTCTTGCATCTCTCTCTCTCTCTCTCTCTCTCTCTCTCTCTCTCTCTCTCTCTCTCTCGTACCGTTAATATCTCTAGGATTATCATTTCCTTGCGGTGTAACGTAAAATCTATTACGCGACATTCAACGAGGCGGTCAAGGCTACGTTCGCTATTTCCATAGTACACCGACCTTCACAGTCATCACGAAAATGTTAGAATTAAATTAAATCATCATGATAATAAAGTGATGAACGATTTAATGTAAATCGCGCGCTTACCTAGCATTTTTTTTCTTGCGTCGAAGAGGATCGTTTTGAATTCTTAACTTTGAATTTGCATTTACGACGGTCAATTCACTTCACGAATATCACGAGTAATGTATCGTGACCTTTTGCCATTCAGTCCCCCCCGACCATTAACGAGTACATATAATTCGCAATCTGTTTGTCTGCGCGCGATGAATTTCATGCCCCTAAATATAATGGAGAGAAGAGTTTTATGTAAATCGTTACGTTTATAACATTAAATGTGATTCTGTGAAATAATTACAACAATCTCAAACCTTGATCTTATCATCGTGCGTATTTCATCGCATCCTGTAATCGACATAAGTTTCGAGTTACGAGAGAACAATTAGACGGGCCGACTTTAGCGTCGAAAGGAACAAATTGACTTTGGAACGATTCCAATAGCGTAAGTCGTACATTCTAATCGGGCAGATTGGAACGAGTTTATATATGCGATTTTTCTCACGTTCTCGCGCTCAAGTCCAAGGAAATTGTATAACAGCGTCTTGTAAAGTTTATGATCTCGCGACAATTTTTAAAATCCTTCCGATCGTGAAAAAGTAGATCATTGAAATAACGCGCGGCTTCATGCCAAGATAAAAAAAAAAAAAATAATAATGATCAACGAGTTGTATATTATTGTGAAAAAAAAGATTATTAATTGGATGAATATCGCGTGGAGAATATTTATTTTATAAATAATGGATCTAGTCGATAACACACTATACAATTGAAATTCTATTGATTTCGTTACGATATATCATTGCAGTTGCACTGGCGCAATGTTTAGTCAAATGTTCGGGGAAAATAATTATTCGATAACGCTCGTATCGATTTTTTAAATATGGGAACAATGTTGAATAATATTGGAAATAAAACAAAATATAGTTATAACAAACTTCCGACAGATTAACTTATTACAGAGATGTATAGATCGGACAGATATATAAATAATACAGATTTTATTATTTAAGAGAATTTAATTATTGTATTTTTTTCTATTTTATTTATTGTATGAAATTATCTATGTATGAGTATTTAATCAATTTTATTGTACATGTTGAAATGTACGTTGTTTTATCTAAATTTGTTATAATCAAATTTTCTTAATGATATTATATGTTTCTTTTTTGTTATACATTAAAATTATCTTTGAAATATTACAAATTGAGAAAATATTTTAATAGAATCTTAAAATAGAATTAATTATTATAGAATAAAATAATAAAATAAAATTCTTTATATCATACTTATGATATTATTGTTTATTGAATAATTAAATTAAATAGAAGTTTTGCGTTTTTATATCGTAGACGTTTGTAGTTAATCGTGATTTATATTGAAAGAGAAAATATTCCGAAATCTGACTATATCTGACTTGCGCGTTACGTGATAATTAGGTCATATCACGTAACGGATTGAAAAATAATTATGTCATAAAGAAAATTGAAGACAATTGGCCAAACGAACGCTTTTTAATTGAATCACGATCTCAATTGTGACGATTCTTGATTGTCGTACAAGAAACTAGTAGATTAGAAACACTTGTGTTATTTGTGTTAAAATCATGATTAGCGTAGTCGCAAGTTTGCGTCATTCATTTACCCGTAAAGTAATATTTAACAGTTGATGTGTAAAAATTGTTGTGATGCAAATACAAAATAAGTTCTTGCCAGCAATACGTAAAGCAGCGCAAACTGATGTAACATTTTGTTCTCTCGATTTTTTCAGCAACACTTTCTTAGTATTTAATTAGTACAATCGCAATAAATTAATCAAAATATGCTCTATCAGAGTATATAAATACAATCGATATAATGCAATGTAATTGCTTTATAATAATGTTGTTGTGAATATAAGGTTTTTGATTAAGGATGCAATGAAATCGAAATATATTTTAATTATTTTGTCCGGAAACAATAAAAATAAGAAAGCTTTATTTGAATATTTTATTAGAGCTTGACCTGAATACGTTTTCGAAGAGTATTTAATTGTTTTAGAATAGAAATGAACATTGATACACACACACATACACACACACACATACACACACACACACACACTTTAAACGTATTATAAATAATAAATCTTTATTTGCGTTGTCTTGATGGAAATGACATTCATTATTTAAATTTATAAAGAAATATTCAAGAATATATAACACACATTTTCATCTAATTTATTTTTGACATTATTTCTATTTGTAGAAGGTGTTTAAATAATATTGAATTATTCATGACGAAATTTGCATCTTTTGTTTGGTGAACATCTAAATTCGGATTATTGCAATAACCGCGTTTTTAAATTAAATTAAATTAGAGACAAATTATAGTGAAACAAAATTATCAGTTAGTTGCAGGATAATTTTTTTTTAAATCATTTTATTAACAAAAGAGAGAAAAAATGGAAGAGAGAAAGAGAGAGAGAGAGAGAAAATTTTAACATTTTTAAACTGAAAAAAATGTAATTATTATATATATATATATATATATATATATATATATATATAATTACACAAATATTAAGATTATATTTGTATAAATAAAATATAATGTATAATTCATTTTGTGTTCCAGAAAAAAAGCGTCCATTTATCAGATCGCATGAAACGAAGAGAGATAGCGAATTGAAAAATTTTCTTGATTTGAGTGTGAAACTTTGCGATCTATATCCTTTCGCGTGTATTCGTTCGAGCATTCGTTCTTTCAAAAAGTTTGACGTCGAAAAACTGTCACACTGCTCCTTTCCACGGAATCCAACACGCAATGTAACACATTGTACAACGGGCTTAAAGTTCTGATGTCCAAAGACCGATCGGTTCTATCAGACATATCTCAAGAGCTTTCTCGATTTTACCGAGAAAAGACTTCTCTCAAGAAGACTATCACAATTCAACGAAACGAACGTTTACTGTGTCCAGAATCCTGCAATCCATGCTCTACGATCAAACTCAGTCGTCACGTATAGATTGACTGTTGGAAAAAACATTACGAGGAATTGCACACCTCATAGTCGTCCTCGTAGACGTTAAGATCGAGCTGCGATAACCAATACACTCAAGATTCGATCACAACCGCTGAATCATCCACCTTTAAAGTCTGGATTCCGTTCGGTATCTGCATTCTTTCTCGACAAGAGAGACTTCGCGATCGTTCACCGTGTGAGACGAATCGTTATCGGCACGGGTTTCTGTAAATCGCTCTGTTATTATCATATACGCGATCTACTGTCGAGTGCGCGTTCGTGCCGAGTAGCAGGCTCGTTTTGATCGTCGATGAACGTGATTCGATGCCGAGAAAGTGAAGCTTTAATTAACTCGTGTGTGGCGATCACGTTGTCTACGTGCCACATTGTCTAGGAGGCGGATCGCCCATTTGGAAGACCCAACCGAAGAGGCGGCCAGCTGTTAATCGGCAGCCACCGCGGTGGACATGATTATTTCAAAGGATCTCTTCCTCCTTGGCGATCAGGATTATCTGCGCCTTCCCGTTAACGAGAAGCGCCAGCAACGGGCAATGGGCCGGCCGATCATCAATGCTCCCAGGTAAGAAGAACCAGTCATGAGATTCTTATCTATATTTTTACTCTCATTTTTATTCACATTATTTCACACTTGAAAGGCTAAGAAAAATAGAAATAAAACAGTTCCGGTGATGTCTTTTAATTCTCGAGCAGAAATTTTCTAAGTGTCTATCCAAATTAAAAATTTGGTATTTTTTTTTATTTTTTTTTTAAATTCCAGATAACGTCTTAAGAAAGTTCTGTCGATTGAGTATGATTCATCGAGATATCGTGAAATATAAAACATTATTATTAATTTTCCTCGTTTTATCTAATGACGAAAATTGACATATCCTTGAAAATTCTCATTTTTATATTTTAATCGGAAAATTTTAGAAAAGAAAAATTTACTATTGTGATGCTTATGCATAAAATGGCATCTCTTCTTCAATTAACAGTCTCGATACACTCGATACTGGAAAGGCAGATTTATCGTTCAGTTTATACAAGATAATCCGTGTACATACTTTGAGCGTACATTTATTGGCTCGCGAAATGACCATTGATGGATTTTCTATTAGGCGGTTTCTTTCGCCGCGCAGAGAATCGGCAAGTAGAAGCGTTCAAACATATCAAGTGCACATGAGATGCATTAAAAATGCGATGTATTTACACGGTGTGTCGAGATCGAGAGATTTATGCCGCAACTAATCGATTCGCCGCGCTATTATGAGCTTTACGATTTTTACAAGAAAAGTATGTTGAGGTACGTCTCGAACGTCGAACGTTCGTCACTCCGTTTCCTCCTTCCATCGATATGATTTTAATGTTGTTACTCGCGTATCACTGATAACAGTGACTGGCGAGTCTTATCGCGGCTATGCTACTTAGAGGATCAATGATACGCTCATTTATAAATAATACGCCGTACGATTTTTATCATACCGAATAAAATCTGACCATCGATCAATGGATCTTCCGCAAAATTTGCGCCAGATAATACGCGCGCGTTATCTGAAAAATATTATTGTCCGTTCCATTAAACGATATTTTTATATCGTCGAAACACGTGCGAGATACTTGGCATACGTAAACGTCGCGAAACGAGCAACGATAAAATACTTAATACTTTTTTATATTTAACTTTTGAATTATTCATACTCATGAGATTGGGAAGAGATGAGTTACCATATGATTATCATAATGATACTTAATTATTCATGTATTTGAAAGATACAAAATGATTAATTATAATTACACTTAATTATCTGCAATATTTACATGTGTGTGCGTGTGCATCGAAAAGGAAATGTCTTAATTTGTTTTGTCTCCCGACGACATAAACGTTGAATGACACCGCGAAACGCGGATTTTGACGCAGGTTTCTTTCTTTATTTTTTATTTTTTTCTTTTTATCCACAAATAAAGAGAGAAACGCACGAGGATTCACGGCGCTGTTTGCCTCGTGTCGGCGAAAATTATGTCGCGGAGCGAAAATAGGGAGACATTCCCTTGCGCGACGCGTGCGAATCGCGTCGCGCTCTTATTTACCTTGTAACCTAGAAACGTTCGCGATCGAAAGAAAAATCGGTAGTTTCTCCCGCGGAGAAAAATTGAGTCTTTTGCCTGGAGATGAAATTGTTCCAGTTTCCCATGCGTGACCCACTGTTAGGGACTCGCGCGCCTCTCTCGCGATACTGGTCTCTATGCACAATCTCAATCGTGCATATTCGCCGCCTCTCGGCAAGTCCGTCCCTCCTTTTTTTCCTTCAAGACGGAATTTCTTATTTTGCTTGTGCCGATTTTCTAATCGCAGTTAATTCCGCACAATCTCCAATGTTTTCTATACCTCGACGATAATTTCTTTTGGATCGCGAAAGACTCTTCGAGACTACAAAGCTGAGTCTTGGGTTGCTCGCGACATCAATCATATATATCGCCATCGGCTGCGATACGAATAATTGAAAATGATTAAAGATACTCGACATTTCTAAATTTGCATTTAAATAAACTTTATAACTTTATATAATAGCTAGATATATAGATATATCTGTTCACAAAATAGGCTGGCTATGAAAAATAAAGAAAAAATAAAAAAATATCGCGAAACGAAAATAAAGAACGCAATGATTTAAAGAGGAATAATAATATTAATAGCCGATATTTGTGAGACGACACCTATTAATGATCACCGCATATTTAAAAAAAAAGAAAAATCTCTTAAATATTTTGTACGAAATAAATCTTGCTAAAAGATTGTATAAAAGTTTGTTAGAAGAGTACATAGTATATGAAATTTTTTTTTTTTTTAAGAACACTAACAGGTATACCTATTTTTTTCCGCGAAGTAATCGACATCTTATGTGTCACGGTTTGCGCTGTCACGCGAGAGCAAGAAATTCACATAGCTACTTCGAAATCTACGTTTCGCTGCAGCAGGCATAACATTGCCATAAAAGTCTTTAGCGATAAGTGGATTTCTCTCGATGTCACTTTTACAATATTGTATTACATTATTGTATTCAAAATACTATTATTCTTTCTATTCATGGAGATAATTAATTAATTTGCTCTATTTAGAATGAATAGATATTTATGAATACATATTTAATAGATAAAATATAGGGTTGTAAAAGTCAAAATTTTAAGACAATGACACTTTTTAATACAGAATTTAAAATTATTTAAGCCACATAATTTTCTTATATTGATAAAATTATAAAAAAAAAAAAAAAAAAAAATTTCAAATATCTTATTCAACAAACCTAGTCATGTTGCTAACGTGCGTCACGCACGATATTAATTTGTACCTATTCTATAGTTGCGATGTCCTCGACTTGCAACGTGCGGATATCGATTTCAACGACCTCGATCATTAAATTGTATTGAAGAGAGAGAGAGAGAGAGAAAGAGAGAGAGAGAGCAAGTTGATATAAATATCCTTTGTATCGTACACGTAAACTTTTATGATGTTCTGCATGTTATTTTCGAAGAATTTATTTCTATTTAAATGCTAAATTTAAACTGCTGAATTAAGAAGTGTATGTCATCTTTCGCATTATATTTAAAAGAATTATTTTTATTAATTATTTTTTTTTCTTTTGTTTATTCAGAAAATTGCTATTTGCGATTATTATCAATAATTTAAGCTGTTTAGTATCTCTTATCTTCGATATAAAAAAACATAAGACATGAAAATAAAATAATTATTTTTTATACATGTAGAGATACATGTATGATTTTTTTTTTATATAATTTCACTTTTTATTCGATTAATCTTTTACAAATCGATGTCTTTAACCCAGTTATAACATATTTTGTGTTATGCACGATTAAAAAGTTTTTCGGATTAAAGCGATTTTCTTGGAGTAAAGCTTGCAAGCAATTTACAAGCTGTCATAAGTCGGCTATTAGAAAACGCATTCTCTTGACGAGTTTACTCCTGCGTAAAGAATAACGAGAGTACTTGGTTTAAGTACAGAAGTGGAACGAAAAGTAGGGAAAAAGAAAGAAAACGGGCTATCTCACTGTCATCGTGTATAGCGATGAGATGAAATTGAGGACGATGGCAGACCATGCTATTAAACAGATTGAATATTACCCTATATTCGGGTAGATGTGCAATCAATAGTTTAGAAAAATGCGCTATTCGTCTTCGCAACTATGTGTCCTTGAATAAAATCTATCAGCTTCGCGCGCAATTTGCCACAGAATGATGACGCATATACGTGCTTTGCCGTGTTGCGTTGCGTTGCGTTGTCAAGAAGCTCGTGCGCGATTGTTTTTATACTTTTTATAATAATATTCATGTCGAAGACAAGTCGCGACTTTTAACAATTGGCATGGAAAAGTAATTCGGGAGAGGAGAGTATTTTTTTATCGTAATAAAATGAGACATATATCGCGCTCATATTTTTTTATCATAAATTTTATCTTTAAAAAAAATTATTTTGCGGTTTTGAAAACAATATTAGCTGTTTTTCATTTCAAATCGGGAAATCGAATTTGCGACGTTGATTATACATCCCCGATCTACGATTAATCTACAATCCGCAATAACTGTGTAGAATATTCCACTATTATTTGTCGCGTTGGAAATTATTATTTAAAACGGAAAAACATGACATTTACGCAAATGATAAGATATAAAAAATAAAGCATCAGTAAAATTTTTTAATAGGCTTATTTATTTTTAATAGGCTTATAATCAAAATATTATAAATAGATTATATAAAAGATAAAGTATCGTGAGTATTTTCACTCTTGCATATCAATTTATATTTCAATTAGTGTTAATTTTTAGATAGTGCAATACATATCACATTGATGCAGATATCAATATTACACCGAAATCATATTTCATATCGGGAGTAAAGAGTAGCTTACTCGTATAATAAACTTCCCCCTCTTCCCTCCCCTTGTTAATTTCATCAGTCCACGACTTCAATCGTAGCGCGCGAATATCACACGCTCGTTCGACACGAAAAGTACCGCGCCACGTTGCGTTGCATCGCGTCTCGTCGCGTCGCACAAACACGAAGGACGAATCTGCGAAGCAACGGGCGAGGCGAACGCATGAACTACGAGGAATGCGAATGGCTTGATCAAGCCCGTTTAAAACGAAGCGCTCCCCTCGTCGCGAGCCGACGTCGCTGACCTGCCTCACGCGAGTCGTTCTACTGTCTCGCGTTCTGGGTATACTCGTTCTTCCGTAGAAAGACAGCGGGTGAATATATAAGGCATATCCTTCTTCTAAATTGGCCGCGCTTTAGAAGGAAAAAAAAAAAGAGAGAGAGAGGAGAGGTAGCATCAAGATTTTTCGAACGGTGAATAAAAAGGCAATTTGGATGTATTAGATTAAAAATACAATCCCATTATATGCTTAATTTCTTTTCTGAATGAACGATCCCATTTAAAGAATTATATATTCGAAGTATAATATCGGTTGAAATGAACTTTTTAAAGAAATAAATATCTTTTCTCATGATTTATCTTGTCAAATTTTCAGAAAATTGTTAACGAGTTTATTTATTGTAATACAAAGAAATTTTTATTGATATATTTTATTTCACACGTACACATGTTTAACTTTGTATTTACATTAATGATTTTTCAATATTATGTATGCGTATGTATAAATTATCTGAGGACTTGTTAAAAAAACACTATACTAGCTCGTAGTAAAGTAATATTATCTCTAAACCATTATGCTTTAATAATGTTGAGAAACAATAGGATTTAAATGATGCATAAAACAAATTTTAATAACGCAAAATATAATTTATATTGCGTTTGTAACAACTGTAGCTTATTTTTACAAAGTTTATGGTAATACAATAACAAAAATTACTGTGTGACTATACGTGAAAATATATATTCATTTTCATTTAATCTTCATATCTACATTTAATACTTTAATCTTCATATTTACATATTTTTGTGTAGATGTATCTTAACATATCTATATATTTTTCGACAATATAAAAAAATACATAGATGCAAATTATAGCAGCCGTTATCAGGAGTTATCCGCGATAAGCGCGAGAGGGAGGATAGCCGCTTTGACCTTGCTTGCAAAAGGCATGAATATCTGAAGCCGACTTTGAAAGGAATGCAAATGTGTCTCGTACGTAAGACAACCCACGAGGGTTGAAACACCAACGGAGCGGAAAGCTTGCTTTCTGCTCGATGTATATATTTTTTATTCGATGAAATGCGCGATCATAGCATGATGATTATGATTAATCACTCGCTCAGCGGCAACAGCTGACTGTAGCTATGCTTTTACTTAGATGCTGCCGCAAAGTGAGAAGTTCCCGATAAAGTTCATTGTGTCGCTCGATATATTTACATACGTTACTAGCAATAAGATGCATAGACACTGAAACATTTAACTTCTTTTTTCCGAATGTAGTAAAAAAAATAGCGAAAGAATTATATAGATAGCTTCAGCGAAGAAATGGAAAAAATTTTTATCATAATTAGTCTTATTGATCTTATTCGAAATCGCGCTTTTGCTCTCGAGAGAGGTGACAATTTTCGCTAAAATCCAGGAGTGTCTTCCTCAAGAAAGAATTTCAATTCGATCCTTCTGCTTTAAGAAGAAACACGAGATGTCTAGCGAGCGTAACGCTGACCTACCTCACGCGAGAAACGGCTTTTGGAGGCGCGCGCTTATTATCTATCGCGTTGTTATACGAGCGGCTTGTCCTCTCTTTCATTTCGAGTTAGTAAGGAGCAAGAGAGAGAGAGAGAGAGAGAAGAGATAGAGCCAAGGATGTTTCGTGTGGGCCGGACGGCGGGGCCGGAAATCACGTTCGCGACTGTTAAACGCGAGAGTGCGGCCCGTAAGCCGAATTGAAAGAAGCGCACACCGCTGTTATGTACTTTAGATTTAGTGGCCAATTTTACCGGGTGCACTTATTACCGACCATGTGCTGCGATTATGGTTTCGCCAAGGGACATACTCTGAGCCGGCATTGGGGCAACAACAAAGACGGCTCATGCTTGCTGTAATAAATTTACAGTTGCAGCACAGTTTGTTCACAATGTTTTGAAGGGAAGAAAAGAGAGTAAGGACTTTATGTAGTTAAATTGAATTGAGTACATATCGAAATTTAAACTTCTTTCTTCTCTCTCTGCTTTATTATATCAATAATAATATTTTCAACCTAAAGCATTTGTAATAAAATAAATGATATTATATTTTGTTACTTGTACGTTTAAACAATATTTATTTTATAAAAATCTAAAAATCATTATATTTTAATTTTCCGGATTATTATTAAATCGAATTCAACAAGTTTATTACATCTATTATAATTCGATGAAGACGAAAGATAGAAAAATGAAAAGATTATATCCCTACAAAAAGAAAAAGAAAGAAAAAATCGAAGTTAAACGAGCAAATGGTGTGAAAAGTATATAAGGAAAATAGACGAGATAAACGGCTAGCCAACAATTCGCTTTTATATCTATATACGTGTGCCTACATCATAAACAAATATACATATGTGTATTATATACAGAGTGTAATGGAAATATATCATTATTTCTCTCAATCATGAAATCTTTGATTTATAATAGATCGTATTTTTTATAAAACAAATTAAATACTTTTTCGGCAAGCTATTTCTAAATAAGAATGTAATATATTTAATATTATGTTAAGTTCATTTAAGGTAAACTAGAGATTAAGATTTAATTATTTTATCATCACTTTAAACAAGTTAAAACATCGATCCATAATTTGTAACAGAAAACTGTCGATATGACATTTTTATTAAAAAAAAAAAAAAAAAAAAAAAATCGATTCTGAATTAATTAGAGATTTTTTTAGACGAAAGAAATGACGAATGGATAACTCTCAGCGACACTCTGTATTATACGGTTGCAAACGCATTGCGCAGTGTGGCTCCTTTGTTATCGCTCTTGTTGCCGTCCCAGTTTCTTCGCTCCGATACACGCAACGCGTTTCAATACGAAGTACTGTACAATGCTATTTGCTTTGAGTCGCTCTTTGCTGAAACAATGGCACGATTTGTGTCTTCGCATCGTCCTTGTTAAACCGATTAAGTCAACTTTGAGAAAGTGACGGTTTGCCACTTGGATCTCTGATAAGCGCATTCGATTCTATTGAAATTCGTTTTAAAAACGAAGTAACAATATCAATATAGATAATCGAAAAATTTTAAGTACATATTTCTTGTATTTTTTTATCTCAAGCTATTATAACATGATAGAAATTAATACATATGAAATTAATGTATATAAACATTTACATTTTATATTATAACGATAAGTTAATTGATTAATGAGTTATTTTTAAATCTCTATCTCGTATTGATTCAATATTTACGTTGATGTTTCGCTTTTGATAATAATCACTGATAACGTGAACGCTCGTTTGCTTAGTCATTCTCTCGTACAAAATGCATCTTTTTATTATTTTCACATCTTAAAAATTTTATATATAATTGTATTATTATAATGCTGACAATATTTTTTGCTATTATGTCTTCTATTGTATGATTTGCTAATAGAATAATATTTAATAGAAAAATTGTTCTGGTAGAATATAATATGCGAGGATATAATGAAAAAAATATAAATATAAAAATCTATGCTTCTTCAATTATACTTACGTATAGAGCTCTCTCTCTCTCTCTCTCTCTCTCTCTCTCTCTCTCTCTCTCTCTATATATATATATATATATATATATATATATA
>JBCAUJ010000001.1:1797322-1819182 GCA_038406275.1 Cataglyphis albicans
CTCTCTCTCTCTCTCTCTCTCTCTCTCTCTCTATATATATATATATATATATATATATATATATATATATATATTTTTTGTGTCTATAACTCTATAATGACAGCATCGAAATCGCAGTTCTTTTGGGGAAAGGAAGACAGGCGGCTGGTATGAGAAGATCACCCTCCGCGGTAACTGCTCTTGCGCCGGAGACCGCTTCGCGTTCGTACAGAAATAGCCTTAGGAGCCCGACGACTACGCACGCCGAGACGCATATTATGTAGCGGTACCACGCTCTCGAGAATGCGATTATTTTCTCGCGATCGTTGATAGCGCGATCCCCTTCTCCGCGCCTACCACAGAAAATCAAACACACTGCCTATTTTGCCCGTCTTTGAAAACAATGCGATGTCTCGGCACATCCTGACCTCGACGCAGAGAGAAAAGAGAAAAGTTCAATTAAATCTTTTAAATTATTACGGTTAAAGTTGAATTAAATTTAGGTATAATAGACAATTTCTTTTAATTTTAGGTATAAGACATTTTCTTTTAATAGATCAAGTCAGTATAAATTTAAAAAATAAATAAAAGTATAAATAAATTTATACTTTTTAAATTAAAAAAAAAAAATTTTTTTAAGTATAAATTTAAAAAATAAATACACGGATACAAACTTTAAAATTGATGTCTAGACATGACTAGACACGTGCTAGACACATGCACAATATATGTTCACACTTCATGATTTTTATAATAGCCAAGAATTGCTCGATATGGAAAATTGAGTGCTGTAATATAAATGAAATATCATAATTGCTTCGAAGGGGAAGTAAACGTTGTAATAATTGAAATAATGAGAAAATTATCGTATATTATTACGATTTCGATTGTTATCATTTTCACCACGCCCATGTTAAAAATATGAGAACTTTCGATTCGCCACTCTGAGGTCGGGATGCATTTCGTGTAGTACGGTATTCCCTGACTAATTCTTGAAAAGCTGTCCAGCTGGAGGCAATAAACATTCTTGCTGACACGATTATTGCAGCCACGCCGACAGGATCTATTAAAAGTCGTGTCGATGATGCGTGTTGTAGGCGCCCCGATCGTAAAAACTTTGTTTACGAGGGCGAAGATACGAGCGGTCGCAAACTCATTAGACTTTGAGCCTGCTCTTAAGACGAAGCAGATACATTCCGCAAAAGGCAAATTTATTTTTCGCTGATAAGTCTGCACCGACCAACTAATCAAGTAATCAGCGAATATTTTATCGGTCAAAAAACCAATTTTTCCATTATGTCTTAAATATAATAAAAGCTATTTAAATTGATTGATTTTAAAATGAATGATTGTAAAATGAAATAATTTTATAAATAAAAACGATTAATTTCGTTATATTTTAATATTTCTTTAGTTTCTTTAGAATCTTTAGTTACATTCGTTGTTTTTATTATATTATAAATATCCCACTAAGGAGTTTGCGCGATTCTTTGTAATATCATCTAAATAAAAAAAATTTTGTGGATTTATTTAAGAAGAGATAAAAAAATTGTACAGAAAATTATGAGGAAAGATATCAAATATCTTGTGTAAAATATTTTAAAGAATTATTTCAATAATAAAACATGAATAATTTTTCATATACAAGAGCAAAGATTGAAAGAGTCAAAATGTAATTTAGATTTTTAATTTAAGACTTTTTATAAATATTTTAAGTTGACACCTAGATAAAAGACATTTTTCAAACATAAAAAAAAGTTTAAAAATAAGAAGTTTTTTCTACATCAAATAAAAATTGCTCAATCAATTTTTTTTTGTTGAAAAAAAAATTGACACTAAAGTTGTACATTTTTTATTGGAAGTAAAGCTGTAAGAGTTTAAGACATTTTTTATTTATTTTATTGCATTTATTTTATGCATATAAGTTTATATATATGTATTATTAAATTTTGTTGCAGACGATTATGTTATTTTATCATAAAAGAATCTGTGCTAAATTTAAACAAAGTCAAAGTAAAGTCTTTTATCATTTAGCATATTTAACGATCATCATTGGCGGGCTTAAGAGATGGCCCTCGTGATCGGCAAATCCGATATAGAATAACGAGGGCGAAAACGAGCGGAGGTGAAGGGGTAGAGAAATGATAGAATTTAATGTCGACGGCGCGCCGTTTGATAAGATGGGCAATATATGCATGTACAATCATTGTGATCATCGAGTCGTTAGTCGCTACTACCGCGTCGCACTGACCTTTAAGCACGGGGGTCAATTCTGGTTGTGTTCCTTCGTCCGTGTCACGTACTTATGTGGTGATTTTCTCATGATGCGCCGTAATTGACGCGCCTACCTCAATCCCGTCACACTTTCGCCGGATGCGATTTTTGTTGCGTTGTCTCGCGATGCGCTTCTGTTGAATGCAGGGATTGAGAGAGCGAGTGTAATTTTTTTTTTGATATAATCAAGATTTCGTTATACGATTTGATTATACACGAAATATATATAAAAAAACGCGAAGTTTTCTATATTTATAATTGCAGATTTAGAACTTTTATAAAAGCGACGATCGATATCGGTATAATTTTAAATGAATTCAGATTCTATATCATAGGAAATGGTTTTTAAATTAATTCGCGAAAGAATTACATTTTAGAAAATAAAAATTCCTTTAATTATTCAAAGATATTCAGGAGTTTAAAATATTTTTTATTTGTTTTATTGTATCCTTCGGTATTTATTTTGTTAATTTCATCGAATTGAAAAGATTGTTTTAAAAATAATCAAGTTTAACCGATTGGAGATAGATTTGGGACAAAGTGATATTTTCAAAAGCTTGTATTTTGGACGTTTTCTTGCGAAAATGGTTCAGGTATGTGTTATCACGTATATCACGAGCAGGTGTAATCGAACTGTATTAGTGTACCGGATATAGGGAACGGTAGAATATTGCGTCGGTAGATTATATACCCGCATCATTCGTAAATGCAATTCGTCTACGACGTTTACACATGTTCGCATTTGCTCGTCTCGCGCGCACTTGTCGCATAAGCGCGCATACTATCACGCGGACAATATATACGAGAGAAGTGTCGGTGTGTCTATATACAAAAGGCGCGCTGTCATACATAAAGTGCGTAGTATCTCGTAGGACTCTCACTCTCGGCGGTATTCGCGCACACACAACGCAAGCAACATGCCTTTGCGTAGAATGAGTGAGTCGTATTGAAATTCGTATCCCGGGGGGGCACGCGTCCTCCTCTAATAATTCTTTCATATTTATAGTTATTAGACTAGACTTGCCGCAATATAAGATGCAATTAATTTACTAAAAAAATATCATACATTTATCAAATCACAATCTCTTTATTAATTCAAATAATTGAAGTGTTCAATAAAATCATAGCGATGTAACATACTTCACATTTTACGAATATATTATTGTATTGTAGTTGACTTATATATCTCAGTCGCGATTATCTTATCAACTATTTTGGAATTCTTAATTTCGATCTTTTTAGATCTTTTCTCTTTTTAATATCGAATAATCCTATATCCGTCGTCAAAATTATCACGGTGCTGTATGTAACATATATATCAGCTTACGTAAAACGAGTCATCTGTAACGACAGCTCGCATAGCGATCGATGAGCGCTCTTTCTCTCTCTCACCCTAGTCCATTAGTGTCCAATGCTGTACAGTTGAATGCGTGCATCTGCGTCGTCTGCATTGCCGCTATGGACCGTTGCGCTAGAGAGAGGAGACGACCAGAGTACGATCGAGAGTAGATACAGAGGAGGGAACCTGCGACAAGGGAGGGATAGGGGTAGAGAGAGAATCTATATGGGTGGGAGAAAAGGAGGGAAAGAGGACAGAAGGAAAGGACGAGAGGCAGGAAGAGACAGAACGAGATACGAGGTATCGGCGTGAGGGGTGGCGATACTCTCGGTGAGAGAAAGATAAAGGGAAAGAGAGAGAGAGAGAGAGAGAGAGAGAGAGAGCGAGAGGAGGAGAGAGAGAGAGAGAGAGAACGAGAGGAGGAGAGAGAGAGAGAGAGAGAGAAGGAGAAACAGTACACGGATCGCGAGATAAAGCGAGACGATGCGATCCGAGAGATCGTTGAACTCGAGCCAGTGAGCGCAGCAGTCTGTGCTCAATGCGCGGCTGCGTGAATGTGCACGCGTGCGCGCTCGCGCACGACACGACGACGGGCGTGTGTTGTTAGGGCACATCGGTGGTGCATTGATGTACGCGCGATGCGGTATCGCGACCGAGAAGGTGCACACGTTGGGGAAGAGCAGAGAGGAGGAGGATGTTGATGATGGTGCGACGGGACGGCGGGGGAGAAGGAGGGGGGGGGGAACGAATCGAGAGAGGGAGAGTTGAAGCGGTGGAGAGGGAAGCATAAGGCCAGGCCAGTCAGTAACGATGTCATTAGTTTAGTCAGTCAGCGAGTCAACAAGTACGATCTTTCGCAGACGTTTCAAGTGGGTCCTGTGGGCCTCTTTCTCTCTCTCTCTCTCTCTCTCTCTCTCTTTTTCTCTTTCTCTTTCTCTCCTCTCCCCTCATGCCCTCCCTTTCTTTCTGCTTTTTATGGGCCCTTCGCGCCGCTGGCGAGCGGGGGGGGCCTTCGGGGGATATCGCGATTGACTGACCCCATGCGTCGCGATTGCAGGAGCACGCATTACCAAGCGTCATGACGATTCAAGTTCGATTCAAGTGCAATTCGCGATCGCTTTTCAAATAATCGACGAAGCGTTCGTTTTTTAAGGCAATTTTTTAAATATTGTTTCTTTATGTTTTCGTTTAAGAATGTTTTGCTGAAAATATTGTTATTAAAGATATAAAACTTGGGCTATCGATAAAAAGTTTATAGGTAGCATAGATATAATAAAAGTTATGTTTGTTTGGATTATTTACGATACTTCATTGGAATTAATATTAAATGTCTTCCCTAAATATTTAAAGTAAATGACGCTTTATATTATATATATTATAAATTTACACATTATAAATTTTAGTCGATTTTTTAATTTTTTTAGAATCTTTTTATTCAACAAAATAGATCCCTTAAACATATATAGAGATCGATATAGTTTGAGTAAATTACAGCATCGAAATTCACCTGAATTCACTGGATTTGAATCTATATTTAAAATTAAAAATTTGGAATGAGCAAAATGTATGCACAAATATCGCTGAAGCTGTTTTATTGATTGACTTATTTATCCAAAAAGTGTCAAATTTTGCATTAAATTATACACTTCAAGGTCAATAGTCGTTGTGCATGTAAAGTCCTAGAGATCACAGGCATTTCGTGCGTACATCGCGGTGATTACATTATAATCGAGCGGTCTTGATGAACGATGTACCTTTGTCACCGCAGCATTACGTTAACCGCCAATTAAAGTCGCCGCGTTGCTGTGGTTTAACTCTGCTGCGCAATTTCTTAATCGCGCATGTTTTCACGAACAATATGCGCTGTCGTAATAAGGTTTATAGATCGTGTTTCTCTCTATGCCGCCGATGATTCGCGGAAGAAAAAAAAAAAAAAAAAAAACGCGTCGTAAAATAATCTCAGTCGGAATCTTGCGTTTGCTGAAAACTTTTTCATCTAGAAATGCGAACGTCCGTAAAACGCGCATACTCTCGCGATTGCAATCTGATGGCATCGTCTAGTGACGAGCAACTCTGGCTTCTAACGAGTCGTAATTACGTGATAATTGATACCCACCGTTTTCTCCCTGCCAGCTGATCGTGCGGTATCATCGTAATAAGAAATTCGCTCCTGCGTACGTGAGATTCTCGCAACTCCTCATGCGTTCGTAATGCATTTGTTCGTCTGCAAATCACACATGTGAGATGCTGGGATTCCCGCAGTCGAACTGTTGAAGTGTAATTTTTTTCATTATCGTTATTCCCAGAGTTTGAGAGCATAATTCGCGTTGATACGTCGCGTTAATAAATGCCGTTATTTAGCACGCATATTTGTAACGTGTAAGAGACATTTGGTTGACCCGTTTTCTATTTACGTTCTGAACTGCATTCGAATTTCATTATAACAGATAGACAGAGCCAAATTTTCATTATAAGAAAATTTCAGTTTCCCAGTTAGTGTATCAATATACAAAGTATATTAGAGTCATCGGCGACTTTTTTTTTTTAGGGTCAATTCATCAATTGAAATTGTGAAATACATAAATTTGACATAAAGATGAAAAAAATATATTTATTTTTAAAAAAACTTCTAAAGAAACTCTAAGGAAAGTTTTAGTGTATTTTGATACAAAATAATTTTTAATATTATTATATTATTATAAGTATATGATTATTTTTAATTAAAGAAGTATCAAAATAACGTAAAAATAAAAGCATGAATTTTTGATTGAGAAAGATATATTTGAAGGATATATAATCTTCAAGTTTTATTAAACACGCTTTTTTTTATGTTTCCTTCCTTCATTACACATCTGCTTCAAATTTTTTTACACTTTCCATTATTTACATATTTTTCTTTTTGTCGCCATTTTATTTTCCACAATTTAAAAAAATAGAATCTTATTTATATATAAAATTTAAAATTTTACAAATAGATTGCTTTTCATATTCTCTCCATAAATAGCTTGATAGATGGACAAATTTCTCGATAAAGAGATATCTTCTTCGCGAGGGAGCATTAGATAAACATTAGAAAACGCGAAGGCTCGCTTCTTCTCAAACAAGTTGGACAAAAAATTTATATCCGCGAGGAGCTTGTCGTACGTCGCGTAGAGTCATACACGTCGGTGAATTCCATAGCCGGCTGTTGATTGGAAGTTTCCCAATGCGTTTTCGCGCCTCTAATAATAATAACCGCGAGGAGCACACACAATCCCCGCCGAACGCCGCGCGTTGTGCAACGCTATAACCGCGCCGCGCTGCTGCACCCGCCGTTGCAGCACCCATCGCTGCACCACCATCATCGACACCACCACCAGCACCGCCGTCACCTCTGCCACCGCCGCGGTCGTCGTCGTCGTCGTCGTCGTCGTCGTCGTCGTCGTCGTTGTCGCTAGACGAGAGAACGCGCGCGCGCGCTCGTCCACTCGCTCGCACGGGTGGCGGCAGACGCCTACATGTGAGTGTTTTATACGCGGGTCAATGACTCGGTCGAGTGCATAGTGCCGCGCACGCGCCGGTATGTATGTATATGTGCATGCATACGTGTAAAACGACGCGATATGGGCCCCGCGCGCGCGCGCTGCGCAATGCGCGTGTATACAGTGCGTTAAATATGTTAATGTACAGTGAGCTCTCTCTTTTTCCTCCTTCTTTCTCTCTCTCTCTCTCTCTCTCTCGCTCTCTCTTTCTCTCTTTGATTCGATAGTGCGACTAATATTCCATTGCCACGTTGATCCGTCGGCAGTATTGCATTTTTGTCTTAGGCCGGTACGGTGTACTTGCGAAAAATCCAAAGGCTCGAGCAAAAGATATTCGTGCTCCTTCTCGTGCATATATCTGTTTTACAGAATTGCAAGATAATTAGAGACACATAAATAATTTTATCTTACTTTACCTTTAATATTTCAGTTTCTATTTTTTTTAGAAAGCTGTCAGATTTTTTTAAATGATAATCTTAATTTTTCTTTAAAACAGGAAAAATAAAACATTTAATAAATATTGTCTGCATATTTTTATTACTTTTTCTCAACTCAATTTTATTTATAGTGCATCATATTTCTTACAATCAAGAATTTTATAATTAAAATTCTATGATACAATTTGTGTGCAAGACAGTGTATAAATGAGTAAATTTTTGTGCAATTTGGCCATTTTTGAGTTATAATTTCGTGTCTTTATTCTTTAATTGTTTTTTCTTTAAATAAACTATGATTGAAAAATGACAATTTAACAACATATAATTTGAATCTTGTACATCATTTAGCTAGCTACTCTTGTGATTGAAATGTTAAAACATTTATATATATATATATATATATATATATATATATATACAATATATACAAATATAAAATATATTTAATGATCTTTAAAAGTAGCCAGTACAATATCTGAAAAGGAAAGAAAAAGTGTAATTTTCTAGAGGTGATATTTTATTTTCCCCGAGATTTCGCTTTCTTGAAGTGTTTAACTTCCCAATTTGTGTTACTTTATATGACGGAACTTTCTGTTTTTCGTATCGTCGCGTGCAAGTTAAATTGGTAGAAACCAGATGCTACTGGATAATAAGAATTTACCGCGTCATTTATTTTGCTTTCCGCTTCGATCCTATTAGAGAGGCGATACGTGCTGCTATTAGAACCTACAATGTCTCTGGTATGTGTGTACCTACGATGTCCATGGCGTGTATACGCGCAGCATTTGCGCATATACACGCCTCTTATATCACGGTTCATTAAACAGTTAATTAAGTTAGGTAGTTAATTAGTTTAATAGTACACGCGTAGTGCAAGTGTGCACGGATTCGGTATGCGATTACAGCCACCGAAATTCATCGTCAATCTACTCAACGTATTTATGACTGGATTGCTCTCTCGTAATATTTAAGTGGAATCTAATCGCTTCGCGCTCTGAGCAATCGCGTTGGAATCCGATTCCTGTGTTCCACGACTTTCGGGTCATTCGAAAGTAAAATGTGCGCAAAAAATAACAAAGCAATTACGTGAAATGATATTTTCGCTTATTATTGCAATTATATTATGATCTTTTGTTTTGAAAAAATAGTTTATTTGATAACTAGTACTTTCGATTGCAATCAATTATCACGCTAGGTGCAATCGATATTGTACATATAATCTATTATGTAAAACACACGAAATATCTCTTTAAAAATGAACGCACGCAGACATATTGTTTTTACTTTTCAAATATAATATGGTTTTGAGATATTTTTTTTATAATAATAATTAAATATATAAATTTAATATTAGTTATTTGTCAATTGAGGAGGCTTTACGAATTTTTAACTAGGCCGTTTATAATTCAAAATTGAACGAATATAAAAAAATTCTTTTAGGGAAATATAGGCCTCGTAACGGTATATACCTTCTCCGAAAACATCTCGAATAGATTAAATTCCAGAACTGTCTGTGATGCAATCGTGAAGATGAAGATCGGTATATGTACGGAATTAATAAACCGTTTGTTGGCGACTGTCGTAAGGACATTTATCTCGTAATGTGATTCGTGACATCAAGTAAATTCATTCAATTCGATAGCGTTCAAGCATTTTATAACGCACGATGCCTAATGAATCTAACCGCTAGAATATACCGTGGAAGGTGAGTGACCTGTCTGAATGTATCGAGGCGCATTTGATCTAACAGTGACAATGAAATTACTGTTAGTCGTGTTGACAAATAGAAAAAAAAAAAATCATATCGTTGTATTCATCAGAAAAGTTTCAAAACTTTTATTTTTTATTTTATGATACATTTTTGGACGACAGGGTATATATATGAATTTTCCTTGTATTCTTATTGTCCGATATAAAAACATTATATCGTAAAATAAAATTTAGTAAAATTCTTAACGACATTTTATACACATAAAATACACATTATTATTCTATACATTAACTTAAATTTTATAATTATATTTTTTTTTAATAATATTTTGCCATAAAATAAAATATATGCGTGTATAATAATTGTTTTGTGAAATATTCCGGCAAATAAATTGAAGGCAAAAAAAGAATTTAAGTGCTATATAAAAAACTTTTAGAGAGAAAGAGGGAGAGAGAGAGAGAGAGAGAAAGAAAGAGAGAGAGAGAGTTACGATAGAAGAATGCTACAATATATTATACGCGATGCCACAATAAAATACCAAACAGAACGGGCGTTACAAAGCCGCATAAAGTCTATTATTAAAGTTGTTTGCATATAAGATTTATGGTAAATAGATACATAAAGAATGAATCCGCGAACATTCCCCGTTAACAAAAAGTATTTCTTTGACATTTAATGTATTTGAAGCTATTCAAATTAGTAACGCATTGCGAAAGAAGGAGACGGATAAAAATCGAGTCGTCGCCTAACGGAGAAACATCACGTTCTACGGTCGCATTTGTCATTTTGGCAGCAGCGGAGGCGCTGTAAGAATGTAAATCTTATCGGGAGACGTCTAGCGACTCTAATGATCGCGGGTATTAGGATTGAAATTAGGCGAGTCGTTAACCTTTTCAAATATTTTGAAACTCGATTTCCTCTTTCGTGTTCACGGCTCATAATAAATTTCTTTTAAACCGTTTGTTACATGGCAATATAATTATCACAGATTCTTATCGCAGAAACGAGGAAATATCCAGCCGTGTAAAATTAATTAATTTTCCCCATTGGAAAAAGAACTCTTCGAGATAAGTTAATAATGCAAAAACGTGTCGAAAAATCAAAAGAATTTTCTTTGATTTATTTACGGCATTTATCTACTAGATTTACTATATAATATTTATTCTTGCTTTATTGACATGCAATATATTATTAACAACATTAATAAATGATAATATTAAGGCAATGCCAATAGGACAATACAATCTTCGATAACGACTGATGAATCTTAGTCATAAATTTCTAATCGCCAAGTTAAAATAAATATTCCTACATAATGTTCGATAGCGTCTCTAGCTTGTTCGAGTATTAATACTAATTTTACTAAGTAAGTATCCGGCGACTAATGAAATGAACGTTAACTGTTTCACGCTGCGCGGCGGTCAGTGACCCGATATAGTTTAGACTGTAACGAGAGATATATATTTTCTGGTTCAATAGTCACTAATGTTAGATAACGCAGATGTACGCCGCGGAAAGGAGATAATAAATATATATTCACGAACTACGAGAGTGTACATATATTTGTAAACTTCTACACAGTTATAGCATAGATATTGCTTGAGGAACCGAACCGAATAAGCGTGAATCGCAATAACAACGAAGCGCAAAAATATTACGAAAATATTTTTAGTGATTTAAAAATATATATAAATATCGATATATGCGAGAAGAAAAAAGAGCGTTTAAGTTTTAATCGAAAGAACTGGGATTTCATAACAGAACATCAATTATAACGACAATATCGTGCGCAAGGATATGTGTTGCTTCATTCTTACGTGGAAATCAAGCCGTGAGGCGGCAAAGTCTTACCGAAGAATCGATCTCGAACGATGACGCCATGTGTCATTATCGACTTCCAAAGATCGATGCATATTGCGAACATTAATACAAGGGGAGGGGCGAGGATTGACAAAGTCGGTCGGCGTGGGCAACATCCGAACGCTAATACGTGAACTTACTGCGACAAGTCAGTGGCCTCGTTGTTGGAGATTCTCCTATCTAATAGTCGTTCTAAAATTACTGTTAGTTACACAAATTCCGAGATGGTCCTCTAAAGCTGTGGCACGTTTAATCAGGCCGTGAGGCTTCGTACGACAAAGGGCTTCGTACTCGAGTGCCAACTCATACGAATGTCACTTTTTGCGTATAGAGTGTATAAAAAACATTGTTTTCCTAAAGTATGGTATTCTACATTAAATTTTGATGACTCTTTTGTCGTTCAAATTTTTAAACTTTGAGATTTAATTAACATTATTCTTGCTATATTGAAGAGCGGAGAAAAGAAGAAAGTTGCAAAAGTGCAAACTGATAATAAAATTTTATCATAATTTTAAGTGAGTTTTATTAAAATTTAATAGAATAATTAATTTAATAGAATTTTATTTTGAGACTTTTATTTGCCAAAATATTTAAAGAATTATTATCAATATATACTTAATATATTAAAATGATAATATAAAGTTGTTTTAGAGACTAGTAATTTTAATATCATTGCTTCGGTAGATGTTTGTTCTATTTCCTCGCTTTATTAAGTACAGAAATTTGTTCAATATTTGAGTTATATCTTTTCGAAGTTATATAATTAAAAATATATGAAATTATTTAAAGTCTGTGAAGTTGCTAGATATGCTTGAAGTCGACTTTTAAAAGCTCAAAGTAATCACTTTCACTTGTAATATTCATTTTTTGATAGGATAATTTAACTGTACAAATGTACACAAGTGTTACGTATAATAAATAATTGTTTGTGCCAACAAAGAGAGACAGAAATTATCCCCAGATAATATAAATGTACAATGTGAGAAGCTATAATCTTTTTACATAAAAATCAATTCTTATCTATATTTCTTATTTTCGAATAAATTGGAATTTGTCTTTTTAAGTTTTGATTAATTTAATCCATAGGTTTTGAGAAAAATAAATTTAAAGGAGTTTTACCCGATTATGATTCCAAGTTATAATGTATCCTTTTAATTTTTTACCGTATACAAATAAATAATAGCATATCAAAATGCTAAGAATAGAATTGCGATAAAATCTAATTTTTTTTAAAAGGCGCCTTTTATAGAGAGCTTTATTTTCAAAAAGAAAACTCATGCACCATAGACTCATTTTTATAAAAATTTGATTACTCGGACTTTTCGTTTACAATCATTATTGTATTGAATATGATAACGAGTGAAAATTTATTTAACGAATAGAATTTGGAAACGTACATGTAAGGAAATATGTATGGCGTGTGAGCTTTTTTGCCATAAAAAGCTCCCGTGTAAGTACGTGGCCGAAACAGCGGCGACATCGATCGAGGAGCTACTTTCACCAAGGGTGAATGCCTTTCGACTTTATCCTCGCCTTTATCCGCCTTCGCGGAGTCTTGGGGGAAGAAAGAGAGGAAAGGAAGATAGGGAGAAAGAGATAAATGCGCGAAGTACGTCACGTCTCACTTCATTCTCGAAGTCACTCGCACGATAACGGCGCTCCGACGAAACCTGTTGCTCTTTACGTTTCTCGATCGTTGAACGACGTTCATTTTTCTACGTGACCAGCCACAATCGAGTCGCTAACAATAGTGCATTAACCGGCTGCCCCGATTACAGTACGCCCGGTCGCGAAGGAAGAGAGCTATAAATCCGAGATACAACGCTCGATTGACGATTTCAGTATCAATTCGATTACGGCCGATTAATCCTGACGAACGACGGTTTTCATCACGAGTCGCCAATGAATAGATGAAGATATAATCGTTTCAGATATTGTATTTCGATAGTAAAGATTTTCTGATTTCACTAGTGTCTCGGTTAACGTGTTTTAATTTTAATTTTCCGTTTCTATCTACTTTTTATGCTAAGAACAGAAGCAAATCAATCAAACTAAAATTAAATTATTAAAATACTTTCATTAATGTTTAAAAATCTCATTTTCTGATATATTTGTCAGGTTGTTTCAATTTATTTAAAATATCATGGCCTTTTCACACAACAATATAGAAATTATTAAAATACACATGATATCTTATAAGTTGTATTAGTAGAATTACTTGTCGTATAATAAAAAAAAAAATCTTTACACATACAATCTACAAATATATCTCGATTTCTAATTAAGTATTTTATTTTACACGTAACTGTATTTGTGTGGATTAAAATCGTATCTTTATCGTCGTATCCTTGGATTACCGACTTCACCATCAAATGCATTTCGCGTCGCCATTGTCGCACCGGTTGTCCGTCAAGGTAGGATTCCCATATTAAGATATATCCGACGAGGTCTCTCTGATTTCAATCGACAAACCTTGCGCGATGCAATCTACTTTCGGGACTCGTTTTTAGGATGGCCCGTACTTGAGAGACAAACCGAAGAATTTTTTTAAGCACCGAAATAATGAGAATAAAACTGAACAATGATAAGCTAACTTTTATCATACCATTTTTTATATTGCTTTGTATTTCATAGCAAATGACATAATATTTTAACAAAATTACTCAACTTTTCCCCTGTATTTTTTCACCATTAAATTATATATATGTATATAAAAATTATTTAGTTCTCAGACCTTTTGTACAAACGCAATATAATAGACTTTTGTACAGAACATTATTTTGATTCGATATTTCGGAATACAAATTTCGATAAACAATTTTTGAATTATTTAATATTTTTGCGCAGCACAGTTTAATTAAAATTTATTTTCAGTATCATCTCTATGTATATTTATATAATAAAATTAGCAAAACAATGCTGAGATGAATATAATGAAAAATTTATTTATTCCTCGGAGCATTATTTTAGGACAATTTAATTAATGATTCTCGACAAAGAATAATGGTCGTTATAAATTGCTCTGGAATGTGTGATTGAACTCGCGTGCGGTCGGTGTCTATACCGATAATTCGATATAACGACGTGCCCCAACGATATATTTCGCTCGTCGTCCTTTTGTATCAAAGGTCCGATATTGGACTTTCGTGGTCGCTCGTCGATCAAACGTGTTATACAATGGGATACTCGGGATGATTCGCCAGGTCATAAGCACTTTTCTGTGCCTCTCGCTTGGCCGAGAACGAGGAAAGACGCGATAAGCAGAGAGAAGAAGAGGCACGTGGCGAAAAGAGAGGAGGCGCCCCCGACGTCCGGATCGGTTCGAGAGAGTCCTTGACTTTTGGAATGCGGACCATTGGGGCCCGGGTACATCCAGGTAGTCCAGTGAGGTGTATACAAGTGCATGTGTATAACGCATACATGTGCTTGCACGTATGTGCGCTCTTGCCGACATCCAAACTGACAAACCGAGTTAAAAGGCTCTTGTAGCATAATTAACGTCTCTTTTCTCTCTCTCTCTCTCTCTCTCTCTCTCTGCATCTGTTAAAATCAATTTTTTTTTTTAATTTCTATGGCTGGATTTTTATATTTTTATATATATAAGCGAATCAGAAATTATTGCTTTAAGAGATAATTGAAAGAAAATTAATTTATCTATTATTTATTTTAAAAAACGAGTTTATTTATTGTTTGTCTAAAGCCGAAATTAATATGGAATTTTAAAAACTGTTCCAATTTATGAAAATAAAAAAGATATACATTTTGATTTGTATATGTGTAAAATTAATTGTTATTTAGGATGAATTGTGCCTTTAGTCATGATTATCATTTAGATTAATTATAATCATATTTATAATTTGCAAATTATAATTATATTTTTTTCCTAATTATGTTTTGTTTCTTACATAGTATATATAAAGAGAAAGAAAATTTTTATTTAATTATGTGTGACCAAGATTAAATAAAATAGATTTCGATAATCAAATAAATTATTGTTTAAATCCTGTTTTTATTTATCTATTAAATAAATATTTATTTACTCTATTTAATGATTTAATAATAGATAAATAAAAAAAAACTGACGATAATATGTTTATTTAGTGTCTCGGTTCGTAAATATTAATATAAATGATTTAACTTATTATATGATAGCGTTTGATACATCAAGGTATATATGAGCCATCTAATGAAGATATAGATCCGATAAGAATGTATATTCTTCTGTCAACTTCAATCAAGCGATTTGAGATAAGAACTTTCAATATCCATCGAAAGTATAACCACTCCTTCAAAACTACCTGAATACACTTTGAATTGAATATTTTAGGTCTTCTAGTGAGTACGAAAAAAATCAGCAATTTTATCGCGAAAAATTCTCTTTTTTTTTTGTCTAAAGTCTAAAATTTCAATAAAAATTTGTTTAAACGTCTTTTGCGATATAATGTAGAATTAAAAACGGAAAAAAATGCAGAGAAAATAAAAAGAGAATCTTTTGTAAACATAGAGCTGTTTGTATGCGATAACATTTAAAATATTTTACTATTTTACTATTCGTATATATAAACGCGGAAAGCTTTAATTAACTAGTAAATGTCTCAAATGATCGATTTATTTGATATCGTAATTTTTTATTATTTATTAATTAAAATCATTTTTAGATTTTCTGATGCACACATATATATTTGCATATTCTATCTTATTTATTAAATCGTAAATATATACAATTTTGCTTGATCGTATTTCTCTCTTTGCACTTCAATATTCACAAAGAAAATATGAGAGTTTATATCTTGATATTTGCATATTTCGATAAATCGCTGATTTGTCAATTGATAGATTGTCTCGTGCGTTTCTGTTAACAATCACGGTGACATTGAAGTTTCTTGCATGCGGATTGAGATTCCACGCGGATTGTTACGTGAATGAAAGTCGCATTACTACGTACAATGAATCAGCTATTTTTGAGTCTAGTATGCAGAACAAGTCAATAAATATGATTCAAGGTTTAGTATTTATTCTATATATATTTAGAACGTAAAGTGCTCGTTCTGCTCTTATTCGCAAAGTATAATATGACAAGCGATATGATAACATTACATTCGAAAAAAATTTAGGAACTTTTTTTATCTACTATCTGTGTAATAATTAATTATTAATTAATTAAGCAAATTGGAAAAGTAATTTTTGTCTTATTACAATCTGTCTTTTATATTAATTTTTTTGTGGGGATGAGATATGTAGATAAATTTTATATGATTACTTAATTATATTTTCCTTTCTAATATTGTGATTATAACTGTAAATAAGATGAAAAATAATATTTAATTAAAAGAACAGTTACCCACGATGCATAGTGTCTTATGAGATGATATTAAAATAGACTTTCCGTCTACATTATGATAAAAATATGTAATTTATCTGCATTATAAATACTACCATCTCTACATTGATCGGTTTGTTCATTTTTATCTCAGAAATTTTTCAAATTTAGATTGCCGATTTAGGACAAAGCACTTTAACACATTTGATTCGGCATAAGTTTTTCTAGGAATCGTTCACTTCGCTGGAGAGAAACCTGTGCGTGGAAATTTCAAATCGAGCCATTTTCGGAAATGTAGTGAGAATTTTCGATTCCGCGGACCCCGCCCTACTATGTATCTTCGAAACAGACGCGAAATCCGAGGCCGTTGGCGACGCGCAACCAATACCTCGCGACACCTCAAGGCCTAGTTTTGTCTCGGTCAAGTAGCCGAGCTTTTCGTCGAAATGTCGGCAATTTTTGCCAAGACCGCGACACGTCATTGCGCGCTCTCGCACGCTACCCGTCCTGTATTCGCGCCCAACAAGTCGCGCTCGCACGCACGAACGTACGAATGCACGCATGCACGCATGCACGCACGCTGAAGGCGCGCGAGAGCGTATTGGAAGCAGAGACACGCGCGAACGACCTTGCATTTGCTTTGCATATATACGACATGGCTTTGAGCATGGTCACACGGAACACAACCTTGGCGAGAGCATAAACGACCTGTGCGCTGCGAGAGAAGAGAAAGAGTGAGGAATGAGAAGGGGAGGAACGGGAGGGGATCCAAGGGGGAGACTCGGGGCGCGGACTCACCACGTCACGCCACTTTCGGTTTTATCGTCGTATATCCGGTCACGGTGCGATTTCCTCGCTTCTTCGAGATCCTCCGCCAACTTATAATCCGCGCGCGTTCTCGTAATGAGCCAATCGCGCGATAATCAAACGACCCTGTTTAACATCGAAACCTTTTTACACGCTAAATTCGTTTCAGAGATATCTATATTGCAGTAATTTTGCGCAGTTTTTTTTTTTTTTTTTTTTTTTTTTTTTTTTTTTTTTTTTTTTATGTAAGATGTTGCATAAACTCACACACGATGTGTACTTATACATGATGTATAATCTCTTTTAAAAATTTACTCTGCAACGAATCTATGAATGCGATCTTGACGTAATGCATTGCGAACTTATTTCAAGTACGATGAAAAGCTAAGATCACACGTTGACAGATGTCTTCTTCTATGGGATCAAATATCAGACTTTTTTACGCACATGCAGTTTACGCATATTTATACTTATTTGAATAAAGTCACTTGAAAGCATAAATTTATTTTAATTATTGCAACACGATTTCATATACACAATACATACAGGCCTGCACATATACACATACATACAATTGAAACTCAATATAAAATTTCTAAAAAAAAAAAAAATCATTGTGCTTCTTGATGTTTTTTATTGTTGTATTTTCTATTGACGTATTCGTCGTATTCTACTGTCTCCCATTATAAGAAGATATATTTACTCATAAAACATTACAATGTCATTACATCTTTCATAAATCATTTATATTGACAATAGTTATAGATTTTTATCTATTAGATAAGATTATAACTAGTGTTGTAAATTATGAATAGTACATATACAAGTATGATTGATATATTAACTTGAGATATACCAATCAAAGTAAAGTATTATTAAAATAATACAAAAATAACAATTTTTTTATCTTTAAAAATATTCATTGATAAATTTTTTCCAATTGCCTCATCTTTTGAAATTTTTACTATATGACTACAATTAAATTGATTTTAATTACAAAATAAATTTTTTATATCATTAAATGTCATAATATCATTTATGGTTGAGAGAATCTTGTTCAAGAAAGTTTATCTATGAATAGTTATTTTATAGATTTATCCATCGTTAAGAAGTTATCGTTATACTAGCATCAGACATTAATTTGCATTTTTTCTCAAAACCAATAAAGTTGAATTTAATTTTATTATATCGTCGCCGATATTCTTAGACCTGACGATCGCATGCGGCTAGTGCAGTTGGCTGGGCTAGTGCGAATTTGCCAAAATATGCAAGGCAAACGTCGCTCTCACTAATCAATATTACTCAAAGTCGACAAACTGTCTGGCGGACGCGCCGGCGCGGCGTTGTTTTGATCGAAAAGCATCGTCGTGCGAATTGCATTTTGCCATTCGTATCCGGCCTTCCACAAATCCGATCGCGGATGAAAATCGGACCGCAACGTCGTTACGCATATCACGAATCATCGCACGCGTAATTAATAAAAACGGGAGGCATCGCGCGTGATATTAACATATTCTCTCATCCTTGAGATTTCTCGGTATTACTCGCGCGCGCGCGCGCGCGTGCGCGCGATCCATGATGATTCAGCGCTCGGAATTTCGGCTAGGTCCGTGCGAGCGGACGCGCGGGCTGACCTTAACGAAACCGAAAGTGAGAATTTTAGCGCCTACCAAGGCTGCCCAAACGCAGCCACTCGGATAAACACACACGCGACAATCGTCATTGACATTCAACGCGCAACCACCGTGGACCCACCGTGTGGGAGAGGAAAGAGAGAAAAAAAAAAGAAACCTGCGGCGGCGGATAACGACGAAGAAGAAGAAGAAGAAGAAGAACGAGAAGAGGAAACGGAGATGAAAAAGGAACGGGCGACTGTGCCGGTGGGACATCCAATTCCTGACCTTGAAAGAAAGAAGCTGCAAAATACCGATTGTTGTTCAGGATTACTTGCAATTTTTTTGAAAAAGAATAAGAAGAAGAAGAAGAAGAAGAAGATACGGAGGAGCTGGCGGAGCAAGGAGGAAAAGACGATGATGATGACGGAGGAGGACTGCACGCGGGCTCTGCCTTGTTTTTCGGGCGTCGGTGCACCGGCGCTCGCGAGAATAAGCATCGTAAAGATCGGAATTGCTTCTCGGAACGTTTCGACTCTCTCGCCAGATGAATCTCTTAAAATATACCCGAAATTCCACGTCCCGCCAATATTTGCACGGACGAGGCGGCAGGATATATACCCGCGCGAGTTGCACCGCGCCTTTTAAACCCCCGAGCGTCTCGACGACGCGGCGGTATGGGCCATGTGGACGCAGTTTTTATTGTTGCAGAGCGGCTCGATCCGGATCGAGGAAAAAAAGTCACGCGCAGCGCGAGATCGAGAAGTTTTTTTTTTTTTTTCTTTTTTTCTTTTTCTTGCGACGTTTCGGAGCAGGACTCTGTGAGTCGTTCGGGAATCGACACGATGAGAGGGCTAATCGCAAAAATAACACCGAGAATTGATTATTATTTCGACTGAAACATCGTCGATAAGATAATAATTGGATTATGAAGCATTTTAGATAAACTATTAATTGTGTATTTGGGTGTAAAATTCTATTTCTTTACTTTTGACGTGTCTCAGCGTACATTATTTGAAGAGGGAACGCATCGTTAGAATATTATTACTTTGAAGTACTTGAGAATTACTCAATTATTTCTTTACGAAACATCCTTTTTAAAGAGAAGAATATATTTTATCGAAGAATTTATTATTGCATCTCTTCAAAATAATAATAGTTTGATTCTGAAGCAAACGAAAATTGATGAAATAAAAAAATAAGATCGATTTCAAAGATGAATAAAATTAGATAGATTAGATAAGTGCATAAAATTAGATTATGGAATAAAAGAATTAATATTATTAGCGGATTAAAAGATACATCATTTTTAACTTATTGGAAAGCATATAAAAACAGTCCTCCAGCGAAAAACTTCGACAAATTGATATAAACAATAATGAAATTACAATATATTTATTAAACAAAACGACATATTATTTGCATTTAAGCTCTAAAATATAATCTTTCGAAATATTTCGAAAATATGCGTAGATATATATATACATCCTGATAAGAGAACGATGTCCGTTGCGTAACGGCGCACTTTCTGGTAGAGATTTGGCAATGTAAATGCATACTACTGTCTTTCATACGGACAATGACAATCTCCTCATAGGGAGTATATGCATAGACAATTAGTACATTACCGGTAACTGCTTTAACAAACGTGTCAAGAGATAGCAGTCGACTTTACACCAGAACAAAGACGAATAGACAATTGTCGCCAATGTAATAAATTTGTATCGCTTTTGCGAAGCTGAAGACGAGGTTTATTACTTTGTACTCGAATTACGCCATTAAGTTGAATGTCGCACAACTGAAAATCTGGGTTAATTAAACTCTCTTACGGGCTTGCCGGCTCTTCTAAGTTAGAATCTTGTAGTCTAAATAGAGAAGAGAAATAAGAGAGAAAGAAAATCTGGTTAACTGTACATATAATGCTAATTGAAACGATTAAATAATCTTTAAAATATCATAGGAGAGTAAAATTTTATACATAAATATTTTACGTATAAATATTTCTACAATAGATGTAGTGATTTATGTCTTCAAAGTTAATCTCTAAACGATTCTCTTCGCGAATGTATTAATGAAATGAAAATATCTTAGAGTTGGCAATTTTTTAAATCACTTTACATTTTTTTTTATTCTTTGAGAAACGATAAATCGATACAAATATATACAAACGGATTGTATTATTAATTTTTATTTTTTTATAAAATTGTATGCCAAGTTTACATTGGTGATATTTTCTCATCGGCAGAAAGATGGAAAAATTAATGTAATAATATAATTACGAGAACATCTATCTCATTAAACTCTAATTGTATTTCGATTATTATATGATCTAGCTTGTACGTTCATTATTTCGCGTTTTTTATATGAAATCAATGAAAACTCATCGGCCTATTTTCCCGAACGACAGCGAGATGAGCAACACCCTCTGCTCTCCGTTTGTAGCTCGAGAGTTCTCGAGTGAAAGTAGAACCTTCCTTCTCTAAGGTAAACTGGTGTTTGCTTGCTTGCAAACAGACGGAGAAACGGCATTACCGGGAAAGAAAAAAGAGTAGGGAAGATGAGAAAAGAGAGAAAGAAAGAGAGAGAAGCGTCTGCCTTCTCTCCGCGAGATGATAAACTAGTATGTGCGAAGACAGAGAAACGTCATGAACAAGAAGGCGAGAGAGCCAAGGAGGAGAGAGTAGTTGCATACACCTGGTGTTCCATAACTATCGTTCTTTAACTTATTATTCTTTTCCTTTACGAATTTCTTGATCGGTGTGGATAATTGTTTTTTTTTTTTTTTTTTTTTTTTACAAGGAGAGATGCATTTATTATTCTTTTAATGGTTAACATAAATAACAGTCAAAAGATTTCGCTAAATTAAATTTCGGCAATATAAATAAATGAGAACTTTGTTTTATAATTATTTTCAAGTAAAGAGAGAGAAAAAGAGAGAAAGAGAGAGAGAGAGAGAGAGAGAGAGAGAGAGAGAGAGAGAGAGAGAGAGAGAGAGAGAG
>JBCAUJ010000001.1:1827692-1842128 GCA_038406275.1 Cataglyphis albicans
TTTTTTTTTTTTTTTTTTTTTTTTTTTTTTTTTTTTTTTTTTTTTTTTTTTTTTTTTTTTTTTTTTTTTTTGAAATATCAAAGTATAAATTATCTCACAAATATTAAAAATTTTTTATGGCAACTCTTTTTAATTCTACGGAATTGCAGCGAGAGATGAAAATACATGTTTTCTATATTTCTTCGATGTTTAAGAAACAATTACTCACCTCGATGTCGTACCGTTAAAATCGCGTATGATCGAATGTCCGCGAAAGTATTCTGCGTCGCCGGGACTACCGGGACGTAATAATGTCATAATACATGCAAATCACCGCGAAGGGATCCTGACGTATATCGTACGCCGACGCACTTATCCAGCTTAAAGAAGAACGAGAGAGACGGAGAACGGAGGTAGAGGATAAAGAGGTGGACGGCGGTAGCGGTTACAAAGATTTGTAGGGACAGGTTCCGTGCGACTACCTACTACCTACCCTACCTACGAGCAGCGCACAGCTGTTACGTTCTCACCTCCTAGGAGAAGAGGTCCGTATAGTAGATCTTCCCTCGTTCTCTCCGCGTCGTCTTCGTCCTCGCGGTTTCCCGCTTGCTCCACCTTCATCGTACACCCTCACACTCTCGTACGGCATCGCTCTCTCGCTCTCTGTCTACCTACCTACCAACCTACCTACCTACGTGATCCTGCCCGGCTAACACACTGCCACACTAACAACCGCCATTCTACCTCCGTAACGGTACATCACTCCGCTCCTATGCGGTCCTTTCGGTTATGTCGCCGCAGCGCCGGTCAGCTGCGGAGAACGGCGACGAAAAGACGGTGGCGGAATCGCGCGACAGAGAGCGAGAGAGAGAGGAGATGTTTTCGTCGGAAAGGAGCAACGGGAGGAAGGATAATGACGAGAGCGAAAGGCGCCCAGTTTGGGAGCCGCTCCGGCACTTATTATGTCGAAGCGCTGATGAAATCTCGTAAACGGCGATTGGAAATGCGAGCAATTACTTGTATACATTTTTCGTTCCGTTTTAAGTGAATCGCGATAATTATGCGTTCAACACGAGCATTTCTATACGATAGGTATATGACAATTCATTTCATAGACACAATTCTTCCGGATGATACGTACATACTGTTCGAATGTATGCGAGGATAGTTCGGTGGATTTTTTTCTCCATAAACAAAATATATTTTTAATTTTAATTTTAATTTAATTTTAATTTTTTATTTTTAAACTATTTCAATTTTTTTTTTAATTTTAGTCTACAAATATAAATATTTAAAATTTTGTTTTTTAGATTAAATCTATAATTTGTGATAAATTTAAAAATTTAAGACAAAATTCTACTTATAATTTTATGTGCTGCATATCCTAATGTATGTTAATTTGTATTTTGATATGTATTTTATATCAGGTGTCCATTTTACTCATCCTAATATTTTCTATAACATAATACATACACATAATTTAAAAATGTTTTACATAAAAATAATTCTGTCTCCATAAATTGATAACATGAAAATAGCTTAATTAATTAATTAATTAATTAATTAACTAAATAATTAGTTAATTAATTCAATAACTATCAATAAGTTGTTTTATCATTATTGTTTTGTAATTTGTTCTCGTAATCGTATTGGAAAGGGGGAAGAATGGAGAGAATTCTTTCTTGAATGATACCAAAATTGCAAGTACATTCTCCGTTGTAAGCGTACGACGTGCTCCGCACGACTGCCCACACTTCTCGGCCGTTGCTCCTTGCTCGTGCGTGCATACGTGCTCGTAGTGTCCCCGCATCTCTCTCTCGTGTAGCAACTATATTCGAGCGTAAACGCGAGCGCGAACGAGCTCCTGTACTCACGAGACGCGCGCTTGTGTGAAAGCGCGTACACGCGTGCGTGAGTGTCGCGCGCGAGTACTTTCACACGGAGGTGAACAACACGCCACGGTATCCAGGCCAGGGGTGGCCAACCACCACACCGTCGTTACTCTCCCGTTTCACCGAACATGTCGGCTCTCTCATCGCCGCAACTCGTCTCTTGCGACGCGCGAGACGCGAGAGAGTCTCTTGTCTCTTTTACGCGGTGTGTCATACGTGCACGCTCGTGTATGCACGTATGCACTGCACTCTACATGCGAAGCGACACTATCCACCACCGGTCACCGTCACTGCACAATCCCTTCGGCGGTTAACATGCCTCAGCAAGATCCTTGGTATTGAGCGCGATAACCTTCCTTCCTTGGCAGCGAGCATTGCTGCCTATTAGGCGTTCCTCATTTGGAACGCTATGTCGAGGCCGAAGTCCTACCGATAGAACTATCGCAGACGAACAGAGCATAGCAGTTGGACGATAACGAAAAAATAAATATACGGAATATATAGATCGCAATCTGTTTGCGGAGATTAAAAGACATGTCTAATTGCGATAAACAAATGCATATGTGTGTCTCCCTATAATCATGTATATCAAATATATAAATTGTTGGAGGACAAGAATACGCAATTGTCAAATTAATGACAGTTTGCACATTTCACTATACAGTGAAATTATTTACAAAATTATTTACAAAAATAATCAAAACTATTATTATTTGAATTTAATTCTAGAAATCTTTTAGAAAAATTATAATGTTTTCTTTCTGATATCACTTTATTTCGTTAGAATCGTAATGCAAAATGATATATATTTTTCATCATATTTTTTAATACGATGATTTATTTCACGTTCTTTTTAAATACATAATTTGTTAATATGATTGCAATTTTAATGAAATTATCAGTTGTCGTTCAGCGGGATTGTTCATCAAAATAATGATGTTTGATTTGAAATCTTGCATTATATTCATCTATTCATAGTAAAAACACCAAGTATGACTTGTATCTAAAGATGAATCTGTTATGTATTATTATAATCCTTTACACGCGCATGCTCAACGATTTGACATTAATTATGACGATTTTAACGGTTCAAATGCGGTCCAGGTGAAATTATTACGCACTTGTTAGTAATATCAATAACGTCAGTTCTCTCTCGAAATCACAAATAATGCCGGATACTAACAAGAGAATAACAGCTGTTTCGCATAATTTTCCTTGACGTGAGGTCTTATTTTACGGTGGCGTTAGCGACGACGTACCATCCCTGCGCGAGGGACTTTAGAAAGAGACGAAAGATCGTCGAGTAATAGAATTATGTATTTCGACAACCAACTCTCTCGAATTTAAAAATAAAAATAAAATAGAATGTTTACTCATATTATATAATCTTATATCTCAATATTTTGTTATTTTTTATTTTCGCCAATGTATTTGCTTCCTTTCGGTAACATTCAGCCTAAAAATTTAAATATTAATTTTATTATTCATTATTTTAATCACACATATACTTACATAAATAATAACATGTGGAGATATGTAAGCGGAATATATATATCCACATTTTAGAAATTATTGCATAATTTTAGAGGAATAAATAAGAGCTAATATCTCTACTTCAAAGATATATACGTTATATAACTTTATCATTAAAATTAATTTAAGACAAATAAATTATGATGCAAATTAAAATATTAACAAGTAAAACAATAAGATGTAAAGAGTAATCATATCGATTATTATGCGCGTTTAGAATATAGATTTTATTATCGATCATAAGTGTTTATCAGGTGACCGATGCGTATTAAACCAGCGGCTTTATGATTGTTTATTTTTCAAGAACTAGCGTGTGATAATACAACTATGATTTACCTGTAGATATCGTCTGATATTTTCCTGTTCATTTTTTTATGGCGACACAACAACAAGATGACACCTGTCCCGCGCATACTAACGTGTTCTACGTTTAATATCGCTTGTCCGCCGGCGAGATATCGAGATAATTAGCGTCAAAATCAGGCATCTCTTGCCGCGACTTGTTTGCGCATCCCGTTATGCCGCGTCCGTCTGCGACGAGAAGCTTATCGTCTAGGACATCGATATTTTCCATCGATGACGAGGTTGCTTGTCGAGATTATACGCCGAAGAATGCCAGCTGACATTAATAATGACTCGAGACTTGAATGAAGGATAAACCGATATTGGGTCAATGAAGATAAGCTTTTCCCAAGTCATAGAAATTATCTGATTATAAATCTGTATGCTAATGATAGTGATAACGATAAAAGTTTTTATATTTCGTTATTAAGACTGCATTTAGTAAGACTGTATTTTAAATATTTTTGAGATGATTTTATATTTAATATTTGCATTTACATATCTCTTTATTATGTGAGAATTTTGAAGCTTTAGGCTTTAATCAAAATTTATCAATCTTTTTTTTGTATTCAAAATGAAGATAAAGTTTCGTCATTTTTTCGCAATTGCAAAATCTATTTCGTGAAATAGCTCTTCTTCTTCTACGATACAAGTTCGAATCTCGACAATGATCATGAAGGAAAGAAGGATCAAAAAATCACGAAAGAAATTATCACGTCAAAATTTAAATACATATGGGATATTTAATATTCGCATCGTTCTCGCGATGTGCGGTATTGAGCGTCATGACGGGAGACGTGGCACGATGCCACCTGGAAATGAGTCCCGAGACCCGCGGTGGATCGCCGCAGGTGCGAGCGTGTCAATTTAACGACGGCGGCAGCGTCGCGTACGGCGTCGGCATACCGAGGAAGACTTAAGGAGCGTTAAGGAACGAGCTAAACGATGCAAGTCCTCCGTCGCGCGTACACGCGCGGTGCAATGCCCTCGCGACGGACTTAGAGATAGTATCGTCTACACCCACACGTCGACGTCGGGCAACGCGCGTTCGCGCCTCTTTATGTCACGTCAGCTCTTTTACGCGCGAAGAAAAGGATGCCGAGCCAATATGCACTCGCGAAATTCAATCTAATACCCCTCTAGTACCTCTTCGCTTGAATTGAATTATGTGAATTAGTTTGCTGAACGCGACATTGATTGCCTGTCATGCTTTCTTTGGTATCGTAGCAAAAGATCGTTAATTGCGTGTAAAATATTGATGTAAAAGTTTGATTTATCATGATATATTTTGCAACTATATGTTTGCAAAAGATTTGGATCTCATTTCTAATTATAGTGCTACAGGAGCTTTTATGGAGTTTTATTTAGCTTTGGAACATAAATTCTTATAAAAATTGTGTCGCAAGAAATTCAATTTGAAAGCGATCATCGGTTTTTCTTATGAGTTCTAATTAATTCGACGATTTATATCTTCGTTCTTAAATTTGGCAGAATATTAAGATACATATTACAGTTTTTAAATTTACGTTTAAAAAACATATTTTTTATTTCTTCAGATTCATGTGAATTATATAATATTTACATATCTCTAAAAATTTTTATTGTCATTATTATTTCCTAGTTTATATATTAAACAAATATATTAAAAAAAAATTAAGGTTTTAAAACTTAAAACTATGTCATATTTAGTAAATTTAGTTTTTTATTATAATGTAATTGCAAATTTTCTTTCTCAGACTCCACTTTGTGCTTATCGAGCGAAAAGACTTTCAACTTGATTATATTCTTACATCTACAATTGCATTATTATGTTACCATGGAAAAAACCGATCAATCATAATGAAAGTTCTATTTTAAAGCAAATTGGAAGTGAAGGTGCAACAAAGAATTTTAATAATTATGATCAAATTTATCAAAAATTGATCAATAAATTTCATTTATTTTTAATCTCAATAAAATAAATTACGTTTTTGTATTACGTTTAACTGAAGGAAAGATTTACTTTTTTTATTACAATACAGAATATATTTTTTTTCCCGTACACGTGTGTCCGATATGTGAGAAAAAAAGAAAATCCTAGCAATCGCTAGGAAAAAAAAGGCATTTTATATTTGGATAACGTTTAAATGAGTCGTGTCGATGCTACTGGAACTGTCATCGGATGTTACGCTTAGTGCAACAGGGATCGTTTTAGCGATATGGATATGATTATATGATTATTCAAAGATGCAAATGTACAGTCTATATCCGCTCGTCAGACGAGATCCACGTCCTACTTTTCTTCGTCGAACGACGGAATTTTATTGGCGTCTCCTTGCGAGGCTCTTTTCTATGCCGAAGTAAAACTAAGTCAGATACTACATTTCCTTCTGATACGGCAAGCCTCTTTTGCATTAGATCATAATTTTTGTGTAAAGCGAAAACTTTTCTAACAGACGATAGAATCGATGAACTCAATATTTGATAGGGTTGCATCAAAGACAGTGGAAAATAACTACAGATGTACATGTAGACCACGTCTCTATATCTCCCGTAATCAGAATGCTTCAAAAAAATAGAAAGAGATAGCTGCTGCTACGATCACCAATCTGTCTTTGTCTAATAACGCGTAGTAGAGTAAAGAAGTTCGTTGACTGGAAAATGGAAAAGTGGAAAAGACGAAGAGTCTAATATTTGACGACCCCCACTCTTTAACACTCGATCTAGATAACACATCACTCAATAAGTCTCCGGTCTAACTAAGAAAAACAAATTTTGTTTAGAAATCACGTGGGTCTGTCAACAATGTTGCCATATATGTGTCAGACCGGGGACTTATTGACACATTGATTTCTCTATATTTTTTTTATATTTTTATAAACATTTTGTGTAATATAATTTCTATTATATATATGAAATTATTAAAAATATGATAGATATAATAGAATTTTAAGATAGTGCCTGTTACGTGTTACATTCACGAGTCTAGGAAATTTACTCTTGATATGGAAGCGAGCACGCGGAAAATTTTACAGCATAAATATTTACTTTCAAAATTTTCATGACAGACTTCGTCTTTACTTCGTTTATCTCCGATATCTTTGATCTGCCGGGTTATTAACCCGAATGGCGTTAACCGGCTGCAGCGCCCGTTATCCGACTAGAAAGTGGATTGAAACGTGACACGCGGCTGCGTGACATTTATTTTATCGGAGCAACGCACGTGCGACCTATTATGATTGACTTTGCGCCGCAGTTTCCATAATCACATAGCGACGAATCTATGGCTTGGCAAAAACAGAAAAAAAAACTGGAATGGAAAAATTTCAATGGCTTATAAGAATATAATTGAAGACTTGGTATTTTTTTTTTTTTTTTTAAATATCTTTTCTCCGCCCTTTTAATTTTTGATCTTAAGAGATCTATTACATCACATCTTTGATAATTCCATACACAAAAAGTCTTACAAAGAATTTACAAAAATATAAAGAGGAAAAGGAAATAGATAATACTGTAAGTGAGGTATTTGCATATATTGCAGAAGAAAGCATGTATGAGATAAAAAACGTCTTTGATTTATAGCGTTTTTTGCATTTCCAGTCTGCAATCGACCGAGTCTCATTACTATAAATCATACCATGTGTAAAACACACGTTTGTTATGACTACGTCAACTATTTCTACACACATATCTAGATGCGTATCTTATAAATATGTAAATTTAGATAATTTAAGCCTACGGGGCAGGAATCTGCATCTCGCGGAATAAGATAAGATTATTGTATGCCGTAAATTCGAATGCGTTAGCGCGTGATAGATAAACATAATTTTCTGTTAATTCATGTTTTTAGGGCAACGGTGTGATTACGGGTTTGCATTGCGCATTAAAGTCGCGGCTTTCGTATTTGTATATATATATATATATATATATATATATATATATATATATATATATACTATGAGTCACATGTCGACATGGATATAATATTTTGCATTCAGATTTAACGACAGTTGTGCTCGTCGTCTGATAAGCGATGCTGCACGACGCATCTCGCAAACTCTATTATTTCTCCTCTACAATTATTTACTCCGTCTCTTGATAATTATACCATAGTGACGTATAATTGGATTAAATTGCCAGCCGAGAGCATGACATATTAATTTCCCATTTGCTCTAATTTCCAATAAAATACATATGCATAAATAGACCGTTATAACGTTGAAGAATTCTAATGAACGACGATGTAGTACTGAAGCAAACCTTATCTTAGGATGATTGATTTATCTAACAAATATATTTCGAATAACAATATATATATATATATATATATATATATATATTAGTAAACAAAAATTTTATTATTGCTTACTTATTCATAGATATATCTTAAATAAATTTTTAGAAAGAATATTTCTCTTTATCTTTGTTTCCATATTTATTCAAGAAACTATTCAAGAAAATAAAATATGGTGCAATTATTCAAATATTATTAATCATTATTATTTTTAATATTATTTATGATATACATATATTAATATATGTCGCTCTGCTTGATAAAATTTCTGAAATGATATTAAATCAAAAGTATTCAGAGACCAAGCATTAGAAATTTGATGTGTATCTCGAGAAAATTAATGAAAAGTGAATGGATGAAATTGAACGAACGCATTAAGATATTAAATTTTGGCTACCTAGGCACGAATCTTCTCTTTAAAATCATGGAGCGCAACGTATTAAAATTCACGTTGCGTGCAAAAGCAGTTATGCATAAATCAAACGCACAATATAAAGTCTTTTTAAAGTCAGTAATTAATTGCCGTCGTCTAATATCTTGATTGAAGAATTTGATCTCGATGACCTGGATTACATTATTCCCTCGGTATCAGTAAATGATAATCTTTCTTTTTTAAAGAAGTAGATATATCTCTTAAATAAGCGAAATATTTATGATAAAGACGGCAATGTTAAATATGTAATATGTAACTGGATTCATTTCTAGGTAGCAAGAAATTATACTTTATGATATTTTATCGTCTCATATAAACATTGTGTTACAATTCTATCTGGTATTTTCATTAGCATCATAAATGTTAAATTATAGAATTTTAGGATTAAAATTTTATAGAATTTTGTATTTTTTTTTAATCCATATTTTTTTTATTTATCACTAAAAAAGAAGAGGAAAAGATTTTCTATGATTAAAAACAATTTTATATAATATACATATAGCCCATGTTGGCGCAATTATTTATCGATAGAACCGCATCTCGTTGAAGCTGCGCAACGAGCAGTTGCGTACAAAAAAGAAAAAAAAAATGGCTTAATCGTCGTCATTGATAATATTTACAACAGTTGATGCCGTAGCAACTTTTTTTTAGCAGTCGCGTTTCAAATTTTTCCCGACAACAACGATAATCGACGACGACGACGACGATGGCGATGGCGACGACGACGACGCCGACGATGACGACGACGAGGTCGTTGCACCCGTTGGCCGATGAGCGAATTCGAGAGATCGAGGGAGGTACCTCTCTCCGTCCGCCGTCGCTGAGGTTGTGGCGGAGTAGGGTGATGGGTGGTAGGCAGAGAGAGGTTGATGCCCGGGTTTACTTCCTAGTCTGGTTGCCTGTATCGACCGGATAGCGTCCCGCCGTCTATAGCACACGCGAGGCGAAGAGAGGCGAGACGCAGACTCTGTGTCCGAGTCTCCTCTCTCTCTCTCTCTCTCTCTCTCTTTCTCTCTCCCTCTCTTTCGGTCCATGTCTCTCTATTCGCGCGTACGCCGCCGCAATTGTCTATGTCTATGAAGTCGTTTTTCCTTATCTGCTCTTGCCAGTGCGCGACAGGAGGGTTGCGCGTTGCGCGCTCAAATCAAATTTTCAGGCTTATCTGCTTATTGTCCAGTCTATCTGTCCATATATGACGTTTTAGAAAGAGTCGCGGCATCCCTCCTTTGCACTCTGCACCGATATTTTTCAACTCTTTGCAATTATTGAGATAGTTTTGAATGCTAAAAGACTATCAAATATAATACTAAATGATGGATATAAAACTATTGCAGATAAATTTAGGTAATATAGTTATAATTGGCTGGGTTTGTAAATATTCTAAAAAAAAAAAAAAAAAATTTTTTTAAATCTAGTAATCTAGTAAATTTAGTAAATTAATGTGAGATCACACCGTATGCGCGCGTGCAATTTATAAATATAATATTATAAAAGCATGAGCAAATTTTGATTTTACTATATTAAACATATAAATATTTAGAAATATACGAAGAGGAAGTTTATATGTGAATTATCGAATGTGCAAGACCTCCGCAATTATTTGATAAAATAACACACGGCAAATTTTAAAAAGCGGACTCTGTACGACTGACGATATGGTCATATTTAACCGTAGTCAGCGTATAATGACTGCATCGCAAACTCGCGATGTAATTCTCTCGAGTAATAACACTCGAGGAAAAGAAAAAAATGTCGAAACGTGTGCGCGTGTATATGTGTATACATATATGCGCATCGTCGTACTCTTTAAATAATATAGCAGCCGAGCGTAGCGAAGAAGGGAATAAATTTCAGGGTGCGGTCGTTAAGTATTATCCGCCAAAAACTCGCTACACCGACGACGATTGAATGCGGCAGAAGGAGCCCGCTGCTCAATCAACGAGAGGTGGAGATCATTTCGGGCGGCGTCAGTGCAAGCGGCCGACTTTTTGCTCGGCTAACCGCATTGTTGTGGTCATCCGGTAAGGCTACTTTTGGTAAATTACCGTATTTGCCGGTAATGCCGCACGGTTGCGGACGTGTTATTAGGGGATCGTGAATCGTTTTTTGGGCGTCGGTTCTCACGCGCGTCCTAAAAAACGCATTCGTGGATGCCATGTCCGTTACTTCTGTTGATAAGTTCGTTTCCTCGACGAAAGTGCATTCGCTGCTTCGTGAATCATTTTTAAGCGATTCTCCAACGTTGGTGAAATATCATTAAAGACTGATTTAATTTTGTATCTGCTTTTAATGCCAAATGCGCGATCATATGATTATGAGCGTCTTACGTTAAATGCATTAATGATAATATAAGGATAATCTTATTTAATGATCCAAAATATAAGCAATCATCAAGTATATAAAATAAAAATTAATTATTTTTCTTTATGAAAAAAAAAAAAAAAAATATTCCTATCTTTTGGCAATCGTGAAAAAGCATCTTGGGCGAAAGCGTGTTTAGATGCGTCTCACGTTGTCTGTCGTTTGCATATTAGAGTCTAAAATCGTTATATCTCAATGTTGCTCACGTTTTTCATTCAATTGAGGTGTAATGAACAAAATTACGTAACGATGAACAAACGCACGTACAAATATGCACACACGGCAACCCAGTTCTCCTTTAGAACGTATGCGCGCATGTCTTATATTTACATATATTTACATGTTAAACGATGCGACAGGTACGTCGATGAGCAAAAGTGGAAAATGAGCGGTTTTATCGGATAAATAATTTTCACGATGTCAGGAAAATTAATGACGCAACGTTGCTTGCGCTTTCAATTTTCTCCTAGCGATTCTTACCTTATCGTGTAAAAGCGTGTTAGCAGCGATAGCATTAAAATGAGCATAAAAATGAGTACTATCTTGACATTATAATAAAACAGTTATAAATTATACGAGTACATGAATTACTTAATCGGTCAATTTTCTAACAAAATTTTACCAACTTATCGCAATTTTTAAAAGACTTAGTTTAATATTTCTATATCTAGAAAAAATTTATATCTAGAAAAAATAAATAGATAATATAAATAATTAACTATTTAAATATATTAAAATCTTATCGCAACATAATGTAAGCTGCAAAAGTATAAATTATTTGCAGAAGAATCGAATAGCCGAGTAACAGCAAATAACAGACAAAATAAAGGGATAATTATGATAAATACATAACAATACGTAACAATTATGAAAAATGTTAGGATATATATTTTTTGAGTGGGAGCATAAGAAACAATAAATCTGCGTTTATCTCAGTATTTAAAGAATATAGTAATTCATATTTCAGACTGAATGCATTTTATCAGAAATGATTAAATACAATAACAAGATTTTAATATTAATTGATATATTATTTAATTAAATTCTTATTTAATTAAAAAACTATTTCGGAACATAAAATCGTTATGTTCAGTTGTATTTTTATTCTTTGTACCTTTCGACAAGTATATATAATATTTTCGCTATTTTGCTCATTTCCTCGTCAGTGCACATCGTGCTGCGAATCGTAAAACTTTACTACGCGCCTCAGTTTGAGAAATGCAAACTTGGTAAATGAAAAGACACGTCACGCACCAATTTTACTTTTACGTATTTTATAAACACTTCAGACCAAATCATCAAACGTTCAAACATGACGCGACGATTATCTAGATGCCGAGTGTGTCGTGAACAATGCAAGAGCAAGCTCCTTTTTAAAAGAGAGAGAATAATAATCCATATTGTCAATTGTGTACAAATAAAACATTTAAAAGCGCAGAATGGATGAATTTGAAAAAGATTAATTTCTAAAAAGGCATTGCAGCGATAAGATATATATTTATAAATATTAAAATAGAGAGAGAGAAAGAAAATCCATAAAAGAGATAATGATTATCTATATAGCATATATTGAAACAAAAAATGCCGTTTAAAAAAAATCTGTATTGCACAAACTTTAATGCAATGCAATTAATATAAATAATAGGAACAGAGGATTGTCGAATGGCAAGTGAAATTTGAATCGACTTTTTATTTGTCACGTAATTGTCATGGTCCACGATTTGATTTCCAATTGCAAAATCAGTAAACACATCGCAGTACACAATCGAGCACTAATTTGACCGGTACGGACGAATACACCTGCGCGAATCGATTGACGTAGTCGACAGAGTGGCTCGTTCAGTGCGTTTACACCTGGCGGAACAATGCACTTCGATCGCATTTTGATACATCAGACTCAGGGGATAATGGACGTCGTATTCGAGATTGAATTTTCCGATCAACTATCTGCATTCACTCGCAGTAGCAAAGAGCATTTGCAATTTGCAATACCTTCGAAGAGAGTAAACGTCAAAGTTTCACGTCGCGAAACTCATTAAATTATGAAGTTAGAATCATATCTTCGATTTAAGTAGATTCGATTTGAGTAGATTCGATTTAAGTGTCTAATGAAAAGATTATTTAATATAATTTAATATTTTTTTTTTTATTTAATTATTTGAGAATGATTTTTTTATAGACATAATTTGAAAATATACAATGATATGTATGTGTGTCTGAATACGGACATCAATTTTGTAATTTATTTTAAAAAGGACCAGATTGATTAGTTAACTGCTTTTTAACAATTTGCTCAATTTATTGCCTGTATCCATGAACTATGAATATGATACTCCGAATTTTATATAACGCATCTTTACTATATAGAAACAGAAGGTATTAAATTATTTCATTAGCCAGACTTATCACATTTCTTTATTGTAAATAATTTGAAAAATCTACGAGTGAAGCTTAACTCAAAGATGACCAAAATAAATTATATCTGAGCATCGCAAATCGATCTGCAACCTGCAAAGTGACCCGTGATGCTCCGCGATTTGACACGCGCGAGCAATTTGGGGTTGCAGGGGTTGAGGACAGCTGGTGGCGTTGAGAGCTGCTGCTGTTAGCGCGGGGTGGCGGAAAGAGTGACAGAGAAAAAGAGAACGAAGCGGAGAGCTTGTGAGGGACCACGAGAGAAAGAGAGAGAGAGAGAGACAGAGTGGAAGAGGGAGCGAAGGCGAATACGGTAGGGAGAGTTCGCGTCGGATGGAGGTGGCCGACGGAGGGAGGAGGACCGACCTCCCGGTCGAAGGGATGGTGGAAGGATCGGAAGAGGGCGGCGGGTCGCCGACGATGGTGGCTGAGAAAGGTCGGTGAACCCGAGGTCGATACCCGCAGCAACGCGACCGACCAACCTAACATCCACCCCAGACTCCCTCTGCCTCCGCCAGCTGATCTACCTGATCTCCCCGATTAAATTGCGCGCACGCACATACACAGCCGATCGAGCTCGGCTCGAATGTGCCGCCAGTGTTGCATGCATACTGCTGCACCGGCTCGTATATACCGCCCGCGCACTAACACACGCGATCGGTCGCACATGGTCCACAATGCGAGACTTATTCCGGGAGAAGATCGCCGGGAGGTGAATTTGTTGACGGCTATTGGATCCTCTCGTTGCTGGCCCCAAGTGTCGTCCGAGAATCGATCAGTTTCCGGGATGCGCTTTAACTCTTTATTGCACACATGCAGTTTACTGTCGCGTGACGAAAAATGAGAGATATTTTCCCACCAGATATATATATATATATATATACATATATATATATATATATATATCCACATATTTTACAACTCGTCTTTTATTTCACAGTTGTGTTTGTCAATTTCTGCCTAGACAGATAATGTGTCGCTTTCCAAAGCAAACATTTCTCCTATTGCGAATAAGATCTCATGAGTCACACACATACGCACACAAAAGAGAAAGAGAGAGAGAATATAATAATTTACCGGTTTATCATTTTCTGTTTTACAATCTTTTCTTTGACATTTTGACAAGTATATTTAATAAGTTTATTATTTAATATATATATATATATATATATATATATTAAATAATAAACTTATTATTAATATATATA
>JBCAUJ010000001.1:1842228-1894424 GCA_038406275.1 Cataglyphis albicans
ATATATATAATTTATTAGATATAATACACATATGTTTATTACATGTTTTAAAAAAATTATTACATATAATAATAATGATAATACATACAATGATGTAAAAAATGGAAATTAATTAAAAGTTTTCTGTTTTATAATTAATATTAAAATTATCAAGTTTGCTTGAATTATTATCATAATTAGATTTATAATTAAATTCAAAAATAAAAATTGATTAAGAAAGATAATTAAGAAATTAAGATGATTAAGAAAGTATTAATGATGAACTAAATGAAAGGTAAATTTTATATACATATAATGTTTTTTTCTATTTTAATTCGCTTTTATAAATAAGTCGATAACTATAACTTTGAATGTTATAAGACAAAATTTAATGCAAATATTTGAATATTATATCTCGATTTCTATTTGTTTCTGTTGTATATTGGATTTATCGCAAAACATAGTATAATAAACAATCATCGAAACGCAAAACTTAAATGTTTTTTTAACAGCATGAATCCATGCGGAAGAAAGGATGCACGGAAATGATCGGACAACAAGAATCATAAGCGAGTGACCTGGAAATATTTTCGTAATCGAAGCGTTTGTCCCGGCATTATTCGCTGCTTACAATGATAGACATCCATTCTTCGCGCTGTCATCGGCACATACGTCTCAATAGAATCGCGCACACGTTAGAATATACGACGATTGATCCTATTATTCGAAAACGATGCACACGATGCAAAACGCAGAACCTATTCTGAAAATTTTTTCTCTCAGATTTTTTGACATCCACTGACATTTAATAGAACGAGAATCAAGCACGATCAGTATCTTAATGTACAATTTTAAAATAAAAATATAACATTCTTCTGTTATTTTTTTGCAAATGGTGGAAAGAAGGCTGGATATATTTTAAAGCACGGGAAATTTTTAAACAAATAATAAAATAAATTTATATATAAGAAATATATATATTAATTGAATAAATAAATATATATATATATAAATTTAAAATAAAAATTAATTTTATAATTTATATAAATTTATATATAATAGTATTAAGTAAAAAATAAAGTTCGTGAATAAATTAATAAAACGTATAAATAGACATTTTGTAATCCTTTCTCCGTCTTGTTGGACTTAACTGCACGGGCTTGTCAAACTCTCGAGTTGGTCTATCAGATATCGCCTCGAGATGTCTTCCATCTCTCGATAAACGCAAAGGAAGTAAAATCCTTTTACATTAACGATATCTCGCGGATAACATTGCTCGTATATTCGAGAGAGAAATCTTAGCGGCCGCGCTATCTTCATCTATTCGGTCGAACATGCCGTCATCTCATATTATATTTAAGCGATTATTGGCGAGTGAGACGTGTGTCGTCCGCATGCCAGATTATCACTTGTAAATGTATTATATGGACCAGTAGCGCAAGAAGTCCAACGGGGTCTCTGAACTCAAGATACGATCTCTCCGTAGCGCTATCTATCTATCTGGCTTCCAATGGACGGGCATACCTACTCACCGTCTCTCCTCTCTCTTCATGATCTCGTACATGTCGTACATAAATACACGAGATAAAACGCACACACCGACGATGAATATATTCATGCATAAATTGCATAATAATTCACATTTGCCCGTAAACCATTTAATATCAATAATTTTATCAAGCTTTATTTCATCATCTATCTATATTTGATTTTAAATATTTACTCATTTTTTATTAAGAGTTTTATTATTAGACAACATCGATAAATTGATTGAAAGTTTGATCATCTTCATACAATATGTAGTGTATTTCAAAATAAATATTTTAATCACAATTTTTTTTTTTTTTTAGTATTTTTTAATGATTTTCAAGTTCTTTTTCTATAATGAAAAATTTTGAAGCGGGCTATTATTTTTTGTCAGCTTTTTGATATTCTTTTTTGATAAATTATTACGCTTTATTAAGAATTCGACTTGTTTTATTTTTTTCGTGTGATGTATTTAACAATGTGCTATTTTTCAAGATGTTTGGAAGTTGCAAATTTGCAAATTTTACATTGTTAATCATACTGATGAAGATCATCATGCAAAATGTAATGCAGGTCAGATTCCTTCGTAAAATGTTTCCGGGGGTTACTTCAAATATGAGCGAGTTGCATCGCGTGACGTTTTGCCTGTCTGACGTTTTGCCGACACGAGAATCGTGTATGCCGTACATCGCATCAATTTTTCCGTTTCTTTGCGTTTACAAGCGTGTTGCGTAACACGCGTTGTTTCGTCATGTCAGATTAATCAGATTGGAACACGGATGGTCTTAGCGCGATGTCGCATAATTACTGTCGTATAACTGCATTACTGCATATCGATGATTTGAAATTATTGACCCAGTTTGACGGTTTATTCATACTATCGCGGGATTGCATTGCAATAACAGCATGAGTAATAGTAGAATATATTTTTGTATTTTATTAAACTATCACAATAAATCTATTTTTGCCACTATTTTGCCACATTTTATTTATTAAGATTATTTAATTATATTGAGAAAAGTTTCACAACAAAGCGTTTAACGTTTTAACAACTATTTATATATATTTCTATTAAATCTATGAATAATTTATCTATTATATGACAAATTATTCCGACGAATAATTTTGTCAGGTGATTAATAATTTCTATCTTATTCTACGTGTAATTATAAAATTTTTGTATGAATTATTTAACAAAGATTTATTCTATAATATTTTAATTAATGGAACAGTGATTTTTCTTACAGCTTAAAATTAAATATTTTTGAAATATAATTCGATTTCTATTTTCGAATTACTCGAAGCGCTTATCTCGCGTCGATTAGATTGTATACGCGACGTAATGAGTTCCAAACATACGCAGACTTAATTGATAGTTGAATTTACGCCGCATTCGCGCTACGATTGACGATCGATCACAGTAAAATATTTTCATCGCTCGCTTGTGCTGCCTGTTTCTAGAAAGTTATCCAATGTACATAGCGTTGAGTTTCTCTCGACGGGCACTTGTATCAGCCTTCGCGAATACGACGCACACTCCGCGAGTTGACAGATAAACGCGCGCGTTACCCGGCGCCTTATCTATTCCTGTCGAATGTAATTTCTAGGCGCGTACAACGCGCGAGGTTCAGTCGCCGCACCGGCGTTTAGATAACGAGCGACGCTTTGCCCCAGAGAACTAATCTCGTGATAAGATATTTTTCCACCTTTTAGCGCGTCGCGCAAAAGAGCGTCCGTTCTATTGGTTCTCGCGCGGTGCGTGTTCCACTTCTTTAGAGAGATTCGCAGCCGATCAATATTTGGTGGCCGATATATTCCGAGATATTGATAACATTTTATTGTATACATGAAGAGTGACTAAATATAATTTGACCTAATGAAAATGATTAAATAAGTGTCTGTCTGTTTGTCTGCAGCATTAACGAGATGGAAACTTTAGAAAACTTTGAGAGACGGAATATTGTCAATATTTTGATTGACGATGAATATCGATCGTCAATCAATTTATTTTTTTTTTTTTTACGTCCGCAACGAAACGAGCGTATCGGTGTGCCGATGTAAGGGAATCGAATTAACTATAAATCATGGTGAATTTAGATGAGTGGAAGGGAATTATTTACGACATCCTTAAATGGACTACAGGATTCATCGAGCTGCGTATCTGTTACGATATAGCACGGAATACGATGGTCATAAAAGATAGCGACGATCGTAAAGTGTTTTGAAATGCGTTGTCATCTTGTATTTTTTCATTTATTTATTTATTTATTTTTTTATTTTCTGTCCCTCCCGTCGAGAATTAATCCGCGAGTGGGTTATTTAGAAATATTGCTTCGTCTAAAGAAGCTAATCTTTTTCATTTTTCTTCTTTAGCCCAGAAATATCACAAAACATCTATGAGAAAATTTTTTGATAATTTCTTAAAGGCTTGAAGATTTCTCTTCATTCACATTTCATTAGATTTTATATAATCAATATTTTTTCGCTATGCTCTTAATTTCTTTTCTTGTTAGATCCATTATTATTGTTATTATTACAATTATTTAAGTAATGGCGATCTTATATTATTTTTATTCTTATTTAATTAGATGTTTTCTTTAATTGATTTTTAAAAGGGTTAAACAAATAGTAAGAACTTTTTTTCCGTTAAGATAAAAGATAAATATCGCTATGTTCGTTTCAGAGACACATTAAGGAATAGTTTCTAAGGAACTAAGGGATTTTGGCCCGATTTTTAAAGCGCGCGCATGTACTAGCGAGTTCGAGTTCGGCTTTAATCTCGAAAAAGTATGACCGCGCAACCGACCCTTGGGGGCGATGCATGAACGATGAGCAACGGGTCGCGATTGAAGCCGGGCCTCTCTGTGTATTCCTTCGAACGGGCAGGTTCGTTAAGCGTGTCGAGAGAGGGTCGGATGTGCATCGGCCGGTTAAAATGTGGGGCAGTGCTGCGCGGCTAACGTCCTTGGTATTCGTGCGGTGCGGTTAAGGCGTAACTGGCCACCGGTGCATCGTTCGAAATCGCGCATTTTACCACTGCATTCCGAGAGATTGCTGCGAAGATTTGTACGATAGCACGGTGCACCTTGCGCGGTAATAGTTGATTTTCTTCTCCGAATAATTTCACCGGGAAATCGTGTTTTTGAAAACGCAGTTTATTCCTGATATTGGCCATGATATTCGAAAATGATTTCCAATCATTGGAAAACAACATTTTTGGAGATAGAAAAAGATTCAATGGAATTTAGTTTTTTCTAATAAAAAAAAAATTTAATTAAAAAAAATTTTTTTTTTTTATTAGAATAAACAGAATAAATTCCATTGAATCTTTTTCTATCTCCAAAAATATTATTTTATACATATATATATATATATACACTAAAAATAAATAAAATTATTAAGAGAAAATACTTCATAATTACTGTAAGTTTATAATTAAAATTTGAATCGGTTGTAATATTTGTGAGAATAAATAAAGATGACATGGCAATATTTATATAAATTGGCAAGATAAATTGAGAACCACATTTATTTATTCTCCCAAACAACGAATGATCTACATGACGGAGAAAATCTTAAAGCATGTTGCATTTACTCATTCAGTATCCCAATTATCTTCATCGAATCTAATTTTACTCTTTTTACTCTAATTTTAATCTTCACTTACGTTGCTTTATTCGAGCACAGCGCAAAGAAAGGAGCGGCAAAATTCTGCCGAAGAAGAATGCGCAAATAAAGCATGGGCGAGAGTTTTACGACAAAACGGTCGATTCGTAGCCAGTCACGCATTGCGGTTTTACGCCGGAGCAATTATCGCGAGTATATTTGTTCGCGCGTAAATCGAGAGCATGCACAGCCTTAGGCGCGCGACAGGATTTGTGGCTCGTCTTCACGATAGAGTCTCGCTCACGAGTGATTTACAGTAGCATCGTGATTCAGTCCTGTAGTCGAATATTCGTTTATTAACTGTCATCATCACCGAACAAACGATACTATACGCGTTATATCGATATACATAACATTCCCGTCTTATGTGTATTGTAATGCGTAAGCTTTATTTTTTCGAGGAAGGCGAAATGGGAAGGGGAGGAAGAATATAAAGTAGAGGGACATTAATTTTTTTTTTTTTTTTTTATTTCCGTAGGATCCTCGAAATGTTTATTTTTGTTTTAATACGTTTGAATAAAAACAATATACACAATATCTACACATACGAGCGAACATTAGAGTCAAAAGCTAAGAAGCGAGTATCAAAATAACATTGCAAAACCTTGAGTATATGATGGGGAAAGCATCCAGAGAGAAAGAAAGAGAAGAGAGAGGAGACAGAAGAGAGAGGAGACAGAAGAGAGGGAAAAGATCTCTCTCTCTCTCTCTTTATCAGATAACCTTAATCCGATATGATCGGTGAAAAATGTGCAAATTCGCCTGAGGATTGGAAAACTGACCATTATCTCGTCTCTTTCCGTCCGCACATTAAAAAGACTATCACACGTGCGCCACGAACAGGATAATTTGTGTCGAACGCGTGACCGTTTTGTCGTCGATTTATGTTCGGAATAGGCTCGCGAGCTTGATGCTTATCTAAATCGTCGGTCGATCTCTCTCTCCGTGAGAGGCCGGTTTATTGCACTCGTAAATAATGTAATTTCCCATGTGCGTTACCATGTGGATCGTATAACGTATGCAAACGCCATGTGCCACTTGAACGCTGTATTAATTCCATATTTATTTCGTATGATTCCAGGTAAAGATGATGACAATCTAACGACAAAACTAATCGAAATTTTCATTCGACGTCGGCACTTTGATATCATGTCGCGCAAACGTCGGTTGAAGGTAAGACTGTTTCATTAAACATTCCGCTCGGAAACGAAATTCCGAGGGCACGAAATTTGAACGGAATTTCAGTTAAATAGAATCTATTTGTCACAAAATATGAGATGCAATTTTTAATATATTTTTCTATTTTCAAGTATTATTTTTCAATATAATATCTGTAATTTTTGGAAAATTTGAATGAAGAGCTGTTTATGAAATATTTCTTTTCAAATGGATATCTGGATTAATCTTAATTTACGTATAATGTACGTGCAAACATATACATGTATCGATGGATACATAATTAATAATAATTTGACACATTTTCTCTTGATTAATTAAAATAATAACTGCTAATTTTTATATGAATTATAGAATCTGTAAATGAGAAATAAGTCGGCACTTTGTCTGTTATGCCTGAAATATTTTGAACTATTATCGCGGTATGTTTCCTTGTATCGGAAATATTTATTATCAACAATAATTACTGCGTCGACTTGTACGCATCTCGTTCTGCTTCGTAAATCAGTGAGATGTCGATCGGATTATAAGAAACTCGATACGTACTGCTGAGAGAGCGTTATGCACCATAAATCGATCTAACGGAACTCGGAGTGAGACGATAAAACCAGCAGAATTCTCTCCCGATGTATAATGAAAATCCAGACAGTCCTCTAAATCCTCGAGCCAATAAAATGCGGAAATTGAGGATATTGAGGAAATTAAAATATATGCTGTAGATTATATTATTTTAAAACGCACATCTCTCATATTTTATTTAAATAATAAAAATTAATTTTTTTTTTTGCTGTAATTTTTCTCGCTCTTTGACGGCAAAGAAAACTTTTGTTATAAAGCAAAAAAAAAAAGATGAAAGTTTATATTATTACATACAATTTAGTATCTGCGTAAAAAAGAATAAAATTAGGTTACGTATTGATCGATTTTTTGTCATAGCGTTTTTTTACACGTTTTTTCTGCATAGGAATTTTATTATTCAGAAAGATAAACCGTTAGTCTCAATTTTAATATTCACTCGCTTTTGATGTCAGAATTCAGTATAATGTCAATAAGGGAAAACTTAAGCTTATTTTCCTACGGATAAAAATTAATATTATTTCATCAAATACATCACGCATGTATATCATGAAATTGAGTTAGATTAGACTAAAAAATATATTAATGCAACTCGTAGAATAATATCCGAAATAATTCTCTCTCGACAAACTATATTTTAGTAGATCCTTTAACAGTCATTCATCTTCATTTTTCGCGTTGTCCCAGTAAGAGAGATCCACGTTTAAAAAAAGTTTAACGAAATACAGAAAAGAGGTCAGTCAACGCATTGATTGTCATTCGCGCCACTTAACTTTACAAAAGATTTAACATAAACGGGTCGTATGCCCGTCTGTCACCGTAGATAAGGACAATGATATACATGTTATCACGTTCAATAAAAGATAATTATTTCTGCGCTGTCGAAAGCCGTATATCAAGTGTGAGGTATCAAAGTGTCGGTGACCCTCACGGTGATACATACGACATCAAAATGAATATAATGTTGACAGCACCTGCACTTCTAAAGCTTCGCCGAGTGTAAGATGACAGAGAATCTTCGGTTTCAGCGGTGTCGGTTCTCGGTGTCGATGCGCCGCGAGTTCAATGAACCTAGCGAATGAATTCGCAGATTACGTACCGATGATGATACAATACGTGTTCTCTAGGCTAATCGTCTCGCTGAATTCGCTCGTGTACGGCACCAAGTGTGTCTTCTCGTAAGGATGTCAAGGCCACGACCTAATGAGAGGTCGTTGCCATCGACGTGTCTTTCTTTCCCGCTTCCTTTCGTCTCTGTCTCTCTCTTTTTTTTTTTCTGTATCTTTCGCTCGATCCACCGTTAGTGCTATTCGAAGCATCTACGCAGCCGTCATTCTTTACGCATTCCAAAACGGCAGAGTCATACAGCGCCTTCCGTAATCCTACGTAAGCACGGGATCGCGGTGTTAAGGACCGAAAGAAATTAATTGAAATATAAAAAATTGTAGGAAATAAATTTTAGATGCTTAGATAATTATTTTTTGTGTGATTATACATATATTTGCTTTATCCTATTTTGCAAATTTTTCTCGAGTGTTATTTGATGGCGATGCATCGAAAAACGAGATACCCAGTAGCGCGACGGGAAGGTGAAGATCGGCTTATCTTCGGTATACATGCTCACAAGTAGATATGATTTGTGTTAACGGCTTCGTGTCACCGTCATAAATATTCAGCGCGCGTCGGAGATTCGGTACTTCGGTGCCACTTTTTTTTTTTTGTTCGCTTTATCAGCTGCATCGGGAGCAAACTCGTCGTGAGGTTCGATGTCAATGACCCGTCATCGAATCGTCGACTTGGTAACTCGAGCTTATAATAAGTCATGTTAGAAATCGCGCGTATGACGCGACGTCGCGATGCGTGTCTCTTAATCAGCACGCGATAAGAATACGCTGTAATTAAAGACTGATAAGTATCCGGTCGCCGTAAACGCGGTCTATTATATCGTGAGCTATACGATCTTTATCGGTTGTCGTTCTGGGAGGATAAACGAATACCTATCTACGTCGGCGCCGCTATATACGACGCTTGTAGTGATACATTATCGAAGTTTTGCGAGGGAGGAGAAAGGATATAACGTGCGTAGTCGCGATAAGGGAATCGCGCGTGATTGTTTGGGCGCTGGATCTGATTAAAAAAAATGAATATCTCCTATCATACCGCTCGGTAGATGCTGATGTCAAAACGTGACTCGCTATCTTTTGCCAGATTTTCATTGTTTTGTCTTGGAATTTTATCAAGAGATTTCAGTTTTTTTCCAAAGGTTATTTCTGAATCTCTATAGCATCTTTTTTTAGAAACACTGGTTTGTACAAAAAAAATTTGTGTCTATATATTTTTTTATATTATCTATTATAAAAATATATTTCATTCATTAAATCTTTTTTTTTATCAAATATTTTCCTAAAAGTATTAAAAAAGTTTTATAAAAAAGAATGTTAAAAATAAAAAATTTCTGGAATTATATATGCAAACATACATTTGTTTGACGTTTAAAAAAATAAGATTTTTTTATAAAAAATGCCCTTCTTTTAGAAAAAGTCACAAAAATTAGTTAATTAGTCGGACCGATCGAGAATATCGAATTTTTCCAGTGCAATACGTTTTTATGAAATATTTTATTTCCTGCATCAGCCATGAGGAGTATGTAAAACGACTTGTAAAACGAGTTAAATGTAAAGTACAGGAGACATGAGAAAGGACTAGGTACCCTCGTGCATGCATGCGGAATACCCGAGGGTGCAACAACCTCTATTGTCTTTGAAAAGGGTGAATGGAAGCAGCGAATGGTGAGAAGACACGCGAATTGAAAGAAAAAAAGTATTACAGTTAAATCTTTGGACGCCAGAATTTGATGCATGTCAATAAGAATATTCATAGCTACAAATGTCATGGAACAGAAATATACATATATCTCTTACAATATAAATATATTTCAAATCAATATATACTAGTTGTGTCATAGCTTTCTCGCACTTTCTTCATCTATACTTTTTATAATCTGAAGACACAATATTTTCTCGGTAAAAATTCAATTATTTAACTTTAAGCATCCTTAGAATTCGGATTTCATTTTTGATCTCACTCATTTTGCATAAATAAAAAATATTAAAATTTAATATAATAAATAATAAAATTATAATAATAGCAAAATGAAAGAGATTGGAAAATTTAAAACTCAGATATTATAAAAATAAGGACACTAGGGGTATACTAGAAACGGATATCGAAAACAAGGCTCTTCACCTTTACTATTTACTTGCAAAAGCAATTGAACTGCGCTCATTATAGGAGCTCCGTTAACAATATAAGTCTTTGCCTGAGTTGTATTGTCATCGTCCGAACAAAGTTCAACCGAAAGGATGAAATTCTGTTTTTTCTTCTTTTTTTTTCCATTTTCCTTAACATCAAATTGTGTCTCGTGATCAAACGAAGCAGGTATCTCGTTTCGCATCGTTTTTTTCACGAGGTTGATTTACAGCATGACCCTCGGTCGGATCGCGTTTTTATGGGTAACGAACAACTTATGGGTTAGAGAGATAGGTATAGATACTAGATAGCGACGTATTTTGCTCTCAATGTCAAGCAATAGCTGATGGGCGCAAGAACCCCGTCAGACGGCGATGTGATGCGGGGGCTAAAATCCTTACGAACAAGCCCACCACGATAGCACACACAGCACATATAAACGACAGAGCTATAAAACGCTTTATATTCCTGCTTCGTGAGCTCGGATCGGATTATGCGCGAGTTTTCTAAGCGTGCCCGAAAGTGAACAATAAAATCGCCTGCGACGATTGTTTCTCGCGGTCGTGTCAACGCTCGTTTCACTTTCTCTTTCTCTGGGGATCAACCCTTTCTCGCTCCCTCCCTCTTCCCTCCCCCTCTCTATTAGCTAAACGTTAAGTTTTTACGCTCGGTCTCACTCGACAGGTAAATAATTTCGTGGAACAAACATTTACCTTTTCTGCTGTAGCCAGTATTGTGCGAAAATGGAAAACTGTATAAAGCGCGTTTCACATAAATAAGGTAACAGGGTAAGATGACAACGAAACACATGTCGATAGTTGTTTTGTTAAGAAAATATGATGGAAGAATTGGTTTAAAAATTTTTTTTTTTTTTAATTCGAACTCAAAAACTTTTAACTTTTAAATAGTATAAAAGTATCGAAAAACTCTCTTCTCAAAACGTTCATTTCTCATGAGAACTTTTATAATTTTTTTAATTTGTAATTCTTTCTCAGACACATAACTTGTTCTAACTCTCTCTCTCTCCCTTTCTCTCTGCCATAATAACATATCTAAAAAAATTTAACTTTTGAAATCTTGCATATAATTATCTGGAAACATAAAACCTTATATATAATAATTAATTGGGAATCAAGCTTACAATAATAAAACCTTTCGAGACAGTTTTTACTCAAAATATAATAATTGTCGTGATTCAGAAATGATTTTTCAAGGATATAATTGTAAAATTGAATATACCGCGCTTGATCGGGCTTGAATCATTTGGCGACTTGCTTTACACAAAGATGACGCATAAAGTCACGGAGTAGCTGTCAAAGGTTAACGTACGATCGATTCCGCGGTATTTTATCGGTCACACTTTACGCGAGCGGGCAACAATACGAAGTCGGAATTCCGTTTTCGTCGATGAGCAACAATTCTGTCTCGATCGCGAGATACACGCGGATTCATAACATACAGCTGCAAAATGCGTTGCACTTTGAGCGATCTCCGGACTCACATAAAGAGGCGCGCACGCAGTGCGAAGTGAAAGTAACATTCTAGGCACGTGATGCGGCATCACGCTACATACGCTACGGAAAGAAAAAAAAAATGAAAAAGAAGCTGCCGTGTGTGCGTTTATACACGACACTGTCCGGCAAGTAGCACGCGTCGTTCCTTCAGTGACCGGGATATCCTTTGTTTTTTTTTTTTTTTTTTTTTTTTCTATTATATATCCGTTTTTTTTTCTATTGTCATCGATATGATATATGATTATATGATTCATCGATTATAATTTATATGTCATTTCGATAGTGTCTTCGGTGATAAATATATTTTTTTTTCTTTATGCGCAATATATATACGAATTTACATTTTAAGTAGTTAAAAATTTCTTAACCAATCGGTCAAGAAACTTCTCAGGGAATTCTTGAAATGAAATTTTATTCTCAAGAAAGTTTCATGATGAAATCTTCGAAAACTCTCTCTTTACATTATCCTGTATGATAAAACAATTAAACTCGATATTCTTCTCAGTTTTCTATCCGCGAAGTGTATCTTTATTACATAGATATGTGTATGTATAATAAAACTGTTCCAGATCAATATAAGCAGTCGTATCTACATCCAGATATCATACACTTAACGACGTAAATATATCATAGGTATTTTTCCGGATTTGCACATTCGCGTACAATGCATCAACGCGTATACATTATATTTTTTTTTTTTCTCCCCGGATCCTTTATTACGCGCGACCACATCTCGCGGCGTATCTACATCTCGGATGCTGCCTTAACGACACCGTGTGTTTCGTGAACATCCCCAGTCGTTAGCGGCGCGCATAGTCGCTTACGATCGTAGTGCATTTAACGGGTGTCGACGTCAAGAAAGGGTGCGGAAAGAAGAAGAGAAAGAACGCGCGAAAAGGGAAGAGAGGGAGGAGGAGGAGGGGGGATATGTGCGCGTCGTCGTCCGTGGATGTCGGGGGCGATCTCTGTGAGTGGGGGACGGGGAGCGAGGCAAAAGAGAGACGATGAGAGCTGGAAAGGGGAGCAGCGTGATGCAGAAGCGGTGGAAGGGTGACGAGGGATGACGGTGGGGTCAATACACTCGTAATCTCGCTGAAATGCACTTGGATGCAACCGCGCGCCGAAGTGCGCTACTATCGCTCCGCTCTGCGCCAGAAAGGGAAAGAGAGAGAGAGAGAGCTATATCGCGTCAAAAATAGGGTGCTCGCGAATAAATATATCACAATAAATCCATGATGTTTTCGTTTAAGGGATGTATCAATTTGGCAGGGTATTATTATTCTTTTGGTAAGTGATAATTATTTTTGACGAAAGATGAAAGATGATGATTGCAAATTATTGATGAAATAATATAATACTTTCATATATTTTTTTTTTACATTTTTGCGCACCGCGATATAATATTTTTGTCTATTTCATGTAAAATCGTATACAGTATATGAGAAGACATCAATGTATCACTCGATAACAAGTGTACAATTGATGTGTGTGTATAAAAATGAGTGAGAATAAAAAATCCATTTATACAGCAACGAAGTTTAGTGAAAGTCTATGCAAATAATAAATGTGCATATGTATATATATAAAACATGTTTATACAAATTTTATATATCATGCACGCAAGGAATGTTAATCAAGATTCAATGTTTGGAGCGAGCCAATATTTTATATTGTATTTTTATTTTTGATTATTTATTTATACATACAACGATTCTAAATTATAACATCCAATAATCCGGATAGGGAACGAGAATTAATTTAACGCAATATCGTTTCGCGAAGTTAATCGCGTGGAATGTTTCGCGGATGTAATTGGCATGTAGATTGGCGGAGAATAAATCTCTCATAACTTTAGACATGTTTATATACCCGCATGTAAAAATTTTTACGAAATATTAAGATTCATTACGGTGTCACGCACGCGCTCTTTGCCATCCGCGAGTGGATTCGCCGTGAAATTAGAAAGTAGCGCGAGCGAGAGGCGACTTGCGGATATCAAAGTTAGCATGCATGTATATGTACACCGACTGCAATTACCGTTGATCCGCGATCGGCCCGTACATACGCACGATCGTATCTTCCCCCAGCGCGGCGCATAAATCGTCGTATCCTAGATAAGGCGGGCGTGCGGTTTCTCGTTACTTTTCTCTCCCATCGAAGTCGCATGCATTTGCGATACCCGCATCTGTGCGGAGTGAGAGGAGCTCATGGGAGGAGAGCCGTTGGTTCGCGCGGCGTCATCGTCATCGTCATCATCGCGCCTATCTCTCTATGCAACCTAGTTTATCGCGATATTTATAACGATCCTTTCAGAGTTTCAGCGTCTGCCACCTCCCGAAGGTCGCTTGATCTTGGAACGGAAACGTGGAATCGTTTGCGGCGCGATCAGTGTGTTAATTCTTTGTTGTTGTCAACAGTCTTTAAATATATCATACTATCGAATTCAGTTGATATGTTTCCGGTATATGTGTGTTACATCGCGTAAGAAAATATTGTTATAATAAATATCACTTGTATCTCTCTGTAGATACTGAATATTTTTTTTGATTTATGATAATAATTTTTTTTCATCTGCACATTAATATTCAGGACAAGGAATATATATTGAATAGAGAGTATTGATATATTCGAGGTATCAAATAAAGACCATCTTGCAATATCTCCAGTAAATTTTATATAATTTCATTATATTAATTATTCATTATATTAATATTAATTATCTGTACATCTTGATTGTAAAAATAGATAATGTTATATAAAGTATCGATTAATCATTAATTGAAGATTGCATGATCGAGTCATATAGAGCGGGAAAAATTTCTAGTTTTTCATGAGACGATGCTTGATTAAATAAAAAAAAATATTGACATCCAAAAATTGCATCATACTATTCACACAATGTGCGTTACAATCTTGTGAACAATAATTAATTAACTCGTATAATTTCTGGCGTCGTTTGCTGACAGATGCGCGGGAGCAATGAAAAACCACAAGATCGATGCGCGTTCCGTCGCAGTTTTTACTGCACTTTCCTGCTTTTACCACTTTCCAGCATCATAGTTGTCGATATACAAAAGTGCAACCGAGCCGGAAACCTGTTTTGTCGAGTTCTCGGATTTTTTTTTTTTTTGCGCTTGACAATTAATCATCAACTTGAGCAATCATGTCGCGAAACTCTATCATCTTTATCGCATTTTTCTCATTTTGTCTAAATCCGCTTATTGGATGTTCGATCTAGCGTTGCTTCTTCGCGTAATGATGCCACAAGAATATATTACCCGAGTTCGAGTTGATTAACGATGGTGTGTGATTCGCTCGTAAAATAGCACGCGTATTTTCGCGTTGTCGTCTCGATAGCACATATCGTACACATCGCATATCAAATGTCGCGCATATCGGAACTTTGAGATTAATATGATCATCGTAAAATGAACGACATAAGCAATTCTGGCATTTATCGGATTTTTTCCGGTCGGAACAGATACAAATTGTTTCAAACATAGACATAGAAAACTAGTGGAAATAATTTAGTAATACTAATATTTTAATAATGTTAATAAATATTAAATTATAATAATTTTATAATAATGTTATTATCTACATTTTTTACGATAGTATTGCAATTCGATACATTGTATGAATCTTTTAATTATTGTAATTTTTGATCCTTCGAAGACTTTATTAAAAGATCTTTAAAAGATCGGTGATACAATAACTGGATAAATTTACTATAATAGTAAATTATTATAATAATGTAACGTTGCGCGAATGGCTTATCGTTAGTTATTAAGCATTTTGTAATACTATATTGGTGGTGTAAAAGAAATAATACGATGACAATTGTAATTCCAGTTATTTTTTTATAGATGAATGATTTTGATGTTTCAAATTTTTTATAAAAATAACTATTTATTTTCTTTTAATCTCCGTTATTTTTTTAGCAAGATATTCCTGAGATATAAATTCACAATATAAAAATATAACGCAATATTGTAAAAAAATAAAAAAAAAAAAAAATTGAATGAAATTGAATTGGATAGTGCAGTTTTACTTTTATTAAAGTTAAGTATAAAATTAAATTATAACTTTATGTAAATAAAGTTTAATACAACATTAATTTCTAATAACGCGTTTTAATCTGTGAGTTTTAATCAATAAAATTCATCTGAAATTACTGGAAGATCAAGTTTCAAGTATCTATTTGTTTCCAAAGTTTTCTTTATCAAAGTACTTTTCGTTTTAATAAACCGTGATTCAAGAATCGATATTCTCGACTCCAGATTTATAAGTTAAGAATGATCGGTCTCTAAGAAAGCATTTCGCCTTTTCGATCAAACCATTCTGTTCGCCAAATCGCGTCCATCATTTTACAAACATTATTCCGATAAACGGTCGCGATTGGTGAACGCATCTCGTTATTGCTCTGTAATTTCCGAGCAGCCCGATAATCTAGTATCGCCTAATAAGTACCTTATGTGGGCTCGGGCTTATACATACACGCGACTTTACCTGCTCACACGTGCGGCGGAGTGACCGTGCCTCGCACCGCGGCGAGTGCATCGAACGAGGTATCCAGGCTGACACCCACGCCGAGAGTTTTCTGGGCCGAAAAATCGCTCGCGCACACTCGCGCCGTTCACTTCCGCGTGCCCTGCCGCCAGCGCCCGCTCGCACGTTCTCCAATGTGTATGTATGTATGTATGTATGTACATACATATACATGTCGTTCTCCAATGCACACCGGCGGCTGTAACGCCGACGACGATTACCAATCGGACCGGCCCGGGGTTCCGGGTCGGTTTTTCGCCCTGAAAACGTCGTGATTGTCGAGACCCGGCCTGGCCGAGCGAGGCGTGACTGCTTGTCCGCCTTTTTTTTTTTTTTTTTTTTTTCCGTCCTTCCGTCTCTTTCTCTTTCTCTCTCTACTCTTCCTCCTCTCGCGCGCGACTCTCTTCCCTTCGTTTGATTATCTATGCCTCTTTGTGCACATACGATTCAGACGTCGACTCCACTATTATCTACGCTGGCATAATTTTGCGCCAATGTTAAGCTTGATGAATGATAATCTCAGGTCTTCAATGCCAAATGCGTGCAATTTAATTTTTTCCAAACGATTTATTATCACGTGTATTTTAAATTTATTGAGAATTAATCATTTATCGCTTATTTTTCATTTTGTGCTTCAGCTTTTATTGATTCTAATGATCTTGTCCTTGAAAAATATTCTAATCGACCAGAAAAGATTTGTCCGAAATTTTTTTTTTTTTTTTTTCAAAGAGTATATTTTCTTATTGCGAACATTTTCGATAGAATATTCTGTATTTTCAAAATTGTATATTTCACGAAAAAAATTACAAGTGCAATTTAATGCAACATGATTTCCATCTAAAATGCAATGCTTGAATAAACAATTTTATATAATGGCAAGATTATATATTAACATAAAAATGTATTGTTTATTTCATAATATTTCATTAATAAAATAAAGTATAGACATAAAATAATTTTTCCATGCATATTTTATATCATATATGATGAAATACAGTGATAGAAGAGAGAAAGCACTATTATATAAACTGATCGTATCTACTTACGCATCAAATATCTTTTCTCCTTTATTATACTACGTGTCATTCGAAATGTTTGATAAAACGATACTTTGAAAATTTCTCAAACGTATGATTGAAAACACGACTTTTATTTCAGCAAATTATTTATATATCTATTTATACGCTCGTCGATTAAAAAGTAAGCATTTACTACTGCGACGAGATGATGAAGCGTGGGATTCGAAAACTTCTAAATTAGTATTCGTGAGAAAACGAATGTAATCCAGAATTAAACGATACTGGCTCGATCAAACTTTCGTGGCATCTTGCGCAAAGAAATCCCAGTATCGAGCCGAATGTAGAACGATAACATGGAAATAAACGAGCGCATGTAAATTGAAAAGGGATTCGCGTATGCACGCCCCCGTTATGGTTTAATCTTTAATATAACGTATGCGTTAAACTCGATCGGACAATGATCATCCTGTGCGGTAAGCGATTGACGAACGCCTACAAACATATGTTCTTCTGTCACGCGCGATTCGCTTTCCATTTGACAGATCGCTCTCAGTTACTCTCCACGCTTACGACCCGCCGAAATCATCTCGTATCCTGTAATCATGTTTCTCGATATTGTTACACCAAAGTAACGATCTCAATGCTTTACGTTTCGCAGAAATTAACGGCATTGAACATAATTCTCTTTAAAACTAAATTTGTGAAAATGTGTTATTGACTAAAATAGCGACAAAATTTTATCGAAGGCTGCTATTTGAAAACGCCAACATTTTATTCCCTTTGTGTTATATGTCAGCCATTATGGTAATGTGATTAAAAAAATTAGTCATTATTACTACTCATTATTTTTTTATTAGCGAGATTTTACTATTTGCAGTGATAATACACTGATTTCATTTAAAAGAGAACGGTATCAAATAGATGCAAAGTTTTACCAATCCCTAAGAATAAATAAATTATTTTGTGTGTAATATCTATTATAATTATTTTATTTATTATTTTCATCCTTATATATCTTGATATATTCTCACTTAGATCAATAAATATCAAGAAAAAAACAATATGAAATTTATTAATGATTTAATTATTATTATAGTTATCTAATATATTTCATGATAATATAAATTTTATTTGAAGATATATATGAGAGATATTGTAAGGATACCGTTTTCATGAAAACGTATCTGAAATTCCATAAAAGATACGGCATGGAAAGCAGACGTTATTGGAAAAACATCATTAAAATAATATGATAGAAGAACTGAATAACTGACATATTAATAAATACGATGTACTACACGGACGTTGGCAAGATTCTCTCCCTACTGCAGAAATCATTTCGCGATGAGACACTTCCGCCGCGACGTTAACTCGCGACTCCTTAATTACGCTCGTACGTTCTCTATACTCTTGGCGCCGGTTCGCGCGCCGTCCGCTCCAAAGGAGCCTTTATTGAGCGCGCTACATTATCTGCAAATGTTCGCCCTCGCGTTAAATCACGGTCCATTAATCATTAACCCCCTCTCCCCTTGCCCCCTGCCCCCCTTTGTCCGATCCGTGACCGATCGTAGATTCCCGGGAATATTCCGCGACGCGAGTGTACGGCGGGAGGCGCGCGTAGTTGGACATAGGCGATTAAGAAGGCGCGGTTTCCTGCTACCGCGCTCTTTGTAGGAGATTAATCACGACCTTAGAAGAGCGACGTGTTTATAGAGGAGAATAAAGTGGGGATGAAGGGAGGGGGGGGAGGGGGAGGGGGAAGAAAGCTTGTACAAAGGACCGCTTACATGGATATACCGGCGATCATTAGCGTCGTAATAATTAACCGCCACTTTCGTAAGCATTCCGCGGGAGTCTAGCCGAGTCTCTTAGCCGTGGTTTCTGACCCAGTGAACCCAGTCGGAATGAAAGGGGCGGGGAATCTATATCTTACGATTAAGAGGCAAACGTTCGCGTGTACCAACGAAAATCCCACAGCAGATACGTTGCGAAAGAAACGCGTCTATAAATGAAAATGTATGCGTTAAGAGGAGCGTCGTAAATACCGCCGAGGTGAAAAGCCGAATGCGTCCTCGAAAATTCCTCGCGTCAACGAAAATTCATCTTAACGTATAACACTCGTCGATTTCGCTCGTAGTAGATAATCTTTTCCTCGGACAGAACGGCTGCGCGATTGCGCATGAAACTAAAGATCCGTGTGAAGTGTTACGCGCGCCTCTCTATGCGGTCTACAACTTATTGTTAGAGTGAAACTTCAAGTACACTTTTTTACGGCATGCCGCGGTCACGATTAACCACCGCGACGAAGCGAATAAACGCGTGACATCCGCGATTCTATGATTAACTAGGCGCAGTTTCCGGCACTCAGCGCTCAGCTCATTAACGATCGATTGCATCCTTTGGGAAAGGTAACTCGAGAAACTCTATTCTTATGCATCTCTCTTGCGGGACACGATATCTCGCAATACGCACAAGCGTGTCGATCGTATCGTTCCGGTGTTTTTCCGATAACGTACACTTATTCGCGCCGTGTCTTTTATCGAAGCGCAAATAAATCTTTTCATCTAAAGAACAATATCTTATATTTTTTTTTATTATTCTATCACTATTCAAACTATATTTTTCTTATAATTCTGTTCTCATTGGATATGTTAGATACTTATAATGGTAATTAAATTATTCGATAAGTTGTTTTCCGAATAAGCTATATCTATTTGTTTTATAATCTTAAGTAGGTTAAATATGAAACGTGAATGATTTCTCTAATCTTACAGACTTAAGATTAAGATAATATATCATGTTTCGGAAGGAACCACAATATTTTTCGTAATTTTCATCCAATAAAATATTCATTGATAAACATTTATATCATTAAAAATTAAAGACATACTTTCTTAAATAATATCAATGTATTATCGCTGATAAGCAGTGATTTTAATTACAAATATAAAAATGCAAATACTCTGACGATGAGAAGAATGAGTTATTGATAGTAATCGAGTTTTAAATAAATCAAAATCATACTGCTATAATCAGTAAAAATGAAGTATACTCATACTTTGCTTTCTCCTTTTATTTTCATTTATTAGCGATAATACATTAATTTTATTTAAGAAAGTGTATGTTTTTAATTTTCAAATAAATATTTATCAAATAATAGATATTTTATTAAATCAAAAATTATAAAAAATTTCTTCCCAAACATATTATCTTGAATCTGAAATAAGATTAGATAGATCATTCACCACATTGAAATCATCAATGAATATTTCATTGATCTTTTAAGAAATTTTGTCATTGCTTAATTAGCATATAACATTTTCATTGATTGAGTTTAAGAGAGTGGTATTCGAGAAATATTAAGGCTGTACACCACATCGTGTCACTGTTTATGTCAAATCGATATCAATTTATTTTTGCCACGGGAATCTATATATATCTCGAATATATTTTATCATTTCTTCCCCGATCATTTGATGATCGCTATTAAAGGATCACCAAGCGATTTATGCGCATGCCGTAATTCGCTTTACGGCGAATTAACAAGACGATTAACAAGAATTGGGTCAACTTCGGCCAAGTCAACTACGCGAAGATCTTTCGCTCCTTCTTCGTCATCCCGACACCAGCTATTAAACTTCGAAACAGGGTAGTCATTGAACTGTTCGTCGAAGATAGAACTTTCGCGTGCCTGCGTATTCGTGCGTGCTATTCGCGCGGTATATATATTCTTGGATAAAGCGTTTTAATTTCAGGCACTCGGCGAACGCGCCGCGTGCAGATAAGACATATCCATGCTGCGTAAAATCAAAGTAAGAACCTGTGGAAATAGCAATTACGGAACGCTCGATACGCACTACGTGCCGCGCCGACTATGAAATTGCTCTTAATCTGCAAAACGGAATGGCGTAACGGATTGAAACGCAATATTGCTATTATGATTCCGCCGAAAGAAACGCGCTGCACGTGTGAATCTTTTCACTTATCCCAGAACAGATTGAGAAATATGCTGAACGTACATAGTAGCTTTTATATTTACACAAGCATATTATTTCATATACATTCGTGTATTGCGTAAAATTTATCTCAGCTATTTGTATAAGAAATTTATAAAAACTTATTATATTATTGATACTTTTCAAATTTAGAAGAATTTATCGTTGCGTATATTGTTTAATACAGATATTTAAATATTTTAATTAAGTGAGATTAACCCGAATTTCCAGGTAAGTTTTTTGCGGGATAAAATTACATTAAGATTTGAATGCTTTAAATTAAATTAGACATCGTATATTGTACATGTGGCTCAGAGTAATACGGCAAGAAAACACGAATAAATAATAGAGAAATTTAATTTCCTTGCTGCTCATATTGACAGCCTCTTAAAGTACATACAAAGTACACGATGCATCAGCGATGTAAACTTCCTGTAGTTAGATAAGAGAAATCGGCTGAAAATTAGGCCAGCCGGTCAATCGGAAATAATGAAGCATCCGGATAAAGTATTATTTTCAAAATGGACCTGTCAAATGTTTGATGATGTATCGATCGTATTAATTCATATTAGTTCTCGATATCAAAGATATTTTTTTTTTTTTTTTTTCTTTTTTTTAGTTAATCTTTTTCTTTCTCAGTTTTAAAATATGCAAAATACGAAAAATATCCCGTTCCTGCATATATTTCCAATTCAATGCATGGATATAAACGTGAGTTACGGGAGCGTGCATTGAGTAGCGCAGAATGTGCACAGTTAAAAAGATTGTATAGCCCACAGTGCCATTCACTGGTCATTCACCGGCAAAATATTTTGCGCACATATGTGTATATATATATATATATATATATATATATAGGCATTTTCTTTTCATTTCCTCTCCGTGGCCTTAAAGGAAACCGGTAGAAAGCTGCGGCGTGCGCGTCTCCTTGAAAAGTGCATCCCGTGAATATCTGAGAGATCAGGAACGAACTTTCACGCGTGCGGGGATATTTTCTCCGCAGTTCCCTAATGCATAATCTACCGACTAATCGATACTCTCCTCGTTAAAAGTCTTTAACCCGGTCGCGCTATCTCAACCAACCGCCACATTCCTTTTTCTATAGAATGCACCTTTGATTCTAAATCATGTTAATACTAATGAAAATATACGATTTCTAAGTAAGTATAGAGAGAAATATACGCGCGGAAGAGGAAACGCGCGGAGAGAAAATCTGGGACACCGCGATGTCTGACAACGAGAGCTATTACAACGTTTGTTTATCGATTTCTGATTCTTAAAATTTTTTTTAAAGATTTTTTAAAAATTTATCTCTCTTTGCTAAAGCTTTCATTCAGAGGTAATTGTTTTTTGTATAAATTTTCAACTGTCAATCGTGTCTTATCAAGTGATATCAAGATTTTGAAAATAATTAAGAAAGCTTTCTAAAACTTTACTTTAAATTAACGGGTGAATACGATTAAAACCATTTGTATGTATGATGACATCATCTCGTAAATATGTAAAAAACTCTATTTCGGCATCTTAATGCCGATCGTTTGACTTCTAGTATTAAATGCGCGACGTTAACTAGAGTTTAACTCACATTGCTTTAAACTTTCTTCGCCATCTTAAGCTTTTCATTTTACTCCTGCCGTTTTAAAAGAATACGTGTGCGCATTGATCTTATCTCGTCGCTTAACTGGACATTTGAAATCGTAAACTATTATGTATTGATTCGTATTAAACGATGTTGGTATCATTTTAGAATTATATTTGTCCAATATGAAGATCAATTCTGATGATATGCAATTTATTAATCGATTTTTTTGCATAGTTAATTTTAAGTCGTACTTTATTTAAACTTAATAAAGATCTTATATCATTTCTGATTTATAAGAGTAATTTTTCTGTCGAAAAATTGTTCTATTATTTTGTTTAAACATTAAAAGATAATGATATAAGAAACGCGGAGAAAATTTTTTTAAAATTAATAAGCAATTTTTTATTTAATCGAGGATAATTGTGAAAACTGTTATCATGATACGAGGCAATTGAATTGATTATCCTAACACAAGATTCCACAATAGCGACATTTCAAGTGTGATACGCATACTGGAAAAATCACAAAATTGGTGACGCTAAATCAAAAACGCTTTATCGTGCCTCTTATAGTACTTAGGGTTTTAGTTTTTATCAGCTTACACGCGCGATTGCCACGTGCGGTAATAACACTTCTCAAGAGTTTTCTCGATCGATGATTAATGACTAGGCAACACCGTTGTTTACAAACAGCGTGTATCTCTTTAATAAGCCGCACGTGTTCAGCCCACTTCTGAATCTTGTATTGATTTTTCTTATCAAAAAATCACTATTTATAAATACTCTATACACACATACTCTATAAATATATATTGTATAATATTCTAAAAATTCCTAATATTTAATATTTTGATTTAGATAAAATTAAAATAACAATTGATATTAAGATAGCAATTGAGATCTAAATTTAGAAATCGTTTTATGACATAAAGTTTACTATATATATAAAACATGAGATTTTTTAACTATTTTTTTTTTTTAATTATCTCCGATGATTTGATCCATAGAATTTTTTAAAGTTTAACTGAAATAACATTCTTCTCAATTGTCATCATTCCTTTTAAAGCCTTTCTTAGTCGTATGATTTAACAAAAATTTGCTATATTCCCCGACAATCTATGTTTGACAATACGCGACAAACTTTGAATAAGATAATTTTAAAACTCTGCCAATTTCGTTGAGATAAAAAAAATATTTGTCTACTTTCTCTTTTGATAAAATGTCGCCTAATTTTCGCTTGTACAACCGTTCGCCAAATACCCTGTATATTCTGTGTATGTATACATATGCGGCACGAGGTCAACGGCACGGTTGGAAAACAACCGCGCGCTCGCCGCGTATGTGTACGCAAGAGAGTGTACGTGTATACGCGCGTGTATGCACGGCTAATGTCCGACTGTCTCGTCGATCTGAATGGAACGGTATCATTTTCGAAATCTCTTTTGTTATTGCACTGTTATATGCAGCCGTTAGGGTATGTTTGGCGAGCCGAACTCAATTTCTAGTGAATAGAACGCTTATACAAGGTACGTCAAGCTCTAACTTTCACTTATAAATATTAGAAATCGAAGGAGGGAAAAAAATTGGAAGCTAAAATATAATTGGAAGAATATATTGTCATATATTTAATCGCCATCCATTAAGAGCGCATCCATCTTCTTAAACAATTAATTGTTTCCTTGTTATTGGAAATAAATTTTTGGACACTTGATATAGAAATATTGAGCATTGGACAATCTTTATTTTTTTTAAGAATAAAACTGTTTTGAAAGTTTATATATAATCGAATTGTTTTAAATATATTATCACGCAGATAATAGAGAGCGACGATTTAAAAAAGAGTAACTGTCAGTGTAATAAACATTAAATCAGTAATGTTTGTGGAAAGAGAGACTATGTAACTTTATCTCACATTTTTTATTGCACATGATTTCTTAACAGCTGAATGATTGATTAATTGCTTTCAACGTTAGAGATATATATTCTCCGGAGAATCTTTATCTTTTCAAACATTGTAACGGTTATCTGAATCATTATACTGATAACGCTTCGTCAATCGCATCTACAACGTGTTATTCAAATGGAGTCGATTTACCGAAATATAATATGTAAAGTGCTTCAATTTTTAGGTGCGCTTAATTAAGGTCAACTTCGAGATACACAAGCCAGAAAGAAGGAAAAGAGCCACCGAAATGATCGGGCACCGTTGCAGCGTCGTAAATTACGGTTAGGGATTAAATACCGTTACAAAGATCTTTTAATACTTCGCGTGCGCGCGATTTACGACAGTCTTATATAGGAGGAGGTGGCTCTGCTCGTTCGACAATTCTGCTTTCAGGACCGCAGAAACGACGCCGCTGAGGATTGCAAACGGTTGGACAGACTCTCGTTAGGTCGACTCTCGAAAGGGGGACTTGAACGAAGAAAGAGAGACAGACAGATAGAGAGAGAGAGAGAGAATTTTTTCCGTATAGTGAAACCGTCCCTCGTCAAGGAGGCCGATCGACTTTCCGTGCGACGACCCGCGCGACGGCTCTCGACGCCGACGCCGTTGACGCCGACGACCTGCCGAGTTTGTTCAGCGACGCCTCGTGGCTTAAGCGCAATGCTTAATTAAATTTTCGGCGAGGAGCGATCGCTATTTGGAAATCGCATATTATCACTTTTATCGCAATGTTTTGATATTTTATTTTTTTAATAAGTTTTATTTTATATTGAGTAGTTATTTTTTTTTTTTTTTATTTTAACATATACATATGTGTAATCGAGAAAGTGAAATCTATTTTTGCAGATAAAATTCGGCAGCTTGAGAGAGAGAGAGAGAGAGAGAGAGAGAGAGAGAAAATAGATTTAAATAAAAAGAAATTAACATAAACAATTATGCCTGAAGTTTCTTCAACATTTAATAGACATTTAAAAACATTTTATTACACAGACGGTATTTTTGAGCATAAACATTGAAATGATGAAAAATCACAATTGTATTTTGCCCATGGGCACACGAAAATATATGTATAACAAGAAAAAAGACTAATTGCCGAGCGATAATTCGTGATTTTGCGTATGCAACACACGCGCGCATATACATGTATATGTACATACGCAACGCCGGGCATATCTATGCACAAGTTAGACATTGAGCGATCATATTAAGTATATATACGACTGCGTGTCACAGGTCATCGGCCCTTGGGTATTCTTGGCAAGATGCGCTATCTCTCTCTCTCTCTCTCTCTCTCTCTCTCTCTCTCTCTCTCCTTCTCTTTCTTTCTCTCCTCCGCATCATCCTCATATTCTCCTCCTTTTTTTTTTCTTCCCGCTCTCCCTCCTTACGTCGACAACGACGACTTCTCCGGGGGCTCTCCTTCGTCCCCTCCTGTCCGCCATTCCCCTAGACTCCTCTTTTGTCTTCCCTCATTGCGAGGACTCCGACAATTTCTTTCTTCTCATCTTCGCCTCTCTCTTTCTCTCTCTTTTTCTTCCTCACGAGTACACATTCTCCGATCTTCAATTAGTTTCTGGCAGATGCACTTCTAACGGTCTCATCAACCGGAAACAATACGACCTCCCGGAACTTTAGCAGACAGCTCCTTCCGAATTGATCGCGTGTTCGCGCCGACGTTCTATAAATTTAAAATAATTGTTAGATAGCGGCGGACGCGAGCATGTTTGTGAACGATGCAATATTCAACAAACTTTTAATTCTTGAAGACATGCAGAGTGAAAATTTTCATCATTTATAATATGCCAGAAAGGGCTGTAATACATTTCCGTTTATTTTCTCTATCTGCGAGATATATTTCCGCGGTAAATGTTTTAAAAGAGTAATTTAATTTGTGCGAGGTATATATGGATATTGCAAATATCAAAATTTAAAACGAGCATCATCTACTTTAATAATATTATAATATATTAATCCGATTATTATATATTTATCCCATCGGATTCATACTCTCAGCGAATCGATTTACTTGTCCATAATGACAAACGGTACGGTGTCTTTTATACATAATAAACAATTTTCCTTTCACTTTTTCCTCGCGGATGCCCTTTTTCGTAATATACCGCGGGAGAGAGAGTGACCTTTCTCTTTTATATTTCCCTATATTTTATCCGGAACAATCTCCTGATAATGCAGAATCGCTAAAACTCACGTTTACATTTGCGTGTCGTCATCCAATCAGAGCTAATAACTTTTTTAGCATTATTATTAACATAATTACTAATCGTACATTTTCATGCTTTAGCATTTTTTTATTCATCGTCAGAAATGAAAATTGATTGGTAGTACTTATTAATTGGTAGTCACAGATACTTTGTTAGCTGCTAGTTTTATATTAATATGCAAAATAATTGATAACAACTGCTGTTATACCTGCGTCAAAGTGGTTTCCACTGACCTACCGGGAAATTGATCTTTTTTTTTTTTCATATAAATATGTAGGTTTAAGAAGCGTGGGCGCATAGTAGGTAGCGCTTACGGTGTTCGATGGTGCGTCATCGACGTTTCTCTCGCGAAGAATATTTAATCTGCTTATCAAACGAAACGAATCTAAACTATCGCGGCACTTTGACATTTCGATTCGTTAGGTATAGCATTGCACACAATCGTATATATCATAGTTACACAGTTTTTTTTTTTTTAGTTACATAGTTTAGTTACATAGTTTTTTTTTTTAATAATATTAGTTAACGAATAATCAAACTTATAATATATGGATTTAGATAAAATAGATATTCAAGTATTTAATCAAAGTTTTAATTTTCAAACTTGTATTTCTCTTGTGTGTGTATATTCTGTATGCTGTAAAATTAAGAGATGAATTATTTAATTCTAATATTAAGCTTGATATTATATTTTTTGTTCACTGATAATAAAATCGATAAATTATTGCATAAATAAATATTGCATGCAAGATATTTTTCTATTTAAAAACTTGAACTCTATATATTATAAACGAGATTATTTATATTTTTTTAATTCTCCCTGTGTGTGAAAATCGTCGATATATTAATATATCAAATCTGGATTAGAATAAATATATTGATCGTAAGTTTGATTATAAATATAAATTGCGAACGATTGGTATGTGCTGTCTTATATTATCCAAATAATATAGTTACATAATACATTTGCAAATTCGAGAATAAATATGAGAGAAAAGATAACTTGCTATCTTTCTATACAAGCGAGGGTAGTAGAATCCTTACAGTTCTCGCACGTACAGTCGCTCATATGTGCCGGGAGGTCGGTGTGATCCAGAAGACCCTATCATGAACAGGAAAGCACGAGCCAAGGGTCAAGCACACATATGTGTATGTGTGTGTGTGTGTGTGTGTGTGTGTGTGTGCGCGCAAATACGAGATCACTTCTTACGTGGGGTATCGCCGGTTCTGGAGCCGTTTCTGCGATAGAAGCGGTGTAAAAACGTTGGATCAGTTGTGCGCGTGGAACAGTGACCTCCTGGACCAGAGGTATAGTTGTTGCGTTTACTCTCCTTCATGCATGGCACGAACGCGAGATATTCACCAACACGACGGCGGTTGCGCCTCGCTGCTCGTTGCACCGTTGTCCACTGTTGCGCGTCATTGCGGCAACGCATTCGACCGATCATTATTCGAAAAGTTCGCACGACTGCGAGTAAGAGGAATATTTTTTTTTCGCGAATCGCGTATTATCGATTTTTCTGATAAAAGGATGTGATAATCTTGCACCTACCTACGCACGTGTAAATTTTCATCAACTTTTTTGGACAATCGCATGCTGACTTTAACTAAAATTAAAATAAAACATTCATGTAATTAAAATAAAATATAATGAATTTCTCGAATTAATTTATGTAATATTTGCGACAAATTGGAACGAGTCGGATGATTCTTTTTCTAGTATAAAAATACGCTTTTATAATTGAAACTTAAATATAATTACGAGAATCAATAGATCGATTAGCTTGAATAATAATATACCTACAGAATCATTTTTCTTTTTTTTCTCTTTTTTTTTTCATAAATATTTAATCTTATAATTAAAGAAATATATTTACAGAGTGTGGATCTCAAAACATTTCTTCAAGATTTAATTGTTTTGATTATATAGGATTCTTTTTTCGCATAAGCTGTTAAATTGGACTGTCTTTAGATATCGTCGCTTGCACGAAGAGTGTCTCAAGTACGACAAGCAACGCTGCAGAAAAGTCGTTTTATTTTGTGCGACTAAACGAAACGAGGTTATCTCGGTCGCGCATATGCATGTAACTCGTTCGATTCATACGCATTTAGTTAAATTTGTTTAACGCGTCGAACGTGTGGAATAAAAAAATAAAAGCTGCCCACATTTCAATCAATTTGCTATTTTGTTTGAATAAAATTCAATTGCAGTATCAACAACATAAGACATAAAATTCTGAATCGAAAATACTATGTGTGATATTGCATGTAAAAAATAAACCTTAAAACATTAATTTAATTTAGAGAATTAATTTCTATCAAAATTCACTTTTTTCATCAAAAATGTGTGATCGCGCGAAATGTGATTTAATACAATAATTAAATGTTTAATTAATCATTTCTCTTTGAATTATATCATTAAGATAGCGATAATAAAATCGCTTATGCTAAAATAAGACCGCAGTAATTCCTTGTTAGGATGATTTTTAACTCGAATATAAGAGCAAGTGAATCATGTGTCTCTCAATTCTCGAGCATAATTACGAATTTTTTATTAGGTGCGATAGCATATTTACATCTTACCTAATCATTTAGCTGATATTTGGCACAATTTGTTTTCAATAAGCCTGCTGTCTCAATGAGAAAATCAATCGATTCCGAAAATGACTTACTAGAAATTATTGTATCTATAATGGACTAGAGAGATCATATTTAATTAATTTTTTTAAATTTTATTAACAAATTATATATATATTATTCTGTGACAGACACATACTCACATTTTAAAAATTTTTTGCATAATGCACATACTTTGATGAAAAAATAAATAAAAAAAATATATATATATATATTATTACAATATTTAAAATGTAAAAATATTTAAAAAATAGTATAATTACCTTGGATCACAGAACATCATGTTTATAACTGCAACTTGTCGTCAACTGTCAACTAAACCTTGTCATTGCAGAAATTTTTCTTGCACACGCTATTTTCGCAAAGAATAGCTTAACGTAAAAATAACCGAACGTAAAAATTATAAAACGATGGATCATATGTGGATTTGCATATAATCGTACGTTATCCGATTGTTGGTGCTGCTGAAGAATGACCATTAAACGCTTTTCACTACGACGCTTATTGCCAATCCTGGACGGAGAGTAAAGTGATAAAACCTCGTGAGAGAAGAGCTGGACACACCGTCGTCCCACTTTCCGCTGAGATAGCTGCATAGATAGCTCACCGTGCGATCTGTAGATGTTTTTCACATGAAAGAAGCAGGCTCCTCGCTCGGCAACTTGCGTCTCTTTATCACTATTGTTCGCGTATGCAAATATATTTTCTCGGCTTAAAAATATTATCAATTCCATTCCCTTGGGCCATGATACGTCCTCTTGGAATATGACCTGGGATAATACTCGTCCGCGTAAAAATATACGAAGATAAAAACCTCTTGTTAGATTATCTTTAGAGTGAGAATGAGAACTGATTAATTGATCAAATTGATTAATTGATCAATTGTTTTTAATCGAAAACAATCATTGCTTCAGTCCTGTTTTTTTTTCTTTTTTTTTTTTTTTTTTTTTTTTTCTCCGACGATCTAAATTTATTTTATCAGATTAGTCAAGTTGCCAGTATTGCCAATAGTTGTAAAGAAATATATATTGTTTGAAATTAATTTAAAAAATATTGAATATTATATTTTTTTCTTAAATAAAGGGACAATTACATGTTATATACAATAGTAATTAAGTAAAATATCTATAAAGTTAGCTAAGGAAGATTTGAACAGAAATCGAATCTATATTCTATATACGGTTACCGATATTTGTGAATTCTGTAAGTATCATATTTTTTTGATATGTTAAAATTCATGTGCAACGACACTTACAGAACCTTTACAATTATCGGTACCGAGTTGTACCGAGTTTGTTACTGAGAATAGTTAACTTTAAGTACATTGCATTATTACAGATAACAAACATAAGTTTTTCGACACCTTGAATTATTATTTTCTGATAAATCATCAGTTACTATTTATTTTTTGATAAGTAATCGCTTACTATTTATCTCATCTTTATGATCATAATCTTCTTGCATCATCGGTTAGTATTTAATTGATTGAATTCTGTCATTTGAAGTTTTTGAACTCTAAGTTTTTGTGATAAAATGATTTAAAGTGAAGGAGATCATAATGTCTAAGTTGAATTTTGAGAGCAATTTACTAAGGTAAGATGAAAATAAAGTCGAATAGTGGAATTATTTTGAGATGAATTCGTTATTCAAAGAAGGAAAATCTAAAATATCACTCGCCATTATACACACATACATACATACATACTTATATACATAATACATACACAAGGTGTCTACAAAGTCTGTCCCCCATCCTCTGTATTTCAGAAATGGTGAGGAACTGTTGGAGAACTTAGGGGACTTTAACTCAAAAATTTCAAATGGGAAAAAAAATTTTTAATTCCCATTTATTGTAATATATTGTTTAAAAAGGCATAAAAAAACAAAATTTTTGACGCAGTTGGTACCATTTTTTTTTTTTTTTTTTTTTTTTTTTTTTTTTAATAGAGATATATTATAAGTATTAAGAATCTGTATTATCAATGTGATTAGGTGTGTAAATACTTATGTTGAAGTTTGAAGACACTTATGAAGTTCTAGTATACACAAAGTTTCTGACGAAAATATAAACTGATAGTTTTGTGAAATCTCTTGAAATCTTTAATTTATCGTTATACGATTTATAAAAATCGTCGATATAATTTGCATCTTGGTATATATATTTTATCGATTTTATAGTATTCGAGAATGCTTTTTAAATTATGCATAAGAACGCGCAGATTCAGTTATTAATCACGCGTGTATCTTCACATCAGTTCAATGAACTCTAGCAGGATTAATTCGGTAAATTCAACTTCCTTCGACGAGACTTAACCCGGGAGACCTCAACTTGACATTGAAATAAAGAAGCAAGAAAGTAATAAATTAAATATTATGAGATGAGGCACACTTACAAGGATACATTCGAACTCGTTCTTGACTAATATTTAAAGAACTTAAAATATTATTGATGAAATATCATTCAAACAAACAAAAATTGAAAATATAAAAAAAAGTATCGCGGAAACAAAAGACTTTAATGATATTGTAAGAAAATGTTTTATAATTATTTAGATATTTTAAAAAAACGAAAATTCTAAAAAAAAAAAGAAATTGTATTTTTTTAGAGACTAAAATAAATTATTAGCAATTCACATTATTAATTAAATTCACATATGAATTATATTCGAGAACATTAAATTCGAATCAAATGTATTTTTAAGAAAAGATAAGTAACCGTAAGCACACACATACATACACACAAAGTTTTATGCAAGTGCATTTGAAGTTCCGGGAATCTGTTGAATCCGGGAGGGAGGACGATATCGCGGATGCGCGTTTTCGTAATAAACATGTGACACGTTTTCGCGCATGCGAAAGCGGAAAAGGCACGCGATAGCGCGAAAAAAGCCGGGTCGACGAACTCGCGTAGGATTAATTTGGCATGCGTTCGTAACTTCCTTCAACGAGACTTAACCCCGCGCCATCCCCGCGACTTGACACTCGAGCGAGATATAAGAGTGCCTGGAAATGAGATCGCGGCGGTTAAAAAGAAGCGCGCGGCCCCGTCTGGCGGTGCGCGTGTCGGCCGTCCGCGACGAAATCCAGAATTAAACTTCGCAGACAGCCGAAGTGGCGAAATTAATTCGCGCAATCATTGAACGTTCGTGATTGAACGTTCACGCTTCGCGGCAGCTTCTTCAATTTAGCTATAATAGCGAATGCGCATTTGCGTTATGAGATTATATCCCCAACGGGGCTGACTTGAAACAGAGATTCATCGATTTTATTCTCTCCTGCGATCCCGCCGGGATAATTACATCTTTTTCTCCATCGCGAAAATATGTGTGACACCGAATAAACTAGCGCGTTACGTCAGGGTTGACGAGATGCCTCCGACAGAGTATAGAGCGAAGACGATAAATATCATTCAAACGAACGAAAAATTCTTCTTTTTCTTCCCTTCATTCCTAATCCCGTCAAGAACCTCGCGCTTTGTTTCTTGTTCCCTTTTTCACTTCTCCCGCACTTTCATCACTTCCCTTCGTGTCTGTTTTTCTATACTAAATATTAAACGCCGTCATACTGTCGCAGGCTGAGACGTCTGAAAAATTACAAGAGACGGCGATCGTTTGGATGCTGTTATTACTATCGTAAAATTTTTCTACATAAAACGAGCAGCGATATAAGTATATATGAATATTGAATAATATCTACGAGAAATGCATATATTATTAGCTTTATAAAAAATATATAAACAACTTATATTACTAAACTCACTAGTTTATATATTAAAGTATCGTGGAAAATAGTTCCGAGTTGTATATAGCTTCTATAATTAAAACGACGAATGTTTTTAAATTGTATCTAAATATTCTTACAATGAGATATTTTCTTGCGTATTATTGTTTTTGAGTTAAAGTTGAAAATTAAATATAAAAAAGTAAGAAGGCGTAATATAATCCAAAAAAAAAAAAATAAAGATACTTCAAGAGAAGAGTTATTCTTTCAAACACTTCATAATACTGTCATAATAAAACTCCTTTCATCTTATATCTTGTAAGTGATAAATGAAATCTTTTCATAATGGCTCTCGCATATGAAGACTTTTTTTTTAATCAAGAACAACTTATTGAAAAAGGTTTAAAATCTTAATGATATTAAATTATATTAAATTTTATATTAAATTTTCATTTTTGCAATCAACGTATTACAGTAGCATTTTTGTGACCGAGTAGCTTCGGGAATCTTTCGTCTCGGAAGGAACAGCAAACGTCTCGTTTTCTCTATCTCTCGTTCTTTTTTTCCTCGTTCCCCTTTCTGCTGCTCTTTCCTCCCTCTGGATACCGTCGTGCAACGAACGGCAAGTTCAACGAACCTGAGATGACGTGACACCACCATGTCGGGAATTCATTATCTGAGTCCGTTGTCCAACGACCCTCGCCTTTTTTTTCGCGTGCATCGCGATTTGTGCGCGTTCTTGGCTTACTTTCTTCCCGATTTCGCTAGCGCGCCGTCATCATGCGGTCACACATGGATGTGTGTATGTGACGTCCCGCCACGCCGTCGATTTTTTGCGATGAACGCATGATTCTTGTATCGCCACGACTGAGCGAGTGCATGCTTTACGCAAGTGTTTTATCGTTACGAGTTCGTTACCATTATCTCCGTAAGAGGAATAATAAAAAATCATGGATACTATATAAATAACATTTTAGTCACGAGGAACAAATGGAAGGATGACGCAATTTCGAAAAATTTCGTGTGTATTTTATTTGCCATTACGTAATAACTTTTATATTGCGCTATCTTTTCGTAAATTATTTTTGTTTCCAAATTTTTTGATAAATTGCACAAATCGATTGTTAAACGGTATAGATTTTATTTATAAAATTTTGTTACTATTTTCTGTATATCTTAAGATTGGTAGAAAATTAGAAAGAAAAGAATTTTCTTTTTAATTTTCTAACAATCTCGACAGGAGTATATATGTCAGCCGAGAAATATCCTTATTTTTTATAGAATTTCTATTTGTAACTTCGATGCAATTTTCAATCGCCAATTCTAATAAATATTATCAAATTATAGTTTTTTCCAATATTGTGTTTAAGAAAAAACACAGAATCTTATAAAAGTAATATATATCATACCATATCATCAATAATTTATAGATCAAGGATATAATCGCTAAGTATGAACATGTAATTAATGTCCACCGTAAGAAGATAAGGCGAATAGAATTTTAGAACGAATCATGATTCTTGGGGAATAAAAAAAAGGACAGGTGAAATAAAAGAGAAAGATTCTCCAGCAGCGTCATACGAGTCTCTTTGCTACTGCAAAATGCCATTTCTCGGCGTAATGCACCGCCACGCTTAATTGGCGTCGCGGAATAACTCCCATGAGACGTCATTGTTATTATGAAGCTTATTCTTCGCGGGATTCGTGCTCGTGTGACTCAAGTGAACGCCTGCCTAGAACCCACGTCACTTTGCTTTAACGATTCCCACACGGATCCCACGACTCCTGAGTAGACTGTATTGACGACCGAAATTCGTCTACCCAAATGCGCTAAAGTGAACTTTTATGGGATATTTGCGAATGCTTCGCGGAACGTTAAATTAGGGTTAATCTCGTTAGCGCCATATCTCCGATAAAAACGTCGCGACGTGCAACGCACTTCTTTTTTTTTACGAACGTTGTATGGTAGAGCTATATAGATCTGGAGAATATAATTAACACATTTAGCGCCGGCGATAACTCCGTAGTTTCGCTTGCAGTCTGTGTTAATGGTTTGCTGCAACGCGAAAAGCAAGAGACGAAAGCGACCAATAGCGTATGAGTTTAGAAATTTTATTGCCGTCGCGTAAAAAATTATATGAAAAGATATTTGAAGAATATTAAGTTTAAATCATTGTTTTATATTACATTAAAGATATGATTATTTAGAAAAGAAATTTTTTTTGAGATATTTATATATATATATATATAAATTAATTTATTTCTTTTGCGTAAAGATTTTTATATTGAGAAATGTAGGTCGGATAAGATTAACAGAGAAGTTCTCTTTTCTGAAAATGCGACATTTTAATGTTTGCAGAGTGGAAAGCTCAGCGTTGCAGTTGGTGTGCCCGCTGGATTCTCGTCCGGTGCAGTTAATCTTCCGAGGATTGCAGGTGGTCAAAGAGAAGCGAGTGCTCCTTCGAGATGTTTCAGGAGTCGTCAAGCCAGGCGAATTATTGGCCGTTATGGGCCCTTCAGGTATGTAACCTTCTTTCTTGTATTAATTGATTCCACACATTAAATCTCGTGACGCGCATAACACCAACCGTGTTATCAAAATCATATTTAACAATGATATAATTTTTTCTTATTTTGGGATTATATTTTTTAATTTTGTATATAATATTTAGAATATATGGTGTGTGTTTTTAAATATATATATATATTTTTTTTTTTAATATAAATATATATTTGAGGAATACGTACGTAATAACTTGTATGTTATATTTGTTTGAGTATAAAAACTGACGTATTAAAATTAATTAATAACAATAGAAGTTAAATTCTCTAAACATATACGAGTCAACATATAAATCCAAAACTAAATCTTCGTGTAAATATGTATATATGCGTTTCATATCTATTAAAACGTTAATTGTGCAATATGTATTTTCAAATTTATATACTACTATATTCCTGCAACAATTTTATTTTTTTATCTTGCTCCATCCTTGAAGATGTATCATTAATTACGAGATCTCGAATATTCTTCCATATTTCACGTTATTTTTCGCGAGTCTTAATCGCGCGGTGTTGCGTGGACACATCGCGTGGAATTAAATCTGCGCTTCTATCTTTAACCGCTTTTATGCGCCCAGCAGTGAAATATATACCAACCGGTGATTTTCGTCCGGCTGGAATATTTATCGTTGCGATGAGAAAGTCTGTTGGCGATCGTTTTCGACGCATCGTGCGTCACACGTGCCATCCATTAGAAATTCACCAATTCTTAAAAAAAAAAAAAAAAAAAAATACGTATTTTATTAAATTTTGACATTGTTAATGTCATATTTTTGATACGAAGGATAAAACTGATAAGATTGTGTTAGTGTGTGAGAATATTTAAGATTTCAAGCATGAAAATTTGAAGAACTAAAAATATAGAGATGCTAGAAATTTAAAAATATTACTCGACAGATGAACAAAAAATCAATCTTTCACCAACAAGGATATAAAATATGTATTTTGTAGAGTTTTTTAACTCATTCAAACGCATTAATAAAGAATGTTTTATCTAAGTTATACGATTTTACATAATAATTTCTTGTAACTCGTGTATAAATGATGTTTAACATGACACGATGTGTGAAAGATATTCGTTGAAACATAACGATGCTTATACAAAGGCGCTAAATTTTTGTCTGGCATATTTGTTACGCAGGCTGTGGTAAAACAACACTGTTGAACTGTTTGTCCGGCCGTGTTGGCTTGGACGGCGGTGAGATTTGGCTGAATCGCGAGAGGCTCACCAAACGATGGCGCAGAAGAATCTGTTACGTACAACAGCAGGATGTTTTTTTTCCCGATCTCACCTTACGACAGACACTCGAGGTAAATAAAAAAATTAATATTACGATAGTAAGCGCGTACCGAATACACCCAATACAGGGTTGTATCAAACTCTAAGAATCACAAACTAGTTTTGCTTCTTTATTTTATATTATATTTTTATAGACTTAATAATGTATTATAAATTTAAGAATTTTCAAGATCTTTAATTTAAGAAATAATTTATTTATATATATTCAAAAATTTAAAACAGATATACGATATAAAAATTCCTATATTCGTATATATATATATAAAAAAAAAAATTGAAAAGTAAAACACGCAAAACTGCACCATTGAGACGATCGCTGTGGATGCATTTCTGTACTCGAAATAAGAGACAAAACGCATAAGGATCATAACGTTTCCTCGTTCTTCTCGAAAATACAGGCACCAGGCGTGTGCCAAGACAGTCGCGCGCCTTTCACTCGATATTCATCACGGCCCACGCGCTCACGGTAGGCGGGAATTAGGAGGATACCCTGCACGCAAAGATCGCTGAGAATGCAAATGCGGGCTAGAAGCCAACGCACTCTGTCGCCGTTGCACTTGGGGGATTTAAGAGGTCTCGTGGAAAATGGACGCAGACAAATATGTGCTTTGTCGTTTAGTCACTAATTGAATAAATGTGTCGGTATACGCGCGCGTGTACATACATACATACATACATACACACGCGACGAATATATCGAGAAGAAAAAAGTCGCGTAACAAGATGGGGATATGACTTTTTCTGCTTGAAGAAAAAATATATCTTTAATATCTTTTATTTTAAACTTTGTGGTATTTGAAGTTTTTTTATTTTTGATATTTTTTTGTATTTTTAAACGCGTATTAATTAAAAATATATAGTGATGAGACTTATGAGAAACAAAAGGTTCATATATAAAGGATTGATTATTTTTCAATACATAATTAACAACGATATAATTAGAGATTATATATAAGAATAGATAATGACGATTATAATGACGAGAATTTTTTTATAATTATACAATAATATTTATTTTTTAATTTTTTTTAACAATATATGCAACCAAATATACTTACAAGAAACATGAATGGATGACATAACGGACACGAGACGCGAGATTAATTTTTTTATCATCATGCGCCACGTGGTGAGTGACAGTTTAATCGATCCAATTTGGATTCATCGCGCGATCGATTATTAGAATCAGAGATAAAACTTATCCCTCGGCTTATCCAAATTATAATAAATATGATAAAAACATATGACAGGCATAAACAGAAAGAGAGAGGAGCGTGTCACGTGCGTCGCCTACTCGCGTATTCGTGTACCCACCTATCTATACCTATATACCTACGCGGCACGCGCGTGTCACACGCGAAATGACAAGAGACTCGATCTCGCAACGAAGTCTCGTCGTGTCGTGTCGTCGTTCGTCTAGTTGCGACCGTTAGCGGGGAACCATGGGGGGACGGGGAGGGGAGGGGAGCACGGACCAGCGGTGTCGGGGAGAGCAAGGACCGTATCTTGCGATGACGTCATAACTCGGTCAGTGAACCGCCGAGCTCGCGACGTGCGTCTTACGGTTTCAAAAACATTTGGCGCCGCCTCTACATGCACACACGCACGTATGCACGCATGTATACCGCACGCGTGTAGAACGGCACGGTTCGATGTTCGACGAGGTGGCCGCTTCTTTCAACGGGATGACACTTTCTCTCTCTCCCGTAGCCGCTCTCTCTCTCCTCTTCCGACTTCTTTCCCGATCACGTCCTCTCTCTTTCCGCGCGCTAGTTTCTGTTATCTACGCGGGGAACACGTTCCATACTTGACGGCGAACTAAGCGAACGGACCTTAGAAGTCTTGATTGCACGATCAGGCTGTATAATTTTTAACCTTTAACCCGCAATAATCGTGAATCAGACTATCCCGTTCCTGCGAGATTCTTTCTCTCTTCGAATACTTTGTCATATTTCTTTCATAAATTATATTTTATTTAATGTTTATTTTAATGTTACATGTATGGGATATATGAATTTTTAATATTTATTCTTAAAATAAATTAAAAGAGATTATTTGAAATTGAGTAAAAAAGATTGCGCATTTTATCTGTATCTCTAAAAGTTGATCGTTCAAGAGTTCTCTAAAAATAGTTCTAAATAAATTGTTAGAAGGGACCGGAAGAAGTTTCTCGCGGTCCAGTTCTATAGCCGGGTGTATTATCGTTATCTTTATTTAGACATAACTGGTGTTCCCAGCGCGAGTATAATATCATCGACCGCGCACTTTCTCTCTCCGCATAACGGGCCCGCTTGTGTAACGGCACGAGGAGAATGAACGTTGAGAAACGGCATGTCGTCGTCGTCGCCCGGTCTCTATATCCGTACATGCCGTTGATCCATAACGTCATCGCACCAAATTCCGATGACATATTTTTCAACGAATTTTGAAGTAACGTTAGCGCTTTTTTCTCAAATTTTCAATTTTTTTAATACAACTTTAATTATATTTTTTTTTTTTATTAATGTGATAATTTATAATATTTAAAAGTTAGTTATATATAGTAAACTTGTACAATATTAATTTAATTTAGTTAATTTAGTTAATTTGAATGTTTTAAATAAGTTTTCTTCCTCGATATCACCAGGTTTAAGGGGGAAAACCAGTGTAGTGGTTAAAAAAAATCTATTTTTGAGGATTTTTTTTTGATAATTGTTTTTTCAAAATCGCTTTATTAACATCACAAAGTATATAATTTAAACTACTTTTTATAAAATTGTCAAAAAATAATAATATTTATAGCTAAAATAGCCAGATAATAGCCTAGAAATAGACTAATTGTAAGAGAGTATATCGATAGGTTGACATCATGTTTCATTGTTGATAGTCGTTTTTGATTTCATTAACGAAAGATAAATTAATAAAATCAATAGTGCGCAGAACCTATCTTACCCAAGACAATCTTAAGATATAATTAGATCCTATCACAATTCTTGCGGCAATATCTAGTTATTATAACATAAGCGTCTCGAAAATTGACGAATCACTAGAGATGCATTTTCGAGACAAACAAAAACAAGAGTTTCGTAAATGATGCGTCCTCGTAATCAATTTAACGATCAGATTATAAGGGTCGTCGCCTTCCCTCCCCCCTTCTCCGACGTAGCGCGTTAGAGCCGAGTAATAATAGTACAAAGTAGCCTGGATATATTACGAAACGGAAATGCATCTACATCTCCGCAGTGCGGTTGCACTGCCAGTGCAGTGCAGTTTTGTTTACGTTGACGTTTAACGGGCGCGCACGCGGCCCGTCAGAGCGCGTAAAGCGCGTGCGGTTTTGAAGCCGCGCGCACGCGATCGCACTCGACAGTATATAAGCGACGTGCACAAGCTCGCGTGCATAATCGCCTGTGTCTCATGCATCGCAATTTTGCAGTACCAGGCGAGGCTGAGGCTTCCGGACACGCTTTCATACTCGCAGAAGATGCAGTGCGTGGACCATATCATCGAGGTCCTCGACCTCGCGGCCTGCCAAGACACCAGTGAGTACGCGACGGCGGGCGCGCGCGCGCGCGTGCGCGCGCGTGCACCGTAAAGCCGACAAGATCGATGTCGATGCACGGCGGGTGTTTTTAGACCACGAGACGGCCGGCGCGATTTGGATTCGCGAGCCGAAGATTCCATCGATCGTATAATTTGCTCGATTCCCGATGAACTCGTAAAAGACGCGTGCACGTATGTACGCGTGGTGTAAACAACGAGTTTGAATCGCGATCTTTTCGCCTTTCGATGTTAGAAGCATCGTTATTCCAAGATCTAATGGCTCGCTCGACCGAATTTGCTTCGCCTCTCGTTCTGCGTACGATCAAAATCAATTTAACCCAATTTTGCGAGTTTATATTTGTTAAGAGAGAATGCATAGATGAGAAGCAATGAGTCATAAGCTTTTATATAATATGAGTGTTTTTCATTCAATCTTTTAGATAAATTAAATGTGTACATAGACGCGTCTATAATTAAAGTTTATAATCTCATCGAGACTAGGTCTTTTTTTATTTGGAAACTAAACTAGCTTAATTATCTGATAAACCCTGATTATGTTTCATAATATTTCTGATAAATTCTAGAAACTATAAATACCAACAATTCTTCATTTCTCTGATATCATAACGCAGATTGCATCAGAAATCAATTATGGTAATCTCCGTTGTTGCGATCGGCATTTATCTTCATCATAATTGCTCGTCTTAGTTTAGCATTTTGTTTAACATTTTTTGCGATTGCGAATATCAAATTGTCACGAGTAATAACCATGTATGTGTTAAACAACACACGAAAGACGGGCAAAGTACGATATGTAAGTCTATTTCATGTATGCTACACGCTTTATATATTATGAAATTTTCAAAATAATGTCGAGATTTCTCGTTATCGACAAAATTTGATTTGACGTTTTTTCTTTCAAGTATCTATGCTTCTGTAAATTAAATCTTTAATCGATCAAGAGAGATCAGTTTAATTTTATTAAAATTGAGAAGAATAATATTACGTCGTTTTATTCGGGGTGCTTTAAACTTTATTTTATAAATATTTTTTCTATATTATTCTAATTATTGAACTTGTTAGCACCTCGTTATTTATGTTGAAATAAAAATCGACTGTGCGAGCTAATCGCGAGAGGTCTTACCCGTATGATCTGTAGACACGGATTTGTCGCTATTTATTCCGTATCGCTTGACTCATTGTCAGCTACGTCGAAGCTGAATGTAGCGGAAGCGGGATGACATTTTCCGGAATACAAACGAGGGAAAGTATGTCGGACGCGTATCTCTGCGTACGAAATGCCGGACTCATTGTTGGTCGTTGATAAACGGTTTCCTCGCTCGTTAACCCTCGAGCTTCTCAAATACCGAGAGCGAACGCCTCGGCCGCGTGACGTAAAATATTATTCCCCGCGCACGCACACATATACACACGCACAATTATATGTACATTTCTCTTCCTGTAACCCGAAGGCGTGAGCAACCATCGGCGACGATGAAGTTAATAATTTACTACGCGTCAGAGATCACGCGTTCGCGTCTCATTAGTTCCAGCTGGTGTTGGCGAATTCGAATATTGACACCGAAATATTGAACGCCAACGCTGTCGATGGGAAATATTATCTTTATTATGGATTTTTTTATCGATGCTCGTAATTCTGTTATCCGCAAACGTAGGTTTGTAATACGACTTTGGCGCTTTTTATTATTCGATACATGACATATCCTCTAAATTTTTTGAACGTTTTTTAAATTTAAATTTTTTCTGCCTAGATAATTGTTATCATCTACATTTTCCATATTTTTCATGACAGATATCTATTGTTTATACAGTCGAATATTATTTTTCAATTATTATTTAGTTTTACGGTTATGTATTATGACGTAATAGCATATTAGGAAACGACACAATGATCTCACACGGAAATATTTATTAACTAATAAATTAATTAATATCTAACGCGATTAATGGCTATACGTGTTTAATAGATGTTATAAACTATTTTTTTTTTATTTTTTTATTTTTCAATACAATTTTAATTTTTAAATGCAATTTTTTGATGAATGCAAGAATGAGTTATAATTTTTGCTTATAATTTAACATTAGTTACGCGAAAAGCGTAATTTTGCGAATATATATATACAATATAGCTCAATGTGATATGTCTCTTGTATAGTTATTGGAGATTACACGAAGCGGGGACTTTCTGGTGGTGAAAAGAAGAGGACGAGTATAGCCTGCGAATTACTCACAAATCCCTCTTTAATGCTACTTGATGTAAGTTTTTTACATATAATTTCTTTGTAAGCTGCATTTTATTTTATTCATAATTAATTTACAGTAATAAATATAATTAATTTTGAAAGATTAATGAATAATGCGTATAATATGTATATATCGTTATTTTAAAATATTTATTATAAATTTATCTTAAACACTTACTTTTTTATGAACATTAATTTTTTGTCGAACATTGATAATTTATATAAAAGCTGTGGAGAAATCGTATATCTTAATATATAATAACTTCAACGAAAAATCTAACATCTGTAAAAATTTTTCAATCTTCCAATAATTTATTGATCTACGATCCCACGCAAAGAAACTCTAAGATAGAAAATTCTTAGAATGAAATATATACTTATGGAATTATATATAGATCTATAAATCTCATGATTTATACATCGAAAAAAAATATATTCAATCAGTGATTTCCAAATTCAAGATTCTACTCACGATAAGAACGTAAAATTATCGAACGAAAAATATGTAAAAACGTGAATATGGAGAGAACTGAAAATCCGTAGGACGAAAATATATGATTTTAGTGACTTAAAAGAAAAAGGAATTCAATATTTGAAACAAAACAGTTTATTTATGGAAATCTTTTAAGATTTTTAATACTGCGTAGATATACGCATTTTTCACGAAAATTTATCCAAAAAGAAAAATGATTAAAAATAATATTGTAATATTATATTCGCTAATTTATAGAATCTCTCATTGCACTTCAGGAACCCACGAGCGGACTCGACTCACACTCGGCCCAGGCATTGATCTCGCGGTTAAAGAAGTATGCCGAGCAGGAGGGTAAGAGCATCGTGGTGACGGTACATCAACCTAGTTCCAGGATGTTCCACAGTTTCAGTAAGCTTCTTTTACTGAGTCGCGGTCAGGTAGCATACTACGGTTCGACGGCGAATATCGGCAGATTCTTCTCTACGATAGGGCTTACGTTGCTGCCGCATTACAACCCCGCAGACTTTATTCGTAAGTGCATTTCGCTAACATCTGATTTTGTGGAATTTCACTCATGAATGATATATATTTAGTAAATAGATTGCCTTGCCTCTTCAGTTTGCTCTCGATATTTTAAGCTCGATAATTTAAATTATATCTTTAAATCTAAATTCTATATGCATATCATAAGAAATACTGTATATCTAGAAGGAATATAGATAATAAGATCTCTATGTAGGATAATAATATTTCTGAAAATCATAAGATTTTATACATTCAATATTTATATTAATATTTATATAAATGGAACGCAAGTTAAATGTAATATCTTTCAATTTCACAACAAATTTATTTAAGATATAGGAATAATATGAAATATGTGTACGTGTGTTTGCAATGTTCCAAAAATATAAAGCACATTTAATTTTTTAAACAAATGATTTCTTATAGCGAATGCTTATACATATAAATAAGAATGAATATACACGGGGAAGATTACAATTATACATTGATGATTTTTTGAAATAATTATTTTATTTTAGTATTACTAACGGAATACGTACATACAATACTGCAGGGAGCGGAACAGATGGCTGTTCCCGCGAAAATTCGTCAGATTACCTAGATCTCACAGCGTTGTACGAAATACTTGTTTTAGTGGAACAAATAAAGGGGCCGGAGGAAGTTCGAGAGCGCATCGTTGCCGCGGCGAGAGCTGCAAGACAGGGACCTGACTGCCCACCGGAACTTCGTCCGGAGTATAATCCCAGCCAACATCCGCTCTGCGACCATCTCATCCATTATCACGAGCACCACATCAGCCACAACGGTATTATATATTGTATGCAACCGCCCCACGATATACGTATACATATATATATATATATATATATATATATATATATATATGTGTGTGTGTGTGTGTGTGTATGCACACCTAGACCTTCCCCCGACCACAGGCGGATATCGTTGCGGTTCCAATATACCCACTTAAAAACGCGTACTTGCAAAGATCGAATATCTCGCGAACGCTGAAAGGGGTCGTTTTATAAATTGCCAAGACAAACAATCTGATGTTTAAAATTAATGAAGGCTACGTTTAGAATCTTTAATTCGCAGCTCTGTAACATACAACTCCTTGAGAATTTTTGATTTTTCCATTCTTTTTGCATTCAGATGCAATAAATAGATATTAATAGATCAAAAATAATTTAAGACAATTTCAAATTTTTTTTCGACGATATATATACTATATACTATATAATATACTATATAATAATATAATAATTGAGGTTGCATAAAAAAAAATATTGTTGCTGCAGCAAAATCGAGGTGAATTTTTAAACGAAAATAACGCGTAAAATAATTGTAATAAACTAGAGTTAAATATTTTTATAGTCATATTAATTCGTTAAAGACAACACAGCTGCCGAAAATAAATAGAATATCTAGGATATTGTATATATAATTTTTCTTTAATTTTTTGATTTTATTTCGTTATACTTTATAATATAGACGACATTTATTTGACTCCTTTTGTCGATTTTTTTAGATTGTTTAAATAATTATCTTTCGTTATCTGCTTTCAGACGCGATATAATAAGAGAAATCATATAAAATCTAAAAAAATGATAAAAACGCGATAATATATTATAATAATATTTATGCAAAATATTTAAACACTTTGTTATAATGAGTTATATGAGCACAAATCAAACGAGTTACTTAATTATACGAGTTACCTAATATTTAATATACTGCAGTAAAATAAGCTACAATAAATATACACTTTAGAAAAATATCGTGAGATAATTGCCACAGAATTTTTTTTCTCCTTTCATCTCTGCCTACTCGTACATTTATTGATTCAACGATGCAATTCTCACAAAGCTATTCTAAACATCCATTTCTTCGATGCTTTACAGTGAAGGAAGACGAAGGCCGTACACTATGGTTGGATACACAAAGCCACGCCAGCAGCAGCGCGAGTTCTGCTGATGACGACTATTCCTGGCAATGGCCCACCAGTTTTTGGTCGCAGTTCAAAGTGAGTACGCTTTGAGAATGTTTTCAGCAATTACCGGATACAATGCCATTTTACTCGCTTAAACGTTCTCTAACGTCCTGCTCGAGCAGTTAACATACTATTCTGTGTTGGGAGAAGAGGGTGAGAGGCATTAAGTACATAATTGTATGCACGGTACACATGTCAATATAAAAAAAATATTAATGTTAATATAAGTAGTCAAAAAGCCATTTCGTCTACAAAGAAAAAAAAAAAAGAAAAAAAAAGAAAATTATATTCGGTATTAATGAAATTATAATTATATTAATTAACTCAAGATTATCTTGAGATTTATATTTTCTAAAGCGTGTCTTTTGCAACAGATGCAAGTGCTCAAGTAAAATATTGTTATTCACTGTGAAAGAGAATCGAATCAGTACATTATTCATCGCGGGTGTCGATTAATGAATGCAACTAGACTAATATCGGATTACTTATTCTTGATCGCGTCGTAGGTGGATCGCGGCATTGCCGAGAATCGTCGGGAAGGAGATGGGAAAAAGGGGGAAAAAACGTGTGCATAATATCACGAGAAAGAAGACCGAGTAAGAGAGGAGAATTAGGTCGCGTTTGTCACGATTCACCATATCCGGATAATTAGCCCGCGACCGGTATGTCCGTTCGTAATGGAATACGCGCGACGCCGTCACTTGCATCACTTTTACCTATCGGCGGAACCGTTCGTTCTTCGTGGCCTACAGTAGCGTTCCGGAACCTCGAGAGCGAGCGCGCGTTCAAGGTTTCATATACTCTGTCAGCGATAATTATTTAACTAGGAAATATAAATTTCATTCTCTTTGTTCGTTAATCAGTGGATTGTTTAATATGAATAATGCTGACCGGAAAAGTAGTCTTTTGTGATGGCCGAAACACCCTGTATGTAACACACACAATTATTCTTCGATAGGGTCTTTGAAAACTAACATTGCGAAACTTTGCGTTCTATTTTTTTCACGAACGCTGATATAATCGAAATGTGTTTCAAAAGTATTAACCTGAGGCTGTACATTAACATCGGTGCATCGAATATCGTGTATTGTCCAGAAAATTGCGTGCTTAAGGAAGAAATTCGATTAATCAAGCATTAAGAACAAAATGCTAATAGCATATATTCCTAACTTTTGAAACTAAAAAATCTTTATGTTATAAAGTTTCAATTTTGTATTACACAACGTTACGTAACTTATTGTTTAAATATAATTTTAAACTTTTATCAACAACTTTTACTTTGCACATTATATATAGCAGTTTATAAAGTTTTATAATTGTGATATTATAAATACGTATTGATGATATATAATTATCATGCAGTTATAAACGATATATATATATATATATATATATATATATAATCTTTAATTAAAAATACTAATTTAAATTTAAAATTAATGAAGGAAAAAATTGCCATACAAATCGTAAGTAAATTACAGAATCACTTCGCAACAATCTATGTCTACTTACACAAATAAAATATTATATTCTTTTTTTTCCAGGTATTATCGGAAAGGAATTTTCAAGAAGCACGACCACGGATGTTGTCGCGTTTGAATTGGTTGCAAACGGTAGCTCTAGGATTATTAGCCGGACTTTTATGGCTGGGACTCCCTAGAACTGAAGCAGCCCTTCACGATATTCAAGGGTGGATGTTTTTTAGTACCACGTACTGGATGCTTTTTGCACATTTTGGAGCACTCTCTAGTTGTGAGTTGAATTTAATTTAATTCTCATTTGCGTAATTTAAATTCCGCTTCAAAAAGAATAAAATGTCCATTGTGGCGAGAAACTGGACTGATTATCTCGACAATAATATCTGCATCAACGTAGTATTTAAATAAAACGCAATTACACTCTATTAAATTTGGCAAACCAACAGAATACATTTTAAGGCTCTTTAATGAAAATTGTAATTGTATATATTTTTTATATCAACAGTATTAAAACATTTATTTGCGAATTAAGCTCGAAACGCGATAAAAGCTTATTTTCCCTAATAAAAAAATTCATATTTTTTTCTCAAAATTCTTTGATTAAATTTTATTTTAAAAAGCAGTTAATTTTCGAGATTTGACTTTTAAAATATCTTTTGAAAATTAAAAAGCTGCACAAGAAATAATCATCTGTTCTGATATTTTTAGATTTTAACTTATTTATTTTATCATATGATACTCGATACCATCGACAGTTTACGATACACTAATAATATTTGCGAAAACGCAAATAAGCTTTCAGTTTGGCTCGTTTTATGTAAAAGCTCATAGACGCATCACGCAAGCAGAAGTAAATGAAACTGATAGGCTAATTGGATCACAACGTAACGTGTTCAATTAGCCATTATTCAGTGAGGCTCATGGGTTTACTTTTTATCGCAAAGATTTTCAAAGGATCAAAAAACGTTCAATCAAGAATGCATGTGGGACATACTATGATCTGCTACATACTCGATAATGGAGGTCCTTAAACTTGCGCCTCTAATAGCTAGCATGTAGAACGTGACAAATTTCGTGCAGGCATGCTGAGTCGATTTGATCGATACACCAGGAGTTATTAACGAGTGTTGAGAGAGAGAGAAAGAATTAATAGCAGTAATAATAATTATACGCTTTGTTAACGTAATTTTAAAATTTATATTAGATATCTTGTTTAATTAGAGGAATGATGTATGATTATCTCCTGCTTTTAGTTTTTCTTAGTGATAATGCATCTTTTAATTTCCAATTTTATATATCATCTTTTTTCTCGACAAATTACACTTTAGACTCTAGACTTTTAATAGAGTACACAGTACATTACAAATTGATAGAAATGAAAATACTGTAAATTAATTAAAAAAAAAATTAGAAATGTATAGAAATGTTATATAAAATGTGGAGCTATAGTCTTTGTGTAAAATTCATTATTTAGTTTAATATTAATTATTGAAAAATGTGATATTTAATAATTATATTTCTTTTCCTCGCATGTCTATTATATTTATAATCGATTATAATATGATTATTAAAATATTATTATGCCAAATATTTTTCACATATACAATAAAAATTAGAAATAATAATTCATTATAAAAAATTATTGTATATATCTTTAAATACGCTTTGATATATGTATATTTTTTACAACGACGTAAGATTTCCGAGACATGAAATGGCACCACTTGTACTCAGTGAAGAAAAAAACATCAATATATAAAATAAAAAGATGAAGAGAAACACGCGCGCATTTATTTATTATTATCTGTCACGCAGCAAGTCGCGTAATTTACGAATGCTCAGAGAAAGAACACGTAACATACGGATTGCAATCGCTTTATAGTCTCTCATCCCGCGGGAAACGAAACGCTTAAGAGTGCGCGGCGCGAACAGCTCCTGACGAGCTGTAAAACCGATTTTAGCATCACCTCCGGCCTACCATAAGCGGCTTCCATTCCCCAGCACGGGGATAATTCTGAAAATAACGCGCATGGCACGATGACGATTTTCCAGTTCCCCCGGAGCGCGAGGTGATCAACAAGGAGCGCCTGTCAGGATCCTATCGGCTCTCGGCCTATTACCTAGCGAAGATGGTCGGCGAGCTGCCGTTGACGATAACGCTGCCCGCAGTCTACCATATAATTAGTTACCCGATGTTGGGCTTCCACAATCTGGCGGTCTTCGTCGCGTTGCTTGGGTATTTGCTGCTCAACACCATAGTCGCTCAGGTACGTATTTGTTCGTTTCACTGTGCAATCGATGCTTAATTCTCAAGTAACTAATCTGCCTTTGTATCTAATCGTAAGATCATTATTTAGAAATATTTAAAATAAGATCATTATCTAAGAAATATTTAAAAATATCTCTAATATTCTATAAAAAAATTTTTTTTCTTTTATTAATAATTTTTTTCAGAGAGTTTAGAATTAAATATTAAAAAATTAAAATTCTTTAAAATTTTGTTCATATTGTTTATTCATCAATGATAATCGGAAAAATTGACATGAGTTGACATTCTATCAAACCGATGAAGAAATCGTATTACGTCCTGAAAATGAACCGTGGATGTTATTGAAGAGATAGGGGAGAATCGATATACGTTTGCAAATTCCTATTCGATTCAATATCAGAGTATCATCCGAATTGATGCGCACGAATATTGATATTGTCACATTGGAGATAAAAATGAAAAAATTCGATGTATGCCAATCCTTTTGTATAATTATCATGGAATGATACAAAGTTTAAGATTTATCATATATTTGTGAATCTTAATTTATAAACTATTATTTTAATAGTTTAATATAATTAGGCTGAATATTAGTATGATTTAATAAAAAAATTAAAATTTTGCTGTTTTAAATCAAATCATTAAATGCACGTAGCATATATGGTAACAATTCTGTTTTTACTTTTACTTTTTACTTTTAAAAATAAATATTTAAACCTATAGAGAAAATATCTGCTTATTGTAGTATTTATTGTAGTATTTATAACATTACTTACAAATAAAAAATCAATATAAACGCAAAAATTGCTTTAATTTAAAATCCATAAACATAATCATAAATCATATACACAATATTTGCTCTTTATAGTGGAATTTATTTTCGATATTTTCATTTAAAGAGATTCGTAATCGTAATCTAATACGATCATATAACCATATAATCGCGCCTGTTTGATTATTATCATATTTATCTTATTAAAAAGTGTTAAATATAAACAGAACTTTCAAAAACCACTGAAATTCGAATCTTGCATTAAAAATTACGCAACTAGTATCTAAATATTAATTGTTTCTAAGAGAAATCAATCTGGCTAACAAGGATTAGATTTGCCTGTTTGAAATTTGTTGTAAATCGACTTATTGCATCCAGTTGTTCAATCTGATTTCTGTCTGCTTTGTAGAGCGTTGGATTTTTTGTGGGCGCTTGCTGCCTGGATCTGCAGGTGAGCATCACCGCGTCCGCGCTTTACACGCTGGCGACGCAACTCCTGGGTGGTTATTTGGCGACGTCGGTGCCACCGTGGTTAGCATGGGCCAGATACGTCAGCATGGTGCACTACGCCTATCAGAACATGCAGATTCTTGAGTTCGACTACGGTGCACCTATCACGTAAGACTATTTTTTTTTTTGCCCCCCCTAGATTTTTTGAGTATCAAAATTTTACAAACCGACGAAATTTCATCGAACAAAGAGAGAAGGAAAATTACTAAAAATATTTTTTTTTTTTTTATGAAAAAATCAATAAAATATAATTTGTAATTGAGTGAAATATATGAATTTGAGATTATATATAACATAATGATTTAATAATACATTTACAATTTATAAAAACAATTTTACGTTCTTTTTTCTCATGAAGGATAAAGCTAAATTATTCCATTATAACGGATCGTGTCATTATATACATAAGTTATTAATATACTAAAGACGTATGTAATAGTGAAATGTAAAATCCGCGTCAAGCAACGCTATATTAATTGTAGCGTTTAATCTTCTGACAGATGCTCGCAGCCGAGTAAATTCGCTGAATGCAGAAACGGCACGACGATACCCGTTGACGCGATTCTGGAGAGTCAAGGCGGGGTCAGAGGCTCCAGTCTACCACTTTGGGCGAACACGGCGGTACTACTGGCGTTTCTGATCGTTTTCCGAACCCTGGGCTATCTCGTCCTGCGTTATTATCGTGTACCAAAATGAGCGTGTCGGGAGTAGCACGCAAGTAGCACGAAAATTCTCCACGCGAATCTTCAGTTTTATGACTATAGAAGTATATATATAGTTATGTGCCACGTGTCTCGCTTTTATCGGGAAAATAAGGGTCGTACGTTTCTCTGCCCTCTTCCTCTCCCCTGGCATTCTTTCGATCTGTCGAACGTCTATAAACTTTTTTTCTATCTGCCTCGTAAACGCGTGGGAGTGGCGCGAATCTGTTGTCACACGAATGTGCTAACATTGTCATTTTTCCCAACGGGCACGTATCGAGCAAACGCGACATAAAACGCGAAACTGCAAAAAATTTGGTGAAAACTATATATATATATATATAGAGTTTTACCAAATATATAGAATGTATATATATATATATACATTCTATATATATATATATATATATATATATATATATATATATATATATTCATTATATTGTATAGATATGTGAGACTCTTTACACTGTA
>JBCAUJ010000001.1:1894524-1905064 GCA_038406275.1 Cataglyphis albicans
TATATATATATTCATTATATTGTATAGATATGTGAGACTCTTTACACTGTAATAAGAAGAGTGTGCATGTGATATGACAGAAAGACGTGCCAGCGCGTGCACGCGCGCATAAATGTGGGATAAGTGTGAATGAACACGGGAGGATCGTTTTGTTTGCGGCAAGAAGGGTATAATAGTAGAGAGAAATTTCGGCGCGGTGCCGTGCCGCGAAATCGACTGAAAATTTGTACGTTGGCGATGAATCTTCATACATACACACTTATGTGTGTGTGTGTGTGTGTGTGTATATATATATATATATATATATATATATATATATAAACGTATACATACGCGTAGACATACGCGAACGATAGAATTAGGTTCTTAAACCGTATTTATATATAAGCGATACCTATCATGTCTTATTTTTACTTTTATTACCGCCACAATTGTGCTACGTTAATGTTCGTTGATACCAGTAGTTGTGTGTACTGCTACTGTTATTATCATTACTTACTATCTTTACTATCGAGAGACGCCGTAATTATAAGAGATAGATAAAGGATTATGCTGCTAATTCTAAAGTTGATAGGAAGAAAAGGAGAAACACACATATATATATATATATATATATATATATATATATATATATATATTATACATATATCGATATTGTTCTCCACGACTCGTATCTCGCTGGGGAGTACGCGTGTGCTGTTTGCGCGATGCGATAGTTTCGAAAGGTTTTACACGCGTCACGCTCCGCGACGAACAGGGTGGCGAAGAGAAAAAACTTTTTACGTCGATTATTAAAATCTGTTGGGATTTCTGCGATATATCTCCGTGATATTACTCGGACGCGTTGCGAGAATGGGGATCCAAAAAATTAATGAGCGGTGTAATATTCATTGTTTACTTTGTACATAGAAAGAGAGAGAGAGAGAGAGAGAGAGAGAAAGAGAGAAAGAAAGAGAGAAAGAGAGAAAGAAAGAACACTATGTACGTATATATTCTGATGAAATGCACATTTCAATCATATATACATACATACACAAACAGACTTATGTACACATATACATAATGATTATGATAGTAATAATAATGCTAAGTATTATTATTCCAATTATTATTACTATTATTATCGCGCAATGATTATTCTGGTTAGGTTAATTATTATTATTATTATTATTATTATTATTATTATTATTTTCGCATGTACATTTGTAACGGAACGAACGAGACGAGATGTGTATTTTTTTGTACATGCACGAAAGGGATGATACACATTATGCTGGAAGGGGAGAGGAGGGAGGAAATCGCATTATAAGATTATATTTCGCGTGAATCCATTTCGTTAATAATATTAATATCGTGGCGTGTTGTTATACTCCTTTCCTCTCCCGATACAGTCACGGAAAGCTAGTGTTTGTTACATAAGATAAATAGATTAGATTATTGCAGTTATACCATACGGAGGAAATGTATATCTATCTGCGATTATTAACACGATAATTAACGCATGTCAGCCAATCAGCGGTGTAATAATATTGTAAGGAACAGTGAACTGGACGACTCCAGTGGCCAAGTAGGATCGCCGCAAATATGGTGAATCTCTGATTTTTAATCAAGCTTTATGAACATAGAATCAATGCATATCTCTTACGCGCGTATGTACGCGTGTTGTCTACAATCTCGAATAGCTGTCTCGATTGATAGCTAGCTTTCATTATCCGCTAATCATCGCTGATCCCTTTATAATAACGATAAATCAGTTAGTCAGGAAAATGAACGAAAGCCGCATTCGCCAAAGGACTCTGCGCGAATCACGATCACGGAGAATCGTCCAGTACACCAATAAGCGCAATATCCACCAAGTGTTCATTGAGTTTGGTAAATGAGGCAGCAAAAAAGCAAAGAGAATGGGAAAGAAGACTACGATGAAGATTATTACTTCCTAAACACATGAGGACAGAGGAACGCGAAGAAGAGGAGAAAGGAGTCGCGGGAACACGAAAGCAACGTCAAGATAAAATGTCGAAATGAACCGAGTCGGTTTAAGATGGATTCCCCGCAAAGTACGATACAAGGGCCGCTGTACATATTAGACAATTGGCCACGAATATATAGAAAATTATTAAAGAAATATAGGAAATTCGATACAATTTTTTTACAAATTTCCAAACTTTAAACGAATTTCTTAAATATCTGTTTTTATTGTTTTAATCCTATTGCATGAATTATATCCGAAAATTAAACAAGATTTTGCCTAGTAGCTCTGCGGTAATTACGATAAGTTTCAAACCGACTCTGGCAACGAACAACATTACGTATCCGAGAGGAGCAACAGAGATAAAACAACTGTAATAAACAAAGATTTGGCTGTGTCAACGTCTGAATTAATTTGGGTGTATATATCGTTTCTTCTTTTATACTTGTAACATCTGAATCGAAAGTTTTCAATAAAGATAACGAAAGTTAAAGAAAGAGCGAGAAAGACTGCGCACTAGTATATCCAAAACAGAGTGAGATATTGCGAATGAATAAAGATAGATAAAGAATGAAAAAGACAAAAAGAGAGATAGAAAGAGAGAGTTTACGTGAAGGGCTTTTATTTCGCTCATATCTTTATTGCACATTTAACGTTAAACAGTGGCTAAATGTGACGAGAAAAAATTTTATTACTAAAATAATAAACTTCCATACATGTTTCATATGAACAAATAGCTACTACATTTCACGTTAAATTTGTGACGAAATGAGTTTTATTGTGTTGTAGCGAGAAAAAAGAGAGGTTGTTTCGAAGCCGTTTATCGATCGTGTGAAGGATAGACGACATGCATCCAATTCTATACATTTTTGATTGCTACGCGCGCGCGAATTGGAGAGAGAGAAATTCATCTTATTTCTATTCTCAACCAAAACGCTAAATATGAACAAAAATCGAGCGAATATACAAAGTTGATGCCGCTTTTATAGACATTGGCAGTGATAACCATTTTCTAAGAATGCCTATCTGAGAATGCAGATGCGCATCGAAGGTGCAAAAGCAAAGACTACTTTCTTTTGCCTCCTCCGACGCTATTCTATCGTACGCAGGAAACGCACTTTTTGATGATCATGTAGATGTCTTTTCAAAATTTTGATATCCATATATATACTATTACTATTAATGTACACCACTGAAGGTTAATAACCCGCGCGACTGGACATTTGTATGCGTTTACAACTTTAGCAGCGAGCTCGGACTAATTGATACTCACACACGGAACCGTAGACTGCACGACTCATTTTTTGCAGAATGCCACAAAGTTGGACGGAATGCTTTGTCTCATTAATGCGCGATAAAAGCGTATGTTTAAGCCAAGGAATTAAAGTGTGCGTTGGTGTATCATCGTCTTTTCATGCGGACCAGAATAGATAATTGCGAGGCAACCTAATTACCTTTTATATAGCAGTTCACAAAGATGTACATCAGTAGCAACAATTATATTAGGAAGTAAAATAATTTTTTTCTACAGTAGAAATTTTATTACAGAGATAAATCAGTCACATAACTCTTCCGTGAACTTTTCTTATTATTTTTATTATTGATTACATTTTAATTCAACTTAGATTATTAAAATTAAATACTGAACTAATAAAATGTAATATGTAAATAAACTACAATGTTTAGATTGAAAAAGTTTGTTTTATATTAAACTAGATGTTATTACATTCAACTTTTGTGTAGATAAAATATGTTTTAGATTATTTAAAAAATATTTAAGATTTTGATATTTTTATTATATATATAGATATGCAATTTTTTAATATAAATTTAATATAAATTTAAATAAAGTTGCTACTGTTATACATTTTTTTAAATGTCTATATTCCTTTATAATGGAATATTACGAAAGTAAAAAGCATTTTTGATTATTCGTCAGATTGGCGAATGGATATTACGATAACTATAGAATGTGTATGAAAAATTAATCGTGATTTATAGTAAAGCTACACTATCTTTTTCCGCGAATCTTTCTCATTTTCATAATCACATATGCCATCATCTTTCTCATTTTAACATGATATCCACGCGTATTTCATTCTTCTCGTCGCGCATAATTCGCACATCTCAGACTTCAAAATATGTAAAAATGTACACATGCTTTTGCAGTAAAACTCTATAAGACTGACAACAATGTTTTTATATGATTATAAAATAAACGGCAGGATGAAAAAAAATTTTCCCAAATTAAATTGCGTTTACATATTTGTATGATTGTATGATACATTATGAAATTGTAGATTACGAGATTATTTCTTTTTCGATATATGAAGAGGAAGAAATTCTCCCTTAAATTTCAAATATTCACACAGCCAAACTTTTCTAAGAAAGCACGACGCAGCTTCGGCTTCGAAAGTACACCGTTTTTGTTAAATTTGGACAAATATCAAAATCACTCTAAATAAAAACTTCGCAGATCATGAAAAAAATCACTTTAAATTGATCCTTTATCCCCAATATTTTTCACTCGATAGAGATCTGTATATTTCGCGGGTAACAAAATTAGGGTGTCTCGAGCAAGACTATTTCGCTTTACAAAAATAGTGCCTTTTTTACTAAAGACTCTGTTATTTGTGCCAACTCAAATCCAAAGGATCTGTAAGACACACTGCCAGATTGTACAGACTAGGAACCGAGAGAAGGATAACAGAGAGAGAGAGAGAGAAAGATTGGGAGAGAGAATGTGAGCTAGAGTGTAAGCAAATGTGTGTGTCGCAAAGTGTTAGATGGAAGACTGGGAATCGGAGTACGAAAAGTTATATACGCGGAACGGACTTGATATTATTATAGAAAGGATCACACCGCGATAGATAAAAGAAACTTTGAATGATAGAAGGAGCAAAGACTTTTCTGATGATCGAGCGCGTGGATCGAAAATATACCGAGACAGTTTTTCGTCGTATATGCGACAAGAGTGGACACATATAAAAGCGCATACAATGTCGCGAAGAGTGTTCTCTATTCACATATAAAAGAATTACCAGAATACCGCGGGACTAAAAAGAAAATGCCAAAAGTGTTCGACTAATTCAATTGCCGCCGTGGATCCCCGATTAGTATCTTATTATACATTATACATATATGATCGAAACAAGTAATCGATGTAAATATGTGCTAAAGAGGTTTAATATATAATTATAATTACGGTTATATACACATATAAGAATTTATATATATCATATATTTATATATATTATATATATTATATATATATTAATATATATATAGATATATATAAAGAATATATATGTGAATATAGAGGAAGAAGAACACTGTTCTCTTTATGATGCTCATTCATAAATGTGTTAACATCCAGCACATCTCTGCAAAACTGAGTGTGTGTGTGTATATATATACATATATATACATATATATATATATACACATACATATATATATATACACATATATATAATATATGTGTATATATATATATATATATATATATATATAAATATATGTACACATACAAATACTGTATATTATTTACCCTTACGACACAAAAATCAGATGTATAACTTTAGCCCCTTGTACATATATATATATGTATACACACATATATGTGTGTAATGTAATGTTAATACTAACAGAAAAAAGCGCACCTATTATTTTATAGAAATTATATTAATTAAATGATAGTATTATTCCTGTTGCCCGTACAGTAGATGTATCGCATTACTGTCTAGGAGAGATTGCTCTATCTAGTATTTTTATTTTTTATTTTACCAAGAAATGTTAATGTCACTATATTAATATGTGGTAATAATAATTATAATTATTATTATTATTATTACCAATATTAATGCTGTTTTTTTTATTATTACTATTGCTATTATTTTTTATTATGATAATATTATTATTTTATCATCATAATTATTGCTCCAACTATTAATTCGATTATTATGATTAATTACTTTATATTACTTTAGTATTAATTATTAATTATTATTATTTGTCGTTGTTATCAGCAACATCTCCACTATCATCATACATCGTTGTCATCGATATCACATCGTTGTCATTGATATTGTTATCGTTGTTTTAAAATTATGTTGACACATGTGCTATCAAATTATAATTATGATAATTTAGAAAATTATTAGTCCTCTTTTTATATCAATATTATAAGTCATTTCTGAAAAAAATTATTCGATATTGCTTATATCTTATACGTTTACTCAATAGACATAAGTCTATTTTATTTTTTTATTACGATTTTTATTGGTTTTATTTTAAGAAATTTTCAAATGTAATAACAAGCATGATTTAATTTAATATTCATTTCTCTTCCTCTTTGACTTTGAAATTAGAGACCAGGAAACAGATTACAATTTCAAAAAAAAAAAAAATGTCCTAGTTGCAATATTTTCGACAATATTGAGATTATTGAGTTTTACTAATACATTTAAAAAATAAGAAGCTATTAACTTTGTATGAAAATACAATTTATACATGCGTGATAAAAAAAATTCTTAATAGTTTTTTTTATCAAACGTGAGATATAGTCGTGACAAAGTCGCTACACAACACGATAGCCACACATATATTTTAAACGACGGAAAAAGTTTACAAGATTTTGAAAAATGTTTTCAAGCAAAATAATGCATTACAAATGTGCTGTAAACATTTTTTCGTATTAACAGAGACACGCTGCTGAGAGGCACATATTAAGCAGTAAATTTACTGTCTCTTCGCATTTCATATTTTATGATACACAGATTATTTTTTTATAATTTTTGTCACATCTACTTGATCTCGTTTCTATATATTTCCTGGATTTAATATATGCATTATATAAAATGTGGAGAGTTCCGTATTCAGAATACCGTTTTAATTTCTAGCGTTTTTATTTATTGTTGTATATTAAGGAAAATAAATATTTCTTTATAAATGAAAAGAGAATTTGCTATGACATAAAATTTCACGAGAGTAATATGTTTCTCATTGAGAAACTAGATGTATGAAATTGTTTATATAAAATCTAATAATATCATATTTAGATAAATATGAATTGCTATACTAAAAAATTGCTACACTAAAAAAAAAAAAAGATCAATAAAAAAACTCATTTATATTTATGTATTTTTCAATTTTGCTGACGCGCAAAAGTTATTTCATATTTTTACAAACTTATAATAAAATCAAGCTTTATGTTGCGGTTATGTTTTGAGTGCGGATCTTTATTTACAGCTTAATAAATGCTGAATGTAGTTACCGCCTTTCTTCATATCTCTTCCTCATCCCTCAATACTATCAGATGCGTGCGCGTGTATGTTGACGGACACGTAATACGGAAGAGAATGTGTGATATAGTCCATTTATCTCTTGAATGTCAAGGTGGATGTCATCATAATTATCATGATATAATTTGATGTCTAATAGCAATTTCGTTGTGTTTTCGTAGAGCGCAATGTAATTTAAATTTGCTTTACCATACACACAATATCGATTTTATTTTTCATTTCTGGTATAATCAAATACTCTTATTCCAAAATATTATAAGACTTTATCTATCAATAAAATAGAATTTTATTTACTTAATTGTAAGATAAAAAGATATAAAGAAAAATTTTTATTTCTTTAAAAAATATTTATTTATAAATAAATATATAATCCGCATACCAAAAATTGTTTTTCTCACATTTATAAATTTAGAAAATAAGATAAATTCGCTTTATTAAAAATGTTGAAATTATATCATGAGATTTCGATTTTTGGAACATCCATCTCGCTCATGTTTCGCGCACCTCTCGGTAGAAAAGCAAGCGGGGCATTATGCGGCTTTCGTGGACAGCCTTTTGCTCAAAGCAAACGTTACCATACCATCGAGTACAAATTGATCTTGTACGCGAAAGCTTAACTTTCAAACCGGAGAATGATAAAAGAAATAATGATACCAATCAAACATAGCTTTGTCAAACAGTAAAATGCACACATGCGCGCTTTAAGTAAACGTCAATCGACTTCTAAACAATTATTGCAAATGTATGACAGGTTTATTTGCTTAAAACTTAACTTTTTCATTTTTTCGAATCAAATTTAATTATAATTTGAATAATTATTTGAATAATCATTCACAGACATTGAAAGATTATAGGACCATTAATAAATCCATTATTAACAAGATATCGACAAGATATCTTCAACGTGGCGTTTCGGGCATGAAAGGATAAAGTAGCCCAAGACAAGATCAGAGTGTACGCGATCGATTGTATATTAATTAGCGGCTAATATGTTGTTGCATATTCGAGATATCATATCCGCTTCGCGTGTTTATCGTGGTCGTTAAAATCAAGAAACCTGTTAACTGCAAAGATTTATATAACGTAGTTCTTCCTCGAGCGTATATGAGTGACGAGAAAAGGGAACTGATTGAATATCAATTAATAAGATGATAAAAATGGAGAGAAATGTAAATAAATGGAGTTGCTGGCTGTGCTGTGTAATTGTTATAATGGCAATATGTTATATATGTAATAATAATAATAATATGTATACAGACGGATATATATATATATATATATATATATATATATATATATATATATACATACATCGATTTTGTGCGAGATCGATATTATCTTTAGATTGCGCGGAGATAAAAGTTGCTATTGCGATCAATTAGAACATTTAACTCGTTTTCAATCGAGTATAAATTTTTTTTCCATATATTTAAGTTAATTTTTTTTTTTTTTTTTTTTCAATAATTTGCGGCATAAAAAATAAGAAAAAAAATATGATATTAAATTACGAATATAAACTGTTTGCATAAAAAAATAATAATATAATATTGATATTATTATATAAACAAATATGATTGAAAATATAAAACGTATGTGTGCTATAGAAATGTGTATTGTTTTCTTCAATACTTCGTATAAGTAAATCGTACTCAGATTTTTTTTTTTTTTATTTATGAGAGAAATGAACGGATATAATGATCACGAGGATTCGCAGTAGCAACTTCTCCGCGATATGTCGAATTTCTCGAATTGGAAGAGCATTTGGCTTAGTACGTGCGCGAATCGAAACTCAATCATACTGTATATTATTCAACACATCCGCTCTTTTTGTACCAAACTCAATTTACTTAGCATTCATCATCAATCTGTCACAGTAAAGTCACTTGCGATTTGTATCTTTATAAAAGACGAATATGACATGGTCCCGTAGTTCTCAGTGTTTCTTAAGCTTTTCGATATCACAGAGGGATAATTTTTTATGCCGAATCTCCGTACGACTTTTCTATATAAACTCAAGAGCCGTAAAGACGTCAAGGGTACGAGGAGAACGTGTGATGGCAAACGTGTTACGATACACACACGATACAAGCAACACGTAATTAAATGATCTAATTATATAGCATAGCAATGCGAGGAGGAGGAGGAGCGACATGTAATACGGTTATCACTGTATGATGCATTTTCTGATATATAAAGAGTTACTCGAACTTATAGAGATACTAGAAATACTTCTTCTAGACCATGGCGAGAATGCCTAAATGTTTCGGTGGAGTTGCGGTGGAAGACGGTTTAAGAAACACTGCCATAGTTAATTACGGAATTTTAACACTAGTTAATTAGTGTTATATATTAAACGCAAGCCGCGCGTCAAAAGGCGTGAAAAGGCGAATATGCGAAAAGTTCGCTTAGATAATCAATTGACATTTCCTTTTGCGTCGGAATCTACTCGTATACGGTGAAGAAAAAAATGATAGAAAGATAGAACGAAAAAGCATTTTATTCAATTAAATATGAAGTATCGATACTTTTTATACTATTAAAGGAAATTCCTTTACTTCTGTTTTGAGAGACACAAATCAATAATCCAGAGATAAGAGTTTATCATTTATTTTATACGATCAGTAGATATTTTCTACGCATTTAATATACCTGTCGTAAGCTGCTGTTATTTTATTCGACTGATTCGAGCAACCATTGTTCTCAAATCATTAATTGTCATCAAATCATTCATAATAAAATTATTAGATATTCTATGTCAAAATATTTTAAATATACCAAATACATGATTCATGCAACATAATTGTCTTTTTGTCATCATAATTCATTTATTATGTGAAATAAAACCATTGTCTTAAATATTTCTCAGTTATTTTAATAATAACGTAACGAATACGTCCGATGGACGCGAAATAACGTGATGAAGATTGAACGTGTTGACTGCGAGCAGCACGGTATTTATCGTTTCGACGCAAAGGATTAACAGACATCTGCCCGGTTAGCAGATTAAAGGATTAGCGCTGTACGCACTGCCATTATATCGATAGAGTTATTATCAGATTTATATTGTGAGCGCCCTGCTCAGGCGACAGGACCGCCTTTAATCGAGCGAGACTTTCGTGTAAGCCGTGAACAGGTCGAGACCAGAAAATGTTCATTTCGTTAAGATAGTCGATGGGATGTGTTCACAGCCGTGTGTGAAAATGTTTGACTCTCTTCGCCATTAAAATGTCTTTTCGATATATCATTAATTTGAGAAATTTTATATATA
>JBCAUJ010000001.1:1905095-1957085 GCA_038406275.1 Cataglyphis albicans
ATAAATATATATATTAAAAGTGCTGAGAGAGAGAAAAACTTCACTATCAGTTGATATGCAAAATGCGAATAAACGATATAATAATATAGTAATGATAAAAAATGACAGTGGGGCGTTGCTTTTTTGTGCATTTGCCCCACGTGAAGCGATGATTGAGCTCATGCGACACTTGGGATATTATACGCATAGATTATTGTTGTGCTTTACGCGTACAAGCTAAACCGTGCATAAACTTCCTTTCACAAGTCAACAGCCGATAGAGAAGTCACGAGACAATATCATAATGACAGAAGTTTGGCATGGAAAAAAAAATGTCATGTATCGCTTCGAAATAAAAACGGAATTAAAAAAAGTGCCACAGAGAAAGATGCATGTCATATAATATAAAACGAAGAAAACGTCATCATTCGTCTCGAAAGCATCGCTCCGTTTTTATTTCGTATCTTCGTTTTGCGTTTAGCGAGTATATGAATATCTTGTGTTTTTAAATACACAGCGTGTACACAATGATCGATCGTTATTGAAGTGATTGTTAAAAATCAAATGATAAACGCGGGGGAGAAGTATTAGCGGAATTGTTTCTCAACTTACGGAAACGAGAGGTGATATATAAACTGCGGATGTATGTCGGGCGAGTCCAAGTTCCATTGCGTGAAAATCCAGAATACGTTGACAACTCAACAAGCGCGTTCGTTAAGTACCGATCCTCGACTGATGATCGGCCGCGAAATACCGATTTCTTTGCGTAGCGCTGCCAACTTCGCGCATCTGTCACGGGACTTGGAGTGAGGTAAATTTTTAATTTGCAAGATATAGACGAAATAGAGAAAAGACGGAAAAGATGAATTAGTCTCGAGTAGTTAGTCTTTATATTATGCGCGCAAAATGCTTGACGATTAATTTTGTTTCTATCGAATCGAGAGAGAGAGAACGATAAGAGAAAGAGAAAGAGAGAGAGAGAGAGAGAGAGAGAGAGAGAGAGAGAGAGAAGCGCGCCTGGGGCGTATTTATGTGTATATATGCGCGCGCGTATGTATCGAGAAAGAGAGAGAGAGAAAGAAAAAGGCAGAAATTTCACAGCAACGGCGTTCATTCTCTTCGACAACCATATGCAATATAAAATTGAGTATACAGAGCAAAGCAGCGAAAACCATCTGTCCTAGTCCTAGTATTCGAACTCTCATCACCATAATTTATAACCGATTTCAATTTAAATCTAATAAAACGATGTTATATAATACCAAATCATGTATTTCTTTTCTCAATTACTGTTCCCCCTAATTTTTTTTTTTAGAATTTTATTTTTAAAATAATTTTATATTATTAGCTTATACAATTAGTAACTTGATAAATTTTTAAACCAAATAAAAATCTCAAGTCTGGCTGGATTTGTGTATCTATCTGATAGATAATCATTTCTTTTCTTTTCCTCATTTTTTCAGAACGAGAGATATATTAGTATTTTCAATAGTCTGTGTATACGTGTGTACTATATATATATATACTTTTTAAAATTCTCTAATAAAATTGTTGCAACAAAAAAAAATATTTTTTAAATATTATTTTTTTAAATATCATCTAAAAATTATAACGTGGATTTAAGATTAATTCATACAATCAAACAACATTTTACGAATCAAGCTGATTAAATAATTTAATACCACAATTGCTTTGTGCAATTTTGTAATTAAATTAACATTATTAATAATGCAAACCATGCTCTTATAACATTGTCAATACTTACTCCATATTCTGTATAATAATTTTCCGAAGATTATCTATCGGAAATAAATAAGATTCACAGTTTATTTATATTTTATGACTTTTTTATTGAATGATTCTAACTGTTATCAAGAAACAATGTTGTGTCTGTCATACATATTTAAAAACTGGTCTTTGTATATTAAAATTTGTTATGTGTATGTAACCAATAATATATCAGAGAGTGTTTTTGTTTTCATTTAATTCATAATGCGCATTTCCGTTTTACAGAGAGCAAACTGTAGGCCTGTTCGTCAAGCTGCATCTCTTGCACTTAATTCCTTTCCTTTTATTTGCTCCCAAAAAACCGGATACACATTTCATTTATCATTTATAGTACAAAAAATGCATCTAAAACGAATAGACCTTGTGATACGAATCGATATCAATGCTCATGATGTATTTGCTAAAGGAATTTTCTTTGCATTTATCAAAAAATAGCATGCATACGAAAACATAAATATTTTGATATAATTGGAGTAAAATAATTCTTTTGACAATGCAGCATCATAAAGATAAATTTGTAATTTTGTAATTTTCCAATTAAAAAACAATCTGATATTGTGTGTGTATATGTATATGTATATGTATATGTATGTGTATATATATATATATATATACATATATATATATATATATATATATATATATATATATATCTATCGGTATCTCATACGTTATTTAATAATAAAACGTAATCGGTTTAGCCGATACACCATGAGTCGATACGATTACTTTACATGAAAATATTTTCGTTATTACAACTTTCCAGGCCTTGGACAAGACGAGTCTTATAATCCGCGGTCAAGTTTAATTTATTCGCAGAGCATTGTAAAATGAAATATATAGGCCTCTCCTAACGATAGATAAATAGATATTGTAATCTTAGAGCCAGAGAGATTTTTGTAGGAATTTCGTTAAACAATAATATCATTCCACATATTATACATATCATAAATTTGCAAAAAAAAACAATCTCAACTGACGGTCTGCTGAATAAAAAAAAAAAAAAAAAAAAAAATCAAGATAGATCTAAAATAGTCTCTCAATGATTGCATATGATTTTTTTGACAGTAACATCTACATATTTTTCCCCACATAACTATCACGTTATGTAAATTATTATACAATTGTAACTGACAAATTCTGTCGTTACGTTCAATTTATTCACGTTCTTTATCATTTCTCGCGAAATACCTATAAATCTCAACGACTCTCATAAACTAAGTGTATTATGTATTTTAGGGATATTATTAGCTAAGTATAGGTAAACATTGCCTATGTACAATCGCAACAATGCGTTGCGTATACTACTTTTTCTTGGCAATCCTAAGTAAAGCTTACAGTTTGAATAAACTTTTTTAGGTAATTATGTTTTTTTTTTATCAAGTAAGTAATAATTCTATTAAATAACAGTACAATATTTGATTGTACTTGTTATCGCCAGCCATTCGTCAGCCATTTACACGTTACATTCCCTATTTTAAGGTATTCTCATATATCTCGTGTATGTTTTGGTTCTCTGAGAAATAATTAGGAGAATTATTTTGCTATATTATAACTGGCCAATAAGTATATATCTGCCATTTTTTCTTATATTATTATTCTATTTATCATATATACAAATAATATACAATAGTCGCGCTTAATACAAGTAATATTAAAATCTAAATCTTAATAATGTTATAGTAATAGTTATATGAATAGAAACTTGACTGTGTGTCTATAATCCTTCACTGTGCGCTAGCGCGTTGCACACACTGGAATATAAATACATCTTTATATAAAATCTGTATAATCTATACGTGTCGCGCTCTGTAAGTATTATATATATCTTCTCTTTTAATCACAAAAGATACAAATGTTTATAACCACTACACAAGCAGGGGGCCTTGGGCGGTATCACTCTGGCAGTATCTTTTCAGATATATATGGATATATCTGATTTATTCGTTTTTGTTAAACGACAAATCAGGTTTATCACTAAATTGTGTAAGAAGATATACAGAATTTATTTTCGCATGCTGAATTATTGCAATTGCGATCATAATTGTCCCGTGCAAATAATAAGTTTAGGCGCGCCTGTACATAATTATTCTGCAATATATTTCTCCCATGAAAAGTTTTGATTCTTCCTCTCCTTATGTAAGATTTGATTATACATGGATTATATAGTGCACGATTTTTTAAGGCCTTGCGTAAATATTGCTATTAACTTTCTGCAGAATTTAAATCTTTCGCTCTTCACAACCGACATATTTTCTGAAAAATATCTTATCACGAATATCATATAATGAAAAGTTTACTTAGCGGCAATAACCGATGAAGTTTTCCGCCGCAAATCGATAATAATAGTAAGTGTAATTGTAAAAAACATATAAAAATATATTAACCTAATGAAAATAGTTCACACGTATACATCATATAAAAATGTAGCTGTTTATAGTCAATCCAAAATACACATATATCAATACGTATCAAAATGTGAAAATAAATTCTATATGTGAAAATATGTTGATGTATCTTCAGAGGTTGGCAACATTAAAAAAGCGTAGAAAATTTACCTTCCTTCTGCTCCTTAAGGTTTTAAATCTTGTCTAAAATAGAAAATTGTGATGTAAAAATTTCTTTTTAGTAAACAAAATTTTTCAAATAATACTTTACATATTGAATTTATCATGCAAAATTAAATAGATATGCATATGTAACATTTCTACATATAATGTTAGGATTTTTTCAAAACAATAGGCTTAGACTTTGAAGAGCTATGTAAAACAATCACATGTCTTTCGTTTTATCTTGCATTTTATATCTATAATCTCTTTTTTTTTTTATCTCGGGAGATACATCACGTGTGTTATTAAATTTCCAGTGTGAAGCCCGATATCCCCTAGTTTTATTCACTTCCGTCTGTTTCTACAATCTAAAGGAAAGGAACACTATATGCATAATATCCATCAATAGGCGAGATATTCCCAACAGAATACCTTACTTATTTCGATTAAAATTATTTACAAAAGTAGGTCTGTACAGTTATCTTTTTCTTGCGACAGGTCTATCATAACCTTGTATGCAAATAGACCGGTCTTCGAGCACAAAGATCTCATTGCAAGAACAGCAAATTTAAATGCGTAATTTGTAAATTTAATTGCGATGTTTAAATGAGTACAGCATAATTCTTCTCTCAAGTAAATATTCGAAACAATTTAAACTAAAAGTTTTCATTCTATTAAATAGTTAATACATATTAAAATACATACTATATATAGAAAAATACAATTTTAAAATAGGCTCAAAATATTAATAAATTTTTAATAAACATTTTCCATCGATCATTATCATCCTTAATGACTTGTAACATAATCTGAGAAAATAATTATGCTACAACACTAGTAATTTAAAATGCGATTTCAAAATCATTTCTAGAATATTTTCTTGTTTTATTGTTAAACACACTTATATATAAAAAATTTATAGCAAATTCGGTTGGACTAATGCATTACAGATTATTACAAAAAAATTTACATTATAAGCATAATTAATGAAAACATTAAGATAATTAATATTAATACGGCAAGTTATCATTTATTAAAGAGCAATAATAATAGCTCTTAATATTAATAATTTTATTTTTTTTATTATGCTATTATTATTTTATAAATATTATAAATTTGTGCACAATAATTTTTTATATGCATTAATGTGCATTAGCATCCGAATCGCTAATATTTTTCATAATATATAATAATATAATATGGATAGAAAAAAAGTAAAGAGCTGTTTTTGCAATAATATCTTTATCGCAAGTACTAGTATGGTGTTTACGTTAAAAATTTCTAATCCTAGCACTTTAACCTTAGTTTCAATAGGAATATTATAATTATAACTAATATTATTTGTACCATTGATTAGGTGAGAGCACCTAGTGACCCCGATAAAATTTAATTTCTTCATCGCAAATGCTCGCATCTAATAGACTTTTCTCGAGTAGTCTTTTCTCGTATCAGAGAATCAGAAATTGGATATTTTGCGCAATTCGTTTAAGCTCATAAAACTTTGACAAATTTGCACAAAAATAGCCAGAATGAAATGCAATGAGATGCCTATTCTCTCATCACGTTATTACAAAGTGGGCAGGGGTCATAGTTTGATTACATCTTTACAAGATATCCACTCGCCTCTTATTTCTCTTCTTTTTCTTCTTATTCAAAGAGTGCCAATATGTCATCGCTGGACGAAGGATTACCACTGCTAGCGCCACTACTAGGCGGAGTGTTTAGATCCGGTGGATCTAGATACGAGAGCAGTTCCATTGCGTCCACATTGTCTGGCAAGAGCTATAATAACAGACAATACGTTGTTGAATAAATTTTTTAATATGCTTTATAATCGAATTTAAGATAATATTTTGATTTACCACAACAGATATGATGCAATTATTTGACGAGGGAATATACTTACATTTAATGCCTCTTGACCGGTACCTTCCCCATCTATAACTGCAGCAGGATCAAAATTCAAATCCGATGGTATATCGGTCGCGGTGTCATTATTTATATTCGTATTGCCGGAAGTATTATGATTTCCTGTAGATTCTTGCGATGCAGGCGGGACGCTCGGCGGGCCGCTGGCTCCACCAGCCGGCGTATGAGGGGTAGATTGCGGAGTGTGTGGCGTATGTGGAGTATGCGGCATCTGTAATATACATATATATAACCAATGTCACACATACACACATTTAACATTGTCGAATTTTGCCATAATTTCCTTGTATCTATATCTATATCACTATTACAGTTAGAATACAATCGATATATTGTAGCGAAACATACCTGATCATTGAGCGATTTCTCCATAGCATTGAGAGGATCTAAAGAATTAACAGATTCATTTAAGTGCGACAATGGACCAGCTCCACTGACATAATCATTATTGCCGATAGTATTTGTCCCAGAGTTTATCTCATATGTTCCACCCGACGTGTTCCGGTGGTTTATGCTATTATTCGCATATGTGGAAGATGTATTGTTTATCATCGAGCCGCTTACAATACTGTTCATATCGGGAGGTATATAAGGACTCATAGCTTGATTCATGTCCCAATTATTCATAGTCGGCATATTCATACTGCCCGGCGACATAGCCTTGGTCGTTCTCTTACAATCGTTTTCTTCCTCAGACTTAATGCCAGTTAAGTTCTTCGCGGGTTTCCAATTAGCGAGCGAGTCTATCGTTACCTCATCAACTTCCGTGGCATTTAATGTATTCAAAATACTCCACATATATTGATCAACTTCTAAGCCTTCTAGCTGCGCAGGTTTCCTGTAAAAAATATATAATAATTATATATAAATATATAATAATTTATTTGTGTTTATTTTTTCCTGGCAGAATTCCCTGCAATTTAATCATACTTACGTGCATACTGGACACCTCCAGCTACCTCGTTCACAGTTCAATTGCAAATATGATTCCAAATCAAAACACTGTATATGTTTGCACTCGTGTCCTCTAGCTGGCAGTGTAATGCGTTTGAAAGTGATAGGACATTTTAAAGGTACCTAAAAATAACATGATGACATATGATTCTTTTCTCTTAAATCATAATTAATATATCGCATTAGAATTTCGGAATCAAACAAACATTGCAACATATCTTTGTAAATTTTACCTTTAGTGCTGTTTGTTCCACTACATCTTTCTCCGACTGTATACCATTGTTCGTCAATGTATTATTGAAATTTCTTTTGATTTTTGTTACACAATGCTCTGCCGTCAAGAGTCTTTTACGTAATAATCCGTGTAATACACTTCGTACACTGGGCCGATGAACCAATTGCAGTACAAATAGATGCGACTGTAAATAGTCATTCATCTACATACATAAACAGGCAGCCAAAAAAAAAAAAAAAAAAAAAAAAAAAAATTAAAAAAAAAATTAAAAAAAAATTTTTTTTTAAATAAATATTTTATGTTAGGATATCGGATAAATAATGTATAAGTTTTTACAGATAATATATTCAATTAAGCACATGAAATGACTATTTACATAAAGCAAAAACGTTTTCAAAAATCGTCGAGAGAATATCTCTTTATTTTTGAAATTATGTAAATGCCAAAAAAGTAATTTAATTATTGATGTCCTCGAACTTACACAACAGCATGCAGATACGGTAATCTGAATTGTGTTCCTTCCTGGTTGACAGACGTCTTTCAAGTAGAGCGGCTTGTGGGAAGTCTTATTCTCCCCGCGATCGATCACGAGAGGAGTCGCGTTAACGGAGACTTGCACACTCGCTGGCCAATTGGTATTCATTAGCCTGTCCTCATGATGGAAACATTTGAGTTGCAACTCAAGATCCGACCGCCACGCTAGCGTTTGATGTACCGTGGGCTTCAGTTGAAATACGTGATTGCTAACAGCCAAATTGTGCTCTAGACGGAAGGGCGGAAGAATAATGCCATCTCTCACGGGGAATGTTAATCTTAATTCATCATCTGTAATAAACGATAGCATTTACATGCATATAATATAATGTATCAAAATCAAAAAAGTAAATAAAGCTCTAAATATATACTCACTACTTTGAATGTTGACCGGCGATTTTATTTCATTGAAATTAGGCTTATCCGGATTTGGACTGATGTAAGGCGGCATGCTAGTAGCGGGTGTTAACGGAGGCGTCGGATTGCCAGGAATGGGACTGTGCTGATAATTCACATTGCCCCCATTCGCCGATCTCATTGACGCTACATCCTGCTGATATTGACTGGTCGCTACGGTGGACGCGCCGTACGACGCGTTAACGCCGACGTATCCCGTGTTCGGTTGATGACCGACGAATTGATTGCCGACGGAGGTGGGTGGGACCATGCAAACACCATTATTGCCGTAGCTATATTGGTTTGCGGCGGCCGTCTGAGATGCGGTATTATAAGCCGGCGCTGTTTGTCTCATATTCGTTCCTCGTATCATTGCGCCGGGCCCAAAACCGGCCGCCGTGGGATGCATGTTTTGCATAGGCTGATACTGCTGCTGAAAGTTCGGCCTCACCGCAGTAGGATAGTTGTTCGGGTATTGCGACGCTGTCATGCCATTGAAGCTCTGCTGCATAGCCGCTGGATTCTGATTCGGGTACGGAACTTGTTGCCGCTTTGCCACGTGCATGGTCGGGTTTGGATAGGGCGCTAGTCTTCGCGGATAGGCTTGAGGTGGCTGACTCTAAAAGCACGAAAATCTATGTTATGCAAAAGAGCAATGCAAAGGAGAACAAACACACCTTCTTTCAATCAAAAGTAATTTAAGTATGAAAAATTTACGATAAACGATACAAAATATTTATACAAAATATTCCAATAGTACGTGATGCTTCATATAACAGAGATATATAAAAGTAGAGAAATCTAACTCATGAGTTATGGTCACTTTTAGCGAATCATCTGGTAGAAAAAAAAAAAATGTAGTTAAATATATTTAGATCAGCCTAAACATACCTGCAGCTTGTTCATTTGCATGTTATTGGGTCCCATCATGTTGTTCATAGCCATGTTACCCATATTGCTCATGGAGTTCATAGGTGTCATTCCGTTCATAGCATTCATACTATTCATACCGTTCATGCCTCCCATTGTCATAGGATTCATCGAGTTCATGCCACTCATACTGTTCATCGAATTCATGGAATTCATAGTGTGCATCGGACTCATCGTGCCCATGCCATTAAAGTTGTTCATCGCGACTGGCCCCATTCCTGCCATTGGTCCTCTTTGGCCGTACCCCAAATTGTACGGTTGGGGGGGCATTCCGTGTTGGCTCTGCATCTAGTAACAATCGACACATTTTCATTTAGAAGTTCAAAAATTCTAAACAAAATGAAAAATCATCCCACGCGAGAGGCGCGGAATTTCACGAAATGTACAGATGTTAAAGTAACAACATTTTATTACGTAATTATAAGAAAATAATTTTCTTACAAATATTCTTTTTTTAATGAATAATAACTTAATAAATCACAATGAAAACTATAAGTTAAAAATTCATCTGTTTAGTTATCGAATCCTTGAAACAAAAAAGCTGAATATTTATAGTAAATAATAATAAAAATGAAAATTAGCCATCATAAAAAGATTGCATTAGAACAAAAAGAAATGTCTAACATCTTTTTCTCCTTTGACTTTTTTTTTAAATAACGTATTAGGATAAAATATAAATTTTTCTCCATACGTTATATTTCTCTTGATTTTACTAAAAAAGAATGACAATGGAAACGTTTGTAAGAAATGATGTATCGATTTCATCAATTCGTGTTACCTTACAATACTTTAGATGATATAAACGCTCTATGTAACGTATGAATCAGGATTCTCCCTAGTCGCGTCATTGATAACGTCATGAGAGCTCGTCAAACATTTACTTGATTGAATTGCGCGGGGATATCCTGGCGGTCCTGCATGGCCACCACGCTGGCAGTGGCGGTGGCCGTAGCGGAGGCAGCTGCTACCATCGCCGCGACGCGAAGTGGCGAACCACCCCTCCCGTTTTGGGGTGGCACTGTGCTATGATAGCCAGATGATAACGGCTGCACCCCGACGCCGATCACCGCCGTTGTTGATAGAGTCGTATCAGCGCCAATCCTCGGAGAAAAAAAACTTTCTCTATACACGACAACCAGGTCTTCACGAGGTAGATGCGAATGCGTTTATTGGCGTACTGAAACAGAGAGCATGACTCATCTTAACACCCTCCGTGAGATAAAATTATCTTTTTGGAGAATCACAGTGTATTGGTGATCATTATAGAAATAACTGCGTTAGAAACTGCGAAGTTGGCGTATCAAGCGAGTAATAAAGTATGATGCAAGCGATTGGTTTCATCTCTATATTTTAGTATTCCCTTTCTACAACTGTAATAGTAAAATATATTCTAATATTTTAATTATGTATATATAATTTATATAGCTATTTTAATTATTCAATATAGAAAATCATTTTCTAAATAATTATAATAAAAAAAATATGTAGGGATTATCGAAATTAATTATTTTTATTACTTAGAATTTTCACTTATCAAGTTTTTTGTAATAAAAATTAAATGTATATATTAAATGTATTTTATATATTAAATTAAATATTTATATATTTAGCATTTAATTTAAATAGTAATAAAAAAATTATTTATTATCTCAACTTTAATAATAAGCAATATAATATCTGTAGATTAATAGTTATTACAACATCACATTTAAAACGATCGGATTTACAACGACGTAATGCGCAATGAATGATAATACATCGTCAATCAAGATTGTCAAGAGTTTAAATGGCAGTGTGAACTTTTGCATTTGCAACAGAAAAGTGGTTACCATTTGCCAAGTCAAGATCATATTCGTGCGATCAATTCCTGCTAAGAAGGAAGATAGAGTTCCGTCAATCGATATATATAGTCTGTATTTGGCATATTGCATGCATCTTTATTTCATAACCGACAACGTATTAATAACACATGCTGGAATCATTCACGATACTTAAATAATTTCAGAAGGTCATATTTCTTGCTCCATATTTCGCTCCGTGTAAATAAATTTCAGTTTAAGACAGTTATATACAATAAGAATTGAAGATTTTATTTTATTATAAGTATTTATACTTTATAGTTTGTCGGATAAAGAAAATATAAAAAAGAAAAAAAAAATTTCTTGTTACATATACAGGGTGTCCTGCAAAGATTGTGCCAACGCTCGTGAGTGGGTAGAGCGCAGTAAACTGAACAGAAAAGTCCTTTACCATTTTTTGATCTGAGCTTTCTTTTCGTTATTATACGATGTTAAAGTTAGCTATGTCAGCGCCTGTCTACAACGGAAAACAAAGGAGGGACATCGGGGGTCGGAGTAACGAGACGGCTTTCTGCTGCATAGACAGGAGCTGATTAGTACACCCTGTATATTATATGTATATATTATACCTCGATATTACTCATATTAGGAACAATCATCAATAATATTAAATTCTTAAAAAAAAAGAAATTTTATTTTTGGAAAAAAAAAAAACATTCCTATAAACTGTGACTTGGAAAAGTCACAATTATTTTCAAAAAAGTATGCTGTATTTATAATCAATTCTAAATAAAAAAAAAAATAATGATAAACCTTCATTTATATAATTTTAATAATAATTCCCATAATCAGTGCAGTCACATTCGTTCATCTAACTTTTGTCGATATTTTCTAACGCCATTCAGTAGCATCGCAATACCAACAATATTCAAATGAATAAAATCATCGATACGTTTCTTTTAAAGGCCATCCCTATAACGCGTACATACCCCGAAGGAGCGAGGCGAGCGGTGCCGACCGAATCCCGGCATGCCGTATTCCCAGCTGGCCACGCTGGCGGCGCGTAGCCCCCATTGCTTTTCTGTGGGAAATGCACGTGCTCGCTATTCACACACCGCTCCGCATCGTGTCGTGTCGTGTCGCGCGCGTTCATAATACGTGCCTTACCCCCGCGCGGCTGCCGCAAATACGGATGGCCGTGCGAGAAGCCGGCGGGAAGCGGAGCTCCTCCACCGATGCACGATTTCCGATGGTCTCGGACGTTACACCACGCCACAGGATACTCGTACTTTGCGCGAGAAGGCTCGTCGCGAATACAAGGAAACGAAAGAATGAGATACGCGCGAGTAAGCACTCGGGGCGAAACATAATAGTGACAGATCCTTTGACAACCTGAAAATTCCCTAAATTTTAATCAAGAATTTTGTAAATTCATATCTGTTCCTCTTAATCGCAAATATATTTTATTTTATAACGCTAATAAACAAATTGAGAGAGAGAAAAGAAAGATTTTGAATTTATTATATTATCTGCTATAAAAATATACTGAACAAAATTTCTTGTGATTACATTATGAAATAACACGTACAATTTTTAGAAAAGTCCAGATCGTGAAAAAAATATATGGCTGAGAAAAAAAAAATGCTACAGTTCCAAAGGACATTCTATGCAGAGAGAGAGAGAGAGAGAGAGAGAGCTGTCTAGAAGGGTCCCCTCCAATTGAAATGTTTGGATCAATAACATAAGTCATACGAGCACGTTGAATAGAGGTAGAGGTTTTATACGACTTTCTCTCACACGATGCATGTTATTCCTTCGAATTTATTCTTTGAGGCAAAGGAATAAAATGTGTCAAACTGAAAATGCAAAATGCAGCGTACGCAAAATCGTACATTTGAATCCGATACGAATGAATTTTTTGTCATCTACTAATATCTACGCACATTTCTCAAATCGCGACGGAAATTACTGGTTGCGCTAACAGGTTCCCGAGAGTGCAGCGACTGTTGCATGGTCAAGAAAACATCCGGTGATTTATAAATATAAGTTTATAAATATAAGTGTCGATCGATATGTCGTGTAATCGCACAGATACACATGAAAGTTTATGCAAACGAAAAATCAAGTAATGCCAGATAAGAATAAACGCGCATAACTATAATAAATGTTACCACAAAGAGAGCAAGCGCGTGTAAGAGAATGTCTTTGCGATATCGGATTACCACGTGCGTACGGTGAGTTTTGCGCGTGCCCGCAGACAACACCGTAATGCTGGCTTTGCGCAAAAGCAGATACACGTCGCGGATTCTTATCTGGCATTACTTGATTTTTCATTTGCATAAACTTTCACGTGTATCTGTGCGATTACACGACATAACGATCGACACTTATATTTATAAATCACCGGATATTTTCTTGACCATGAATACAAGGAAATAAACTAAGAAAAATAACAATTTTAATCACAATTAATATATCGATAGTTATAAAGTTATTAAATGAATGTGATCATTAATCTTTAAAAAAAAAATAGATAAGAAAAGTTTTTACACTTTACATTTTTTATATAATTTTATAGATTAATCAATAATTTAATAATAATTTTAATTAATATTTATCACAAATATGACGTACTGAGAATTTTTTAACATTATTTAAAAAATTGATCGATATACGATATTTCTACTGTAATAATATCTATATATTGTTTATCGTCCAAATTTATTTATTGCTTCTACCTGCACGTAACAACGGTGAATGAGATTGGAAAGTAAGTCGGATTTTAAGTCGACAGATTTCATTCGTAGACTCGCTTCCACTCACTTGAGCTTAGTGTACTAACATTCTTGGTCGCTTGAAAGCAGTTTTCTTATGCTTAGTCATACTTTCTCTGTACAATTTTTTTTTTTTTTTTTTTTTTATTTAATCCAATACACTTGTACACACTCTGACAATGAAAAATACAAGAGTAATCTATTTAATATGCTTTTTTGATTAATTGAGCCAAACCATAAGTCCCTCTGGTTCCAAGTTCTTTAAAAGCTTTTTTATTATAAAAAAAATCATTTAAAAACTTTGAATAAAAGTATAATTGTGGTATTATAATGATACATAACTATTTCACATTTTATACAAATGTAATGCAATCGATTATGAGAACAATGCTATTGTCGAACGTAAAATAATGGACTGATTCGATAAGATATGGATTTGCGTTTTTGGAATTACTGATAAGATAATGAGTCTCTCCTAACTAATAAAAAATTCAGATAATATTTATACATATATTCTTCAGACAAATACACACCAATTCTTCAAGTTCAGCAGATTATTCGCCGCTTGCGTTCACAACAAAGTCTTATCTGCACTTGATAATTATTAATAGAGTGCTCGAGGGAATCGATATCTCGAGTATATTTAATCGAATCTTTCGAATGTCGCGTGTCTAATGGATTAACGTTGTCGCACTCGTCGATAGAAAATCACGTCTATTTCGTCAACTTTTCAAGAGCATCATAAATCAGTTTTTTTTTTTTTTTTTTGACAGATTTACTGTTGGTTCTTTCCACAGGTTGGCGATTTATTTTACCTCTGCTTTTAAGTGATAAATAAATGTATGCGCGAAGATAAACAAAATCGGATTCTCGAGCGAACATAACATATCCAGACGATATGTCAATCGTTTGCAAAGCAATTTTTTCATTATATATTTGCGAGAACTTGAGAGAAGCCCCCCCCTCCCTCCTCCCTCCCCCCCTCTCTCTCTCTCTCTCTTTTTTTCGTCACAGATTGGCACAAAGAAGTTTCTCCGCACACGCGCTGTCCTCGAGACGCGATTATGACGCTCGAACAAAAACAAATTTAATAGCCTCTTCGTTCAATACAGCGTGGCGGGTACGGGAGCACGGACACACACGCACGTACGCGCGTCTGTGATCTACCAGGAGGGGGCGAGAGAATCAGGGACGTTCAACAGCCTAGGAAAATGTTGGGGAGACCCGATCGATCGATTAACACGTGCGCTTTAAATGTTTGGGAACCTCGTACAAAGTATTCGCAGTGATGATCACAAGCGACGCTACTAACAAGACTTGATATTATAGGTTTCGTAAACCAAATAAAAGTGATTTTAACGTTTGCCGATATAACTTTAACAATAATTCAATTGATATTCCTTAGACCTTAACAATCACCCTCTGCGATATCTAATACCCTCGACATTGTGTTTATAATTTCGCAATTAATCGAAAGCCAATTCTCTTGTGTTTGTTTGCATTTACAAAGATTTAAGTCATATCAATGCAATTCAAAATTTAAAAGGCAATGTCAATGTTGAATTTTTATGACAAGAGATATACAAGAATTTGATTTCAAACATATCAAGGTATGACGAATAAAGGCGTCCATTATTGCATCTTACATATTGTTTGAATTTTTTTGCAAACATTGTACGCAGCTTTATTCGATAAATGCGTTGCCCTAATATCGTATAGGGCCCTCATCATTCTCCTGTATCAATGTATAACATTTTCGATCACAAAATAATTTTCACTCAATCGCGTCTAGCGTATAATATTCCGTTTGTCACCCGTGCATGTTCGACGTTTATCCTCCCCAATCTGCCAACCAACGTGGGGCGCGCAGCGCACGCGTTTTTCGTGTAACGTACACGCATACGCGAGAAGGACATACATACAAATATCCAGATATAGCGCGCACACAGAAGGAGCGATTCGGAGGTTGACGTCATTCACGTCCCACCCCCTTTAAATTCATGCTGAATACACGACCGACCCAGCCTCTGCCTTTTCCCTTCGTTTCTCTTTTCTCTTCCCGCTGCTGCTTTCCATCCTCTCCGCTCTCCACCGCTCCATCATTCGACGGTAAGAGAGAGAGAGAAAAAGAGGGGCAAGGGGGGGGGGATGAGGAGAGTGAACCCCTCTGTAGATCCCACAACGGGTTTCTATTCTCGGATGTCAATATTTCGTCAACTAGAGCCCACTCGGCGCGCAACAAAAGGCTCCGGGTACAGCCGTTGCCGTGCCGTGTGAGAAAGAAAGAGAAAGAATAAACGGTGTGCGTGTATGCGTTTTATAAGAGGCTGCGATGCACGCAGCGCGCGGAGGAAAGGCGCGCCCGCGCGCAGGGGGATCGAAGTGCCCCGGGATATTGCGTAAGGGTGAAGCATTTCGGGTGCGTTAAAGCGTAATTCTGTCGGAGCGTGTTTATATATGGTGTCCGCCAACGAGCGTTGAAATATCTTCGGCGTATGGGAAAATTGAGGGACGAGTCGAGAAAAAAAAATGACAAATAAGAATTAATGAGGCGTCAAGATCGTCGGATGTAATAACGGATCAATGAATCGATCGATGAAATGAAATAATTTATGAAATCTCAAATTTTCCGAATCTAATTGCCCTCGTGCCGCAAAGGGTTAAGTTATGATTACTTAACAGTGTGTAAATTATTTCGTTCCATGAAATTTCGATATTTTCCAATTTTCTGACTGCAACGTTTAAACATCTTTTATGATATGTCAATCGTTTCGATAAATTCCAGAAATGTATTAATCATAGCGTTTTAATACTATCACGGATTAATGAGCATCGATTCAATTGATAGAACATAATTATTGCTTCAACATTGAAGAAGCGCATTTTCCAATCTAGGATATGTGAGTCTTTCAAACGTTTCGACCGGCGAAACGCGTGGATGGCGAAGAAGGCGTATAAATAATATCGCGCGTCGGAGAATCCTTGTACGAGATAAATAAAATGAGCCTCTCTCTTTCTCTCTCTCTCTCTTACATGGTCGTCGCGCCGTCACCACCGACATATAATAGCCGCGTTCTCCTCGGCCGCACTCGCGTATGAACTCGGTTATAAGGTGAGCGAGTGCGAGCAACGTCGTCTTCGAAACATTTGGAGCCTGAGGCATCAAAAAGCAGCGTAGAATCTAGTATTTTCGTATAATTTACGCGTTCGTACAAAGAATTATTTTTATTTTGACAGATGTGTCTTGTCAAAATAAAAAAAAAAAAAAATCTCATAAGATTCAGTCAAGATCTAAAAATACATATATATAGCTTCAAAAATAAAAATATATGTTTGCAAAAGAAATGTCTGTACAATAATAAAATAAATTGAGTGTGTGTACGTTAGGTTTAATTCAAATTTAAAAATCATTATATTATAATAACTAGCAAATATTATTTCAATAAAAATCAACACGCATTAATTTTACATTAATAAACTTATCATTTAAATCTCTCAATTGTTAATATAGCTTATCTTGTACATCACATGTTTCTCAACAATTACCCTTCGATAACGAGTACAAATTATTTTACGAGGTAGCAAAGAAAACACTGTCGCAAAAGCAACTTTCACATGATGGGGCCCCCAGGTTCCAGGAGCCCCGGGGCATTCACACCGTTTGCTCGTTCTAAAAGACGTTACTGACGTGAGCGCGAAAGAGAAGGAGGATGTCGAGTCGAAAGAGGGAGGATAAACGAACGGCGGATGCTGATCGCAACACTTCGCTAAAATCAGGACAACGGCGGGGAGGATGAGAAAGGGGGATTCGAGAGAGCCTCGAGAGAGAAAGAGACAGAGAGAGAGAGAGATAGAGATAGACGAGACGAGACGAGACGAAACGAGACCGTTGAGACATCGAGACCGCGACACGTAAACAGGAGCGAGCGGCGCCCGAGGTCGACTTATGACGAGAGAGAATCGTGGGAGGATTCTCTTCTCTTTTTTCTCTCTCTCTCTCTCTCTCTCTCTTTTCTTGCTTTTTTCATCCGTCCACAGTGTGGGTGGGATTAGAGAGGTGAAGGACTGTGGAGATGGAACTCAACAGAAGGGAGAGAGGGCTTTGATCTCTGCATCGTGTCGTTATTTTCGGGCGGATCGCCGAGACAAAAAACATTTGTTGCGGGATGCTTCTATCTCTTTTGTGGACCGACGACGTTTACCTGCACATCGCTCCCAGAAATGTTCTTTTCGTCTCCGGAATGCGTTTCCCATCGGGCCTCGTCGATTAGGTGTCACGTTAGCTTGCACAAATTCCGACCACAAACGGAAAGATCCTTTTAAACTCTTGTCATCGAGAAAATCGATATATTCGATCGTTTAGGTTTTCGACAACTATCAAACTTTAAATTATGGAAATAAGAATAAAAATTATTCAATATTCCCGTCATTAGAATATTTTGTAAAATTATCTTGTAAAATTATTTAGTATACGACCCTCCCCTATATAAAAAAAAAAAAAAAAAAAAATGGTATAAAGTTAAGAGAATTTTTTTCTTCCAAAGGATTAAATATCATAGGATTCATAGGATTAAAATAATTTGTATACAATTGTCAAAAATTACAATAATTAGTTAAAAATATAAAATAAAGAGTATAATGCAGTTTATAATTAAATTCTATTTAAGAATTACATTATAAATTTATATAAGATTATTTAAAATTAATTTATAAAATTAACATTCTGTATATATAATACTCATGCATATAAATATCTGAAATAATACTTATTGTTAGAAGCAGGGAAAGAACATCGTATATAAAATGTCTTAGAAAAAATCGTCATGAATACGAAAAAGAGAAACACCGATAGATTTATCCTGCCTGTCGTCGCGATACCAAACTAGGCGTGAAAATCGCGATACGATGTGGACACAGATCGTTACACGTGTGTAAGTGCATCGAGGTAGACATAATAGGCCATGGCTTTAAGCGACCTCGATATAGCATTTATCATTCTCGAAACCATAACACTCTGTCGATATATCGTTATAATCAAAACATCACCTACCTGAAAGAACTAAATGAAATTTTGATTATCTTTTTCATATATAGCATTTTTTTTTTAAATTGTGATTTTACAAAATGTTATTAAATATATCGTAGCCAAATCAATCAATGTCATTGGTCCCCACGTTCTTCGCTCCATTTCTAACAATAAGACACATTCCTCCCAAAATATCGAAGCAACCGCTCGATTCAAGGAAACTAATCATTTGACGACTTTAATCACGTGTTGAAGAAGCGCTTTTAAATGGCGATGCGAGTCGTAAAACGTCGGTGTGAGACTCGATCGAGAGAGTTTATAGCTCTAAATAATTCAAATTATTGATTGTGCATGAACGTTGCCTAATGGGATCTGTCATCATTATCGTAAATATTCTCCTTCTTAGACATCCTCGATAACATCGATTCGAACGAGTTGAGTGCGCGTTCATTCGCGGGGAAAGGAACGCCGACATCGCGTCACAACTTTTCGACGGATGTGACTCGCTCGGTAGGTCACACGGAGCCTTCCAAGCATTACACGAAGAGCGTACTTGCAATCAGGTTAGCGGCGCATCTGGTGCGAGACCAGACCAGCGCGCGAGCCAGTAAATACGAGACAATGCGATGAAAATTGGTGGAACTTTGGTTTTAGCACTGACACCATTCTAGTGTCCTACATTGATTGAGCACATACGCGTGTACGAAGAATGAGAGAATAGGTCAAAATTTTTGTAAGGACTATATCGTTAAAAAGTAATAATGTCGATTTGAGTTATTATATAATATATAAGTTATGCAGAAAATAGATAATTAATGTTGTAATATCATAATTAGCGAGAATTAAAATAATTAAAATAACTGTTTAAAAAATGTCAAAAAAAAATTAGAATAAAACATCTCTATCTCTACTTTGAAAAATTAATTCTTTTTCATAGATAAATAATGATGCTTAATTTAAATAACAAAATATTTTCAAAAATATATATCCAGTTTCATGGATAGCTTCAAGGACTTACATATCTGTCACTTTTTAAGTTGTGCAATCTAAAAGTGTTATTTTATCAAATTTATTTCGAAAATACCCTAATAATAGTCTTGTAAGAAAAAAAAACAACATTTTGGAAATATCCGAAGAGATCTGTGTATTTTTTCATATGACAGATACGCAAATAAGGCGTACACGTGTACACATATACATATGCAAAGTGTATCAAGATATATGTAATCAAGATATCGTATTGAAAATCGTATCCAACAATAAGTTGAACCTAAGTTCAACGAACGTGCGGCCTGTATGAATGTGCGCTGGTCTATATAGTTAGCGCAGAACTAAAGATCGATATATTATCTTCCTCCAAGTATATCGCAATGCCTAGCCCCTATTATTCGTTCTCGATCGACCACGACGACGAGTATATTCTTCTATCCTCCCTGTCACCGAACCTCGCGCGCGCGCCATGAGAAGATTCTGTCATTCGCAACAAATACTCGTGGCATTTCGAGGTGGCGAGGATAGATTTTTCCCATTGACTGGAAAAGGTCGCATGACAGAATATGAACATGAATGTGAACATCCGCCATAAATGTATACACTTTGCATATGTATATGTGTACACGTGTACGCCTTATTTGCGTATTTGTCATATGAAAAAATACGCAGATTTCTTCGGTTGCCAAAGGTGTATGTTAGCAACGAAAACCGCGTCTTTGAATGATTAATTTATCGTACACCAGATCGATACGCAATAATGCATTGGCACAATCGAGCAATTCGCTTCTCACGCGTTAAAAAAGTTTAAATACGCTAAATATAAAAAGTCATAAGAAATTATTTTAAGATATTACATTTTCTGTAACAGTGCATGATGTGTAACGTTTATTGCTTTGTCAATAAATAACGTAAAAGATGTGGGAGAATTGATGCACGCATTAAACATCTTATTTTTATTTCACGAGATTTTCGTCTTGAACATTATATGTTTGTGCTTAGAATTCCATGGAGTTAATAATTGTATCGCTATATTACAAAAAAATATGTTTGTTTAATATTTTTATAATTGCCTTATACTTATTATTTGTTTTGTAATGCTAAAACGTCATTCGATTATATAGTGGATATCAAAATCAAAAATCTTCACACTTTTTATATTATTTTGAAGAGCATTTTAATAATTTTTTTTGTAATAAAATATCTGCACTTATTTTTGTTCGCTTGTGGTAGATTGGATTGGATAGAAAATTGCAATAGTCGGAAAGAATCGCAAATTTTATTACTTTATTATTGCAGAAGAGAAATACTTTTCCCAACAACTTTCCTGTTTTGATGCGATCGAAATTCTTTTTACGGTAACACGTGCGGCACATAAGGCCATACCCGTGTAAAAGCGGAAATAACATCTGCTCGCAACAGATAGGAGAAACCGAAAACTTATCGAACACAACCGCAAGACGTAAAATGCACGATGACTTCCTTCCTTTCCATTCTATAAGCAGGAAAAGAGTGAGAAGCATAACTAACACACACACACACACACATATATATATATAACGATTAAAATTGTGAGAACATCTGCAATCAATCATATATATAAATCACATTCATGATTTTTATTCAATTTCTAAACAGTTTTGATTTACGTTTCACGAATCAATTTTATCTTTAAGATAGCTTAGGCGCAATTAAAAATTAATAATTAAATCAGATTAATAACAAACGAGTAAACATTAAATATAAATAAAATATTAAATATAAATGAGTTAACATTAAATATAGAGGGGTTGTAGACTGGTTATTTAATTGTAAATCATTGACACGTAGTAATAATTAATAAATTTAATAAATCAATTATAAATTGTGTTTACAAATGTATCTTGTTTATAATTATTGCAACTGTTTTCCTTTTTGAATCACGATTTAATATATTAAAAAATCATCACGACTAAATATATTAAAAAATCATTGGCAAAAAAAGTATTGTAATAGTACGAAATATTTTCATTCCTAACGAAACGGGTGCCGATTATCTTCATTACTCATAATGAAGAGGATAAGAGAACAAACAGATTATACAACGACGCAACATGCATCGCATTAACATTATGTAAGGGTCACAGTCCGATCCTGCAACAATACCATCGGTATCCAATAATTATGACTAGAAGGATACACGATGATGCAGTAAAACCTATTGCGTTACACGAAATTCATCGCGTTTTCAAAGTAAGATATTCTACGATAATATATGTTAAAAAGGCTAATTTCTTTGATAAAGCAATAAACATATCATAATTAATTAAATCACAGGAAAGCGATCATTAAGAGAATATTAAAATATTAAAATATCTCTAAAGGATAAAAGAGAAGTTTTATTTCATATATTATCTCTCGCACTACTTATTCTTCCATTATTGAGGCTGGTGATCGAAAATTATCACGTTATTAATTATGATATAATTACTCCATATTTATATTATTATTGTATCACGAAAATTTTTGAACGTGATGTCGGAAATTTGTCCGCGTGCTTTATCGGCATCGAGGCACTAAGGATGAAATGTTTTGCTTCATTTAATGAAAAGCTTATCACGATCGTACGTCGATTACCAAAAACTTCCGACTCATACAAATGTGCTTACGTGATATCGCTGAAGGCCACCGATCTTTATAAGAATTTCGTGAGTTGAAATCGATTTCGAGTCAAAATATCAATAAAAAATCACAATCGTGTTACAAATTCTCGATTACAATTTTTATACTCGAAAAAGATTTCGAGCTATGTTTATGATATATATCTTTTTTCGGTTACATTAGAATCATATGATGATACAAACAGGATGAAAATCATCGACATAATTTTTGGTATAGCTTTGTTTCCAAATATCTAATAGAGGATTAAACAAAAAATATTTATCAGTGATTCACCTGTGATGTAATATCACACGAAATCTTCGTTTCTTGTCTGCCAGGATATACATAAATATGTATGAATATGTCGAAATCTGCTATGTACAAAATTGTCGCGTATGTCTCAAGGCTAAAGCTGTTGCCGCATATCGAAAAAAAAATGTCTATTAATTAATACATTTAGTCATATACAAAAGAGAATAGATGTAACAATTTATATTTTAATATTTACGTTTTGCATAAATTCTTCAGTTTACAAGAATAAAAATACAAAATTTCGGCTAATATTATAAACTTAAATACTAAAAACATTGGATTACAAAATCTCGTTTACTTCCAAGCGATAAATCTTATTTTAATGCATATAATTCAAGATTTAATTGAATAGATATCTAACATAGAAAATTAGAAAGTTAGTAGTACACAACAACAATAATCATCTGTCAAGCTTTCGCTAGACAGAAATAGGTTTTAGCTGCATTAAAGAATCTGCGGCTAATACGCAATAGTTGCAAGACTTGCAAGAGTTGCACTGCATGCGATGCAATGTTAAAAAGTCAAATATATTCTTTCCTTTAAAGTCAACTATTAATTTTTCAATATTGCGGTGATAATTTCTCCGATGCTACGCAAAAAATATTTTGCTACATGTTTGCAGCACTGCAACATGCGCTGCATTTATGCAAATAAAGGAGTGCATGGAGAAGGTCTGTCCTGTCAGGATTCGGAGAAAGTTGTTTCGGGGCGTTGATTGGCAGGTGACGAAATCACGGAAGCCGGCCAATCGTTTGCTCTGGAAACTTTCCCAGAATGCTTAACCCCTTTGATCGTTACATAATAAATATCACCCGATCTCATTGCGCTTGTCTTACACCAACGTATTCTGTACGATGAGATAAAGGATACTAGAGATCCAGCGAGCAGCGATGCTCTGTCGCTCGTATTATCTCCCACGTATTTGGCTTAGCATTGTAGACTACGAAGCTACGAAGCACAAAAACATAAGCAACTTAACTTAAACAAATTTTTGTTTTCTCTGAATTTTTATATATATTACTTCTCTTCAATTTCTGCTTTGCAACACGTGTACAAGTTTAAAAAAAAAATATACCAATTAAAGCACTTATAATATAAGTAAATTTTTTCATATTGTATTCAAAGAAAATTGTGAAATACTGATTATATATTTTTGAAATAAGAAATATTTTTAAAGATGAAGAGCTTATATATTGGACACAAGATTTGATATATAAATTGAATTCAAAAGAGGGAGAAAAACATTTATGTATTTATTTATAAAAAGTTTTAATTAAAAAATTGCAATTGCGTGTATTATTAAAATCTATTCGTCAAACGTCAAAAAATTGAAGAAAAATATAAATATGTCTCATAAAAATCTTCAAGCCACATCATTAAAAAAAAAAAAAAAAAAAAAAAAAAATTGTCCGTACATAGAAATCGACGAAACGATAATCTTAACAATCTTGTTAGTGGTGAGATCAAGCGAGTGAGATCAGTGGGTAAGCCGAGTACAACTGGAGAGGCGCATACTTTCTTCGTCGTCCATTTATAGTTTCACGTATATATAGAGGTCTGGAAAACAAGGAAGTAGAGAGAGAATATGAGCCTATAAGTTAACGTGGAGATACCGAAAATAACGCCGTTTAACCGCCAACAGTGATAAAAAGGACGAGCGTGTAAATCGCGTAAGAAAACTTTTAATATAGTTTGTAGTGTGCAATGTTTTTATGTTCTATGTCAGGGTTAAACCGACTGGATTTCGCAGTCGAAGGAATAATTTTTCAAGATTGATTTTATTAATATATTTATTTGACAAAAGGCGCCATAATTTACAAATAATGTACATGTTTATCATATATTAATAAAATATCTTTTAATATATATATATATTAAAAAGGTCTTGTCGTAATTAAGATATGAATTTATGAAACAATGTAATGCTGATATCTAGCTATATAATTTCTGGTAAAAAAATAATATAAGTTAATTTTATAATTTTATATTTTTTATATCACACAAATTGTCTTAAATTCAAAATTTAAAGACTGTCTCTAAAATTCGTTAATATATTTTATATAAAATTTATGTCATAAAAGTAATAAATAATATGTGCAATTTTCTTCGTCTGAGTAGAAAATTATAAAATTTTTATGATTTTTTTCCTAGAAATATTTATTCTTCCAATCACAACTTGTACTGAATGAGACTATACATTCGTCTAAACGCGAATAGAGACGCGATCGATCCGAGGATCCTATGAAAAGTGATTGGCCATTGCGCACAGAACTCTGTCAGTGACGTAACCGTAAAGAAACTTAAATGACAGATTTTGTCATTTAATTCTTTTCACGGCAAAAAAAAATTTTAAATCAAATGCTAAAATTTCTCGAAAACTACTTCTTCTTTTAGTTTCGAAAAAAATAAAAAATTCGTAATTTAAATTTTTCGAAAACAAACTTTATCATGTAAGTACATTTACAAAATGACATTGTTTCTATAATTATGTTTTACAATTCTTTGAAGTAAAATTCCTATTTCTATAGCAGCAATATGTACAAACAACAAAATATAGAAAAATATAGAAAAAAAAAAAACACTAAATTTTATTAATCGCATCCGTGGAAAGTGCAATCAAGTGACACGATAACGATTATTCCTTTTGCAGTGAAAGGAAAACGCTTCCAATCTACCGCGTGTTTCTCTTATCTAATTAGCTATGTCGAATGATGTTAATTAAATATAATGTGATAGAGTTCGCGCATATACACACATAATAGAAACGTACAGCGTAGAAGTGAAAAAATAAAATTAACATTATATACTACTTCCACAAATCGCGCCGATTAATTTTCCCGTTGAATCTTAATATTTAGTGTTTCGATCGTAAAATCCTTTACGTTCCTTTACGTTCGAGTGAAATTCTGTACGACAAAAACAGATATTAGTGAACAGAATTTTCACCGTCGAATCATCCGTATCGTGTAGAAAGTTGGGTCGCGCGCAAAAGTTATAATCGGCCGATTACCGCGTGGCACGACAGTGGCGCGCACGCACGCATGCACGCACGAACGTGTAGAAATAAACGGTTAATGTACAAGACGCGAATGACAGCCGATGGTTTACAGCCTTCGCGGTAAGGTAAGGTGAGACGCGTCCTTGCCACGCGCGATCGCCTCGAGCTAATCGACGTGTCCCGTTCCCGATTGTGTCGCATTCCCCCTTCCACCCCCACCCCCCCCTCTCCATTCTCCCACTCACCTGCCTCTTTCTCTCTCTTCTTTTCGAATGTGCTGCCGCGAAGTAACCAACCTCGGCAAATTTTTCCGATTTTTATATAATTATCGTGTCACTTGGTAAATACGAAGGTTATTTAAAAAAAAAAAAAAAATTATTTTCTGAAGAAGATACACATATACATAATATTATGTGTGTTTGTATGTATGCATGCATATTTGTATTAGATGTATTAATGTAATAAAAATTATATAGAGATACGTAGATAAGAGATTAAATATACATTAATTATATACACAAAAAATGGTATTTTTGATCACAGAGATATAAATGTTTTAATGAAAATAGAAAGATAATTAAATTTTTGAAAAGTACTAACTTGGTATATGCATACATTTGAGTTAATATCCACATTCTTTGATATTCTAATATTAGTATGAAATGTAATTAGATTACTGTAGATTACTCAATGCTGTTAATGCTGTCAATAACAGAGTATTTTAAGATTAGCCATTTGAAATAATAATGATTTTGTACTAAATGTGTGTGAGATAAGTTTGATATTCTAATTTCTAGGTTATTTAAATCTAATGATAATTGATTAAAATATTTATTAACTTCCTAGATAAAATTGTCGAATAAAAGATATAATAACAATATATATTTATAAAAAAGATATTAATAAATAAGAGCTTTTATTTTATACTGTTCACACACATACAATTATATTACAAACTAAATCAATCAATGCAATCTCTGTCTTTGTTCAATAACTATTTTTTTTTTTAATGTCTTCTGTGCATGACAAAATCGTCAGATGAAAATCTAAGTATGCTTATAGGAGTAAAAGTTAATCTATGTATAAAATTGCATCTGTAATTATATTATAATATTATTTCTTTCAATATCGTCGATAGCCTTGTAGCGAATTCTTATCGCAAAATTTTATGTCTTACCTTCGAAACGATATACGTCATGTAATTGCGCGGTTGACGTTTTAAAGTGTAACGCGCGTGTGCAGGCACGCGCACGGCGACAAAACGTGCGTATAATGTACGCGACATGAATGACAGTCGATAGTCAAACCAGCGTCGTGATGCATGATCGCTTCTAATTAGTAAACGCGTATGTATCGATATTTACATACTTATATTATTATTAAAATACCGTTTTTAAGATACCGAACGCATATCAACATTCACTTGTGGATTCGGGCAAAATGTGGAGTATCAGTTGCGAAAGATTTAATTTCATAACGATTGATCAAGCTCAGCTAGCAATTTTGTCGGTAATCGGATATTGACTCTATCGAACGAATACGAATAAATATAATTGTTATTTGTCCGTAATATATATATCTATGGAAATGGAGACGGACGATAATCCGTTTTTAAGTTGATAACTTCTCTCTCTCTCTCTCTCTCTCTCTCTTTTCGGATAATTCTAGAATTATAAATTATTTGTTTATATCAATATTGATTTTAAATCCGCTTGATTTTGAATAATATGATTGTATAATATATAACACATCACTCAATAAGTCTCCGGTCTAACTAAGAAAAACAAATTTTTTTTTTAGAAATCACGTGGGTCTGTCAACAATGTTACCATATATGTGTCAGACCGGGGACTTATTGAGTGATGTGTTATTTGTATATCGTGTGTATACGCAAATATTGGAATGATAAGCAGATTTTTATTTTAATTACTAATCGCTAATTGCCTAATAAAAGCATCGAATAAGACCAAGCTCATGAACATTTTCTATTTTCTAACTGCCTATTTTTTGCAGTTGTAATATCTTAAATTGCTAATATCATATTTTATTTCCTATTTATTGTACATTACTCCTTGTTTTTCTGTTTTCCAATCTAATTGTAACAAAAACATACAAAGAGAAGTACCGCGAATTGCCGAGCCCATTGTGATCAACGCGACCAATTCGAATTCAAAGCGCGAAATGAAGGATGGACGAGTCTCGCAGTCTCGTCCTCATTATGCAACGGACAATTATGAAAGTTTAATTACACCTCACCTTGAGCGCGCGTGCGAGAATAAAACGTTCGAAGGCTGCTGCCGGGCTGTTCTCTCGATGGTCGGTAAATAAACGTTTCACAAGCCCAACCAGCGAGTTTCAACGCCTGTGTTTGTCCACAGTTTGCGCAAGCGTCTTCGAAATGAGTGACAATCTTTATCTCCGAACTTTACGTATTCTAAATAGTGTCATAGTGTCATAGTGTGGCTAAAATAAGAGGCAGAGCATACAAAAATTTTAACACGTGGCAATTAAAATAAAAAAGCTAAGCGTACAAATCTACAGATTTATGTATCATAGAAATCGTTTCAAGTATTTCTTCATGTATACATTTTGTATAAAAAAAATTCATTCAAGAATTCGAAAGATTTCTTTGTAACTCGTCCTATTATTCAACGAAAGCTCACTATCATATTTACTTATCGTTTTTATAAAAATATTTTTCCATCAGATTTTTTAAGCTTTTTTATATTAATACATATTTTTTGTACCTGAATTTTTACTTCTTTTATTTATCTCTTTTTCATGAATGTGCACGTGTGGCTGACATCTTTCTGATTAAAATTAAAATTTAATTAAAAAGAGAATCAATAAACTGATCAAAACATATGTGATAAAAGATAAGAATCAAAATCCTCAGATATTGAATTAACATAAAAAGAAAGAAGGTTGCTCGTGACAATAACAATTGGCAGATTAATCAACGATACCTGGCGAGTGAAAAATATGTCCGCGATTTTGTACGTGCCAACGCGCCAAGGTAAATGTATATGCTGACCGTTCTGACATAATTCTTCGTTAGTTCCGAGGCGTCTCCGTCATCTCGTCCTTGACAAATAAGTACACTTGCCCCGCGAGTAAGCAGAAATGCGCAATCAAAAGGTGACGATATTAGCTGACTCGATGATATTTGCCAATTTAGTAAATAGCTCAACCTCACCTCAATTTTTCTGTTGAGCACGCTTTTACCAACAATCTCGAACTATTAATTCTGTATTTTGTATCTCATATGTCATTCGATCATCGTATTGATATAATTAGAAATTAAAAATGCTATGTAAAATACATTGGATGCATCGCGATAAATGATTGAGTATCTTTCGCGAATTTTCCAGTGAATCTTTCTTTAATAAAATCTTTAATAAATATTCCGTTATTCAATATTGAAAGAAATATTCCTGATCTTCCACGTTTTGCAAACAAAATTCAAATTATACTCATATATATTATATTATATTATATACACAAACATACACACAAAAGAGTACAATATATAAGCTGAAAAATCCCAGCAAATCACGTTAGTAAATTCTTCTTTAATTTAGCTTTATTTTTGTAAGTAATAAAAAATTAATAGACAAGTGTTTATACAAGCAAAAAATTGATTATTGATAATTATCATGATAGCAAAGACACAGATAAATGCTTCAATGTACGAATAAATTATTTCTGGAATACAAAACAATTCATACGAAACCTGAGATATGTGTTTTTGTTTTGTATCCTTGCTTGAAAAAAAAAAAAAAAATCGACGCGTTCTTGCTTTTATCTTCTTTAAAAAAAATTTGCTTCATTTTTATTCATACTCAATCGCTTCCCCTCTCGGCCTTCATCGTTTCCTGGATCATTAGGTATGAATATATCACTACATATTGTCGCAAGTGCTACGCATTATCTGTTAACATCCGGCATTCGTTGCTACCATTCTCTTCCACACGCGGAAACATTTTTTTTTTCTTCTTGATTTCGCTTATAGCCGTGCACACCACTTGAAACTACGGCATGATAAAATGTCAGATCATAGATCTGCGCCAATATAACGCGCGTTCATCGCATTAAAAACGAAAAAGACAGACTCGCACATTTCTTTCAGATCTGTTTACAATATACGAGATTTTTTAGTAAGTTACGCGTCATGATATCACATTATGAGATCAATTTAAAATTATTTACTTACAAAACGCGTTATACTATAAGATAATCGACGAGAGTCTATTGATAGAATATAATCTATAAGATGAATACACATCAGTCGGAGAAAACCGTAACTGCATAATATTAATGAAATAGGTTCAATCGTGTGTGATCGAATGAAAATTATAATACACCAACATTTAATTAATTCATAAAAAAAAAAAATTTGCGTCAAATTCTCATTCTATTTCAATAATTTGACCATGACATATTTTCTTGAGATATTCTAATCAAATATCTTCTGGCATAATTATTCGATAAGAAATTATATAAAGCATAAATGCTTGTGTATATGCGATATAAATTAACCTTGTTAAAAGATTTCAAATCGTACAATAAATAATTTCGTTAATTTAATAAACGTATTTGAAACGCACTCGTCAAACCAGATGTTGTTACGTCCCTGAATGGCTCTCTGTATACGCGCCATCGAGTGTACGCTTATTTTAACAAACCTATTTCTGATATTGTGCCACATCGCAACGGAGCCTGTATCGAGATTAGAAGGCTTTAAACGTGAAACCACGTCGCGGCATTGCGGCGACCAGAGTGCGCAATAAATGCGAACAAATCGCGCTCGCAATTCGCCGTTTGTCTTGCTAATGTGCTAATAACGCACATAACGCATTCGATAAAGTCACCCTTTGCTTAATAGACCCGTACAATTTTAAGTGAAAGCTCGACGATCGCAAAAATGATTAATCCGAGTTACAAACAGTTATAGCTACTATAGAGTAAAAAGTAATATTGTACGCGATATGATATATTACTGAACGGCATCTCACTATTATATATTAAATTTTTAATTTTTCATTAATAAGATTTCACGCGAAAGATATCTTTAATATGATGATAATTAATACGAAAAATTAAAAAAATTGTTTTGATGACTAAAACTATGCATAGATATACTGTCCCTAAATTAAATTATTCAAAAGTTGTTGATTTGACTAAATGTGTTCAACTGATTATTATTTCTTTAATTGAAATATTTAAGTTAAATACGACATATTAAATTTAATATGACGTATTTGACTTAAATATTTTATGGCAGCATTATCAATAAAGGATCCTCAAATGCTATATCGCTGAACTAGGTTCTAATTATAGGAAATTAGGCAGACGCCAAATTTTATGCTCTTTTTACGAAAAGAAAATGGAAATTACTAATTTCGATAACAAGTTATATATTTCAATGTTATCAAATTTTACTGCGAATCGATTGCATCGCCACATAACGCCTACGCGCCAATATAAGGCAAATAATAAAAGCGAGGAAAAAGTGAGCTGCAACAAGGTCGTCCAAGCGGCGACACATAAATGTCAAGGGATCGTGACATAATTTTGGCTTCCTTTAAAATTAAAGTGAACGATCGCCGGGCCTTTGCCGATCGCTTATCATCCGAATGAGCAGATACACGCGCAGAATGCGCGCTTTGATCTGTTCGCATATCTTTGAATTTTTTTTCCATGGCGATAAGCACAAAGTTCGACAAAATTTGAAGTAAAAAATTAATTTATTTCCGTTCCATTCTATTAATTTCAACATTATCACCGAGTATATAAGATAACGTTTTGCAGATCGCAATCGTCTGATACGTGCAGCTTTATTTCGTCACATAATATATTATCATATATTTGTTAAAAACCATTTATCAATTCTATGCTTTCTCTTTTTTTGAGATTTTGTGTTAAAAAGCTATTTATCAATTTTTTTTAACTATATATTTCTTCAAAATAATATTTTGAAAGATATTTGTTGCATTAATTAACCTTTATAATTTTAAAAAGTTATCTTTAAATACCCGAAAGTAATCGCTCCTTTAAGATTAATAATTAATCCAATCGTCTCGTTCAAAAAATACATACAAATGTCCCAAGAAAAATTATAAATGTATTGACAAAAAGATATTGGCAACAAATAATTCTATCATTTGCATTTCGCACAAAAAGAATGCTTATATACTCGAATGATTGGATATTAATCATGACTTTAAATGCGTAAAATAATCAAGTAGATAGTATATCGATATATTCGGATAAATGATACGAAATATTTACATTTCGATAAAGATCACCGGTTATATTTATAGTGACAACACTAGTCACAAACTAGCATGATTATTGAAATTGGAGATTGTGGAAAATTGTACTACAAATATTTCATAAAATTATCGTGGACATTTATCCACACGTCGACGATGTGGTACGATGTGACTCGGCGCAAAACTGTCAGTCATAAACGATTAGATAGCCGAGCTACAAAGAATACTACGTGGCTAATATTGCCGAGATTATCGCTTGGTTTCGAATGCCTACTCCGATATACTTAATTCGATTCACTAAAGCCGGCAGATACTAGATGCTTACGATTATAAATTACATTATTCCGATGCTAAAAAACATAATTATTTCTCATGTCAAAAAATATTTTCGTTCATAATTTTTTTTTTTTTTAATAAATCATAGAAAATTTATTCATAATTTTCCTCTTTCTCTCATTAATATTATCATAATATTTTTGTAAACATTACAAATTTAGGAAAAATGATCATTTTTCTTGCGTCTTTTAGTCCGAATTAATTTTTATGAATCTATCTAATGATTTCCTGGATGTCATTTGATATATATTTATCGATATACTTGTCGCATGTCGACGAATCATTTTTTATTCAAACGAATAAAAAAAAACTCCGATTTTTCAAATATCCATTCCTATTTGCGTGCCAACCTTCGCCCATGCTCGTTTTGTTTCACGTCAACTGATAACAGGCGTTGGTGACAATACTGCGAAGATTATCGTCGAAAGAGATACAGAACTCTTTCCTTCGACAAAGTCATATCCCAGTCACGCGACTAATTCTGATAAACTTGTGAACGTGCGCGGTAGAGGAGAGGAAAAAATTGAAAAGATTATAAATAATTTAGCAATACTAAGACTGATATAATTATCTTATGACGAGTGTCAATTATAGTGTGAATTATATTAATATTTTACATGTATTATCACATGACTACATAAAAAAGAATTGCAAATAGATCAAACATCGTTCCTAATTATATCTCGATGATGATAAATGAAAATTAAAAAAAAATTTGTTTGAGATATTAGAACTCGAGTCAAAGTCTTCACGTTGTATTCAATTTGACATTAAATATGCAACAAATGAGGAAAGTCGATCGACGTTGAATTAGATTATACATATATAACATGTGACGATACGATATAATTATAAAATTCTCGCCTATGTCAACATAATGGAAATAAAGCGAATACTATTCGGTGAGCGAATAATTAAGGTCGCGCGTCAGAGATTACGAAGTAGCGTTTAGGTAACTCGCTTATCGATAAAAGCGTACGTGCCGTATACGAGGATGCGAAACTCGGCAAATAAACGCGCGCGCGCGTGCGCTGTGGCTTTTGTTTTCGAAAAGCCGAAAAGATCGCGGATACAATCGAAGACCGTTTATAATTCTCTTGCTACACTACATTCCAACATTTACTGCTAAATACATCCGTATAATATACGAGTTTTATTCATTTAAGTCACGAAGCTCCGAGCACTGTCATCAAAAATATATATAATGTTTTTTTTTTATAATGAAATTATTATTATTATTATATATTTTTTTCGCGATAAATAAATTATTATTTTCAAATGCTAGGCAGATGTCTTTTATTACGAACGTATTTTTTTCTTGAAAAGTACGCCATGTATGAAACAACTAAACAAATATAGCCAATCTTAAATATATATATATATATATCGCCAGAAATGAGACTGGATAAATCATGAATAATACTCATAGTATCCAAATATTCATCTCACGCGATCGACTATGACAATAGCACTGCTGCTCGGTATCACCGTCAGGATGATTCGCGATGTGTTGCTCTATTTTATCTGCTTGATACTCCGAGTATATTGATAGCACGCACAAACAACAATTAATACCTAAAGTTGATAACGCTATAAAAAAATACTATATAGATGTATAATTTAAGAGGAAATTCGCAAGGTGCGATAGTGGAATTTTCGAGGTTCAAACGAATCGAGATCAAGACGTCTCGATCTATGATCTATCGATGTCCCGAACGAAGGTGTTAATATACGTAGTGTTTCGCGCGTTATGACCTACAGAGAGGAGCAGCCTGTCGAAGATTACAGTGGACGTGACTTTCTGATCTTCGCACGCTCACGCGTCTATAAGATGACAGATGATCGCCTCGATATCTCCACTTGTCCTCTTCTTCCCTCTCATTTCATCCCTTTACCATCGCTGCTCGCATGTCTCACGCATCTTTTTCTCGCTCTCACGCGGCTTCTAACCAGGTCCGAAAGCCCGACTATCTCGGCGCGAGCAGGACGGAATGACACTGATCTTTAGAACAATCACCCGTTGTGAAAGCGCCTGGCTATACGCTCGGACGGAATATCCACCGCCGCACGATGTAATAACGAGCAAATAACGGCATCGAAGAGAAAGACAGGGAGATAGAGAGAGAGAGAGAGAGAGAGAGAGAGAGAGAGAGAGAGAGAGAGAGAGAGAGATCGCGGGCGTTTTCCCGCCGATCGATGTACGGACGAGAGTCGCGCGGGATTTCACGTCGATACGAGCCGAAGCGCGTAAAAGGAGACTACAGTAAATAACAGTAAGTACTGTTGTACTCTGACCACTACTGCTACCACTATCACTACACTATTACTACTACTATTACTACTACAACTACTAGATTAAGTATAGAGTCTCGTTTCACAAGAATTGCAAGAATTGAGAAATGCGACATTTAAAATATTCATATTACAATATGAAGAATTGGACTCGAGAGACGAATGATCTCGAAAAGACACGAAAGCAAAGCGGGAAACAAGATTCTACTTATAAAGTTCGATCTCTTTTTGCGCGCGTTCTCCGAACGATAATCGATGATAAAATAGAGACAGAGACAGAGACAGAGAGAGAGAGAGAGAGAGAAAAAGAGAGAGAGAGAGAGAGGGAGAGAGCCGCGTCGTATCAGAAGTGATCGTTCAATATTTTCGATTTACACGATTCACGTCTAATAATATAGCAAGAATCGATAGAGTTGCATTATTATTTATTTGCACAAACGCTCTTCCCATCTTTCTTACAACAGTAGTTGCTTATTTTTTAAACAAGCAAATGAATTATTCATAAAATTTACATTACTCATCGTGAATCAAGCTTTATATAAACTAAAGAATGCAAAAGTTTCGCACTATAAATAATTCGATTCGAAAAATTTCGAAAAATCTTAGGACGCCAATATCACATTATTATAAATGAGAACGTTGTAAGAGACGTTGTTGGAAATAATTTCAAACGTGATCAAAATACAACATTGAAATTATGATATGTAAACAGAAATCTTATCTGCTATCATTGGAAAGGTTATGTCGATGCGAAAGAGAGACACGCGTATTTGAAGATATACCGAGGAACGTCCTTAATAATAGTCACAATATTAGTATCCTAAAGTCAAGTTGAACAAGTTGAAGGGACTCACCTGCGCGACGACTGCAATATCGCATTATCCTCAGATGCGATTAGGGACGATCACAAACAGGAATCATCCGCGACGATGCGTAATCCAAGAATGCACGCCGTACGCGTCGCGTGTATAAATATATGTACATACAATACATATATGTGTATATAGATATATGCGAAATTATACAAGTAAGTACACTAGATCACATAGAGCACACTGTTTTCCCTCTCTCGCGTCCACGGACGATCACCACGTTGTTGCTGTCCGCTTTGTTAATCGTCATCGTCCATCGGCAGGACGACGAACACTGTCACTACGTCGCTTGACACTGCGACGTCGGCCGTTCATCACCTCGTCATAGGCACATTATGACGGAAACACGACGGAAACACGACGACGACGACGACGACGACAACGACGATGCGACAGGCACAGAACGCAACGAGAACGATACGACACCTCGACCACGCTCCGCGCGAGCCACGAGCCAACTGAAGGCGATAACCGGTCGGAGTGTTCCACGCGCGTGCGACTTCAATGCGATGCGCCGCTTCTCCCTCCCTCTATATTCTCTCTCCGTGTTTCGTGGGCGAAGAGGGGGGGGGGTAGAGGGGAGAGGAGAGTGGAAGGCTTCTCCGCTCTCGCACAGCCGATACTACCGGTGAGTCCTTGCGATCGCGTCGCTTTTCCGACGTATGTATACGTAACGTGCGTACGTGCGTGCGTTCACTTGTTCAAATAATACGCGTCTCTCTTTCTCGCGATGGATGATCGGCTCGATCGATCGATCGCGCTCTCTCGCCGGAAGAAGTATTCAAACAACAGCCATGCCACACGGTTGCCGGCGTACTTCGATCTCCCTCTTCCGTCTTCTCCTCCTTCTGCTGCTGCTGCTGCTGCCGCTGCCGCTGCCGACGCCGCCGCTGCTTCTTCTCCCCCTCTCCTTCTCCTTGGTCGTCGTCGCGCGCGCTCGTTTCACCTCTTTCTTTCTCCCGCGCGTGCGAGAGACCGCGGAAACTTTATTTATATCCACTGGCCGCGGCAGTCGCGCGCCTCAGTCTGTCACGAGCGCAGCGTCAGTAGGTACATTTGCTACGAGCGTTAATGAGAAAATTATCAATGACGTGAGGTCGATAGTGCATTTGGTCGTCGACGTGAATGCACGTCTCCTCTATGACATTGATAAGGCAAACGCCGTTCTTATATCTCTTTCTTATTTTAAATCGGCGAATGCTGAAGGAGAGAATAAATGAGATGGAGAAAGAAAAAAAAAGAGCTATGGCGAAGGACAAAGAGTAAATATTTCTCTCGAAATATATTCGTTGATTCCGATTGCTCGGACTGACTGACTACTCCGCGTGTCGGGTAGCATTGGCCCCACTAAACGGTTGAAAGTAATACTGTCTAGTGAGAGGCTGGTTGGGGCTCACGGCGTCCTTCTCGCTCGCTCCCTTTTGTCACGTTCTCGGTTTCCTTCTCGCTCTTCACCCTTCTCGCTCCCACCATCGCGCCCTCTCGCATCCTTGTCCCGCGTCGATTCGTCGTCACGACCGCGTCTCGTACCGCACACACACACACACACACACACACACACACACACATATATATGCGAGGCACGTATGTACACCGATTTCTCTCTGCCACTGGGTGGGTGAAACTCGTTGTCGAAGATAGTGATAGAACGGAGCCGTGGACGTTGTTGTGGTGGTAGTGACTCACCATCACACAGGCGCAGTGGGAGAAACGTCGTCGCACGTACACACACGCACGGTGACAATGCCAACGTGCTCAGACGCCATCTGGCGAAAGGGAAGCGTAATCAGGAACGGGAGAGTGGGGATACGGCTGTGCCGGATGAGGGGAAGGTGCGATAGAACGGAACGTAAACGCGCAGTAGACGAGCGCTGGCGGGAACGAGACGGAGCAGGACTCGGTGCGCGCAAGGGTTGGATAGCGAGGGGTCGCTCTCCTCCGTACGACCGAAGGGATGCCGGTGGGGCGGTTTGACCTGAGTAGAGCTCTAGTTCCCCTCCATTCAATCCACGGCCACAATATCGGTTATATAGCGGGCCACTGTTGCCAGATTGCGCGCCTCGGCGCGACGACGGTGGCGTGTGGGTGGAGCCACAACGATAGAGGGGAAAGGATCCCCTTTGCCTCCACTCCCTTCCCCCCCTCCCGTCCCGCTCTGGCATCCTCTCTCATCTCGCCGCGCGCCGTTGTCCTCTTCTCTCGTCCTCGCGCTGGTTGCTCGATCCGAGAAACCGGCGGCGTCTGTCGCCGTCTCCGTCTGCCACCCTGATCCGTCTCTCTTTGTCCGCCGCCCGTTCCTTCTGCCAACGGCGTCGTCCTCCGTCTTTCCGTTGTGTGTCGACTGTCGGCCACGGCTGTGTGTCGCTACCGGGACGTACACACGGATCCCTACCCAAACCCCGGCCGTATGTAGCATTTCTACGTGTGCCGCTCTGGACCTTATGCACCGGCAGGCAAGCAAGCAAGCAGGTAGGTAGATAGATATGCGTGCCTGTGTGTCGATATGTCTCCGATGACACGTCGCCTGTGCGGCGTGTAGAGATGCGAGCTTGTCGTCTCGAGTAGGACAGAGCTTCTCGCGTCAGACGACGCCGAGACGAGAGGGACGTTATTCGCGATAATTCTAGTTCCGCTACCGAATCGTCACGACGCATAAATTGTACGACGATTCTCTTAATCTTGCGAAACTGCAATTTTTTTTCGCGACATCTATATGCCTCCTTTCTACCTTTATAACTGAGAAAATATACAGAGTATCTCTCATCTAGGTGAACATCCGAAATATTTTCGCTATTATGGGGAAATATAAGAAATGTTAAGAGAGAGAAAATTATTTAGTTCAAGGCAAAAATTAAAGATAGAAATCAAAATTTTAGCAATTATTTTTCTTTCAAATTTAAATATCTAATATATACCATGCATAACATGTAAACAGATAATCTTTCATATATTCTAGTTTTGAGATCTTGTGCACAATTATTTTTTTCTTACACATTTTTTTTATATCAATAACAGTGGATATATTTCGGAGATCGAATAAGATAGAATAGATAGAATATTCTCTATGATTAGCAGACAATGTGATATAATAATATCACATTGATACGTAAAGTTGATAGAATATGTCAAATTCTATAACGATATTAGATTATATATAAACTCAATCGTAAATAAAGTTCGTGTATCTCACGATAGATACGTGAGATTCTCCTCGCTTTGGAAGCAGTCAAAACCGAGAGAGACAGATAGGCATTCCAGATTTATACTGCCTGACGTATAGTGAGAAAAATGTACCGCATGTACGCGGGCGCGTGTACGTTCCGTTAATACATTCCCAAGGCATCTTCTCTCAGCCCCGGTCCAGCAGACGTAGATCGAGAACGTCAAAACGGGATTTTACGTTTAGGCTGAGCGTGTTCCTCGCGTGTGCGCGCGTGTCTATTAAGCGAGAATAAAATGCTTAATTACACTCATGAGAAATGTTCACGAAACTGGTCAAATAAAAAAAAATCTTTCCTCGGAAATTCCTGATCTCTTAAACTGATCATAATAATTCGAAAATTTGTTCGAGTTTCCGATAACACACATTTCTTTGAAGTTTAAAAGAAAAGAAAAAAAAAATTCGAAATTTTTTTTTCATTCTTTATCTTTAAATACTATAATTTATTTATTTTTAAATATTAAAATAAATCTTACAAACTCTGTTATGATTTTATTATATATTCACAGTTTAGAACAATTATTTATATTTTTATTTTAAATAAGTATATATTAGAGACAGAAAAGAAAGAATGAAAATAAAAAATTGATATTTTAGTGTAAATTATATATTCCATTGATTCTCTATATTTTCGTATTTTCTAAGAATTGAGGATCTTTAGAGAAAGTGTGAAAAATGTATTTTCTCTTTCCCTTTTTTCTAAAAATAGTGCTCAAGGTCAAATTTGTCAAATTCCGGCGTTTCTATGTATAACGGAAAATTCTTAAACCTGACAATAACTGGTTACGCACTTGAATCGCCTGTATGCCTGTCGATGAACGCGTCGCTGCTCGAAGACCTCGTTACGTGTCACGGATGTTTAGAATGATGTGTATGTGTATGTGTATGTGTATGTGTATGCGAGAGTGTATGTTTCAGACAATCATGCTCATCGAGTACGAGCGTCTTTCTTCAGTCTCGGCAGCCTCGCAAGAGCGCGACGTTGCCCTGTCGCGGATTACAGACATATTCTTATTATCCATTTGATAAAATTAATCACAATGAACGAGGCTCCATATACAAATATGTCTCGGTTGCGAATCGCCGATAATTTCCTCGAGAATCTGTAACTCGAGATAACGATAGTTATTTAAAAAAAAGGTATCGATATTTGCCATCAATAATAAAATCGATGATGTTATGGATATCGATAAAAATATCAATATTAATCAGTATCTAGCGTTGTTAAATTAAATGCACAAATGCATTATATAAATATATAATAATTAAAGAGAATGCCGTTATTTTTTTTCTAAGCAATTTAGTTTGTAAAAATAAAAATCACGCGCACCCTGTAACTATCTCTCATTTATTAGTCGCTCATGAAAGTCTAAAAAATTCGCTTGGTTCTATCGGTTCAAAATTATAAGATCGAGAAACGTGCTGTCCCCATGAAAACCATCGTTGTCGTTGTATTCATTCAGAGGCCAGAAATTTTCCGTCACAAGCAAACGCTTGATTCAAAGCACCCTGCTTTACGTCGAGAGCGAAAGGGCCCCTCATCCTTGCACCACTCCTCCGTCCCACGCCTAAATCCGTGCCTGCGAGTCATTACCATCCCTCTCTCTCTTTCTCCCTGTTACACGTATAGATCGTCCTTTCCGTCGTGTTTCTCCCTCGCACCGTTCTACCTGCAAGCGAGAGAAACGTGAAACGATCTCTCTCACTCTCGGGTCGAACGCACGCGCGAGATCGCACGAGACACCGAGGTGACCAGTGGCGTAACCACAGGACATTGACAGATGTCAATATTAGTATTTTAACCCTCCTATCGCATTATTAGTTATGACCACGTAGCTAATAACGCTTAAATTTTTGTCAAACTGCTTTTTAATAGGATTATAATCCATATATATAAATAATAAGATTAATATAATATATATATATATATATATATATATATATATACATTGTATACATATAAAAAAATCATATATAAGTTAAGAATTGAAAATCTACGAAATAAATTTGATAATATCGACAAGAATGTGAAGAATTCTTTGTATAAAATAAAACAATGTATTCAACAAAACTATGTATTCAAATTTGTCAAAAGGATTATCTTCTGAAAAATTGTGGGTCTAAAAATTTTCGGAAACAAAGAGTGCTATTCAGGCAAAGATACCAGGAATTAGAAAGTAGAAAAGTTAAAAGAGATATTTTTATACAAGAATATATTGTGTGAATTTAATAGTGTACGTTCTTCATTTTATCTGATGCTATCCTTAAATAGAAATGCGCATGTCCATTTCTTTATTTCTAGAAACTTCGGTTGATAAATTACTTTCGAAATTTAAATATATTGTCTAGCATGTGACAATATATGTTAAAAGTACCATTTAGCAAAATTTTCCCAATTTTGAATGCCACTCGGGATCATCGTACGTATTGAATGAAAAAGAAGAATCGACAATAATTGATTATACACACCGAGTATTTATTAGTTATTTGTGGCATGAAATATACAGTTCTCATTATTACAACGATGATTCCCGTGTGTATTCAATCGATCGTTTGATACATATGAAATTACAGGATTAAGATGTCTAATCAGAATTTCTTTGATCGTAGGATCGTAGGATCGTAGGATAGGCGCCGGATCTTAATACCTCCAAGAATTGTGACCATCGAGTCTCAAATCGCTGAACAGAATGTGGGCTATTAAAAAATCCTTAAAAAATAGAAATTTATAAAAAAAAAAAAAAAAAAACTATAATAGGAATTAATGTTGTTTAAACCGATGATATGTGCGATTAACACGAGTTGAAAGAAATTATTTCCTTGCAGCAAGCCGAAATAACAATAATTCTGAAAGCGTAGTAATTGCATAATGAAACTTTTAACTAAAATACAATGAATTTTCAATAAAATAAAAAATAAGAAAGCGCGAATTTGCTTTGTCGAACAAAGATTCTCGGAATAATGATAAAGCAAACTTTTTAATGTATTTTACAAACTTCTATCTTATCCTCTATCTGATAGAAAAAAAATTTGTTTCTTCGTTTAATAGATTAAATCCTGAACAAGTAGAATTTGTGAAGATTTCAGAATCTTTTCTCTCTTTCTCTCTGACATTATGATCTGAGCTCAAAATGTCACGGATAATGTGACGAGTATAGCGACGCGGTATCTTTTCCTGCTAGCATGAATGCAAGCCATGATTGTTCCATCAGCTGACTTAAACCTTCTAATACGTTAATCGTTCTATCGAGATTGCAGATAGAATTTCATCACTCGTGCAGTATTGCTTATGGGGCGAGGCCTTAAATGGTCCTTCGCTAGTAGCAATTTGATACTCGAGGCTTGTTACACTAGTGTGCATTTTCCTTATTTTCCCTACGTCCATAAAAGAAACGCCGGTTTCTCTCGGACACCATTTTTAGTTTGTTGTAGATGCATATAAAGCAATGCCACTTTCGATCCTCGCGCGTTATATGTATAGTTTAGACCACTTTGCGAATTAACGTGATTAGAGCATATTTTTTTCTCTACGAATATGCATTTCTTGTATAAATAAAAATTATCAATTTTTCTTGAAACACGAAACTAAACGTTTTGTTACTTCCCATTAGATATGAACATTTAGATGATAAAAGAAATTAATTTTAATAAAATTATGAGGATTTCTTATTTTTATCTATCAACATATTTTTATTTTTAAATACGTATTATTTCTTACGTATTATGTCAATTTGAAACTATATATGCTTTCATTTTTAGATTTTATCAAAATTAATCGAGAATTTTTTTCCGCTTGAAATATAGTTTGTCATAGAATTCTATAGTACATAAAGCAAGTCTTCGTAGTTATATCTCGTAAAAACGTTTTACAGTAATTGCGTAAGCAACGTCACATGTCTAGCGAAACCTTATCACCTATCCACGTTTTAATTTTTTTAACAAGATAAAATACGTTATGTTTTAAACTGCATGTAACTCTCAAATGCAAATTACGTCAACTTTTCATCTTTCACAATTTAAGATTTTCTACCTAAATTTTAATTTTCTTAATTTTATTTAAAGAAATACGCACTTTTCATCTTTATTTTCTTACACGTAGAAAATAATATATTAAATAATATTTATATATTTTACTTTGCGATGCGAAACGTGATTTAGAGATAGTTATGTGTATCCCTTCAAAAATATGAGAAAACCAACCTGCTAAGATGTTTACAATCAATTATTGACAACACGGTCATTCTTTGCGCAAAATACGAGAATTTCAAAAAAAAAAAAAAAAAAAAAAAAAATTCAAATTATTGACTCGCGTGATTTTCGTTGCCTACCAGATTACAAAAGCATAGAATCGGAAATGATAATGTGCACGCACATTCTGTTATTTCTGTTATTGCATTCTGATAAGCGTGCTCCCATAAACGTTCCTACAAACTCAATTTACAACAAATGTTATCGCGGCTTTATAATGCTAATCGGTCGGCCAGCATGGGTCACGTGACATCGATTCGCGAAGGTACCTACATGTATAATCGCGTCGCTTTGTCGATTCCGATGTCGTTTCGATTACGCCAGTGTAACAGCCATAAAGATAACATTAAATACGATTAATACGATAATTACAAAACATCGGCCAAGGTGACAGAAATACTATGTGTCATAATATACATATGCGTGATTTCATCATTTTGCGGCGCGAAATATATAGTTAAAACTTATCGTTAGAAGGAAAATTAAAAGTTACTTATTTGTCAAATTATTTTAATAATTCTTGTATACCGGTTCTATGAATTTTTTGCGATGCAATTTTCAATGATAAAAATTATTATATCATATTCCGCACAATTAGACCTAAACGTGAATAGTATTTATTATGTACAACATACATGCGGTTTGTTGAAGAGAGAATAAATGTGGTATTCATACTGGAAAATGGAAAGAAATTAGAATTTTTTAAGAACACGGTTTTTTTTTCAGAGGATAGAAAAAATAAAGAGATTGAAGTTAAAATCATTTTTTTCTATTAAAAATGGGAAGAATTTCTTCATCGTTTTATGATTGAGTTTAACTATCGCACAAGATACGTTTATATGGTGACATACAGCATATCGCAATGAATTGTTTTTTGCGTCTTTACTCAATCTCGCTTGACAATTTTATACATCTTGTTGATTAGAAACGCACGACTGACACATTACATAAATCTTAAAGGATATATAAATTGACAGCACGTTCACCACTTCATTGATTTTTGCAAATATTAAACATATGTTTTAGAAAATATTATGTATAGTTTTCCTTTCTCTCTTTTACATAATTTAATTTAAAATAGTATCATATTATATTACAGTTTTTAACTAGTCATCGCAATCACATTGACATCTCATCATAGGAACTTGTCATTATTTTTTTCTTTGTGTTATCTACAAATTTACAATTATCTGAAATAAATTTTTTTTCTATATATCATTGAATTACGCGCGAGAATAGATTTATACAAAGATATTTTTTCTTCCAAATTCTCTTTTCGAAGTATAAATGTTCTCGATTAATACATAGCTGTTAAATTAACTGTTGTAAGATCAAATATTATCCGCGATCATAACATGCTTAAATATTATTTAGTTCTTTATTAATTATAAAAATAACTATATAAAAAAGTAAAAACTATATGTAACACATTTAATATTATCTACAAAAATACACATGGTTTTAACATTTATTACGTAGCATTGCAGACAACTTCTAATTTTCAGCAGAGAATTTTGTCGTTTTCTTCTCTTTGGACTTTGGACTATTAAGCCAAACTTTAATTATATCTTGGATCGTCGAGAATGCGTAAATTCGTATTTACCGCAGTAGAAGCGTTCGTGGTTGTCCGCGTCTTCCAGCCTTCGAAGGACACGCACGCACGCGCATGATGGGGATATGCACCTCTGCCGCGAAAGAGCTACGTTCCTTCAAGAAGGCGGTAAAGGGGCGGACATGTCACTCGCGGTGTCGCCCGCCTGCCGCGGTTACGACGTGTCAGAGGTCAGTGTCGGAGCCATAAAAGCGAATAGTTCGAACCGTCGCCATTTGTACGTTGTCCTTGTAAACCGTCTCTGTAAACCGAAGACATGCTAGTAATACATGTCGATATCTTATACTCCGTCTAAGTATCGTGATATCTGATCGACTTTTGATGCAGCAATAATATTCATTAGAATGAGAGAAATTCTAGAAGTAAAAGTGGAAATAAGAAAAATTATCGCAATTTGCGAAAAAAATTTATTTTTTATTTTTAAACAATTATTTTGATAATAATTTCAACGAAATATATGTATTTGAAAATATATCGCACATTCTTTCTCCCCCTCCCCCCCATACTAAATGTGCCACGCAATACTCTCTTTTCTCGCGCCTTTTCATATTTTTATTGGTACTTTATGTTTTTCAAGATCATATACAACGCACAAGGTAATACTTGCAAATTACCTACTTTAACTGCCGCGGCAATCATACTGCGCTTTCGGAAGATTGAGTTTCGTGAGAAACTTGAATAAATACGAGCAATCAGATCAGTAATTATTACTTGGCGTGGAGAAAACACAAAGTAGGAAACGATTACGAAATATCACGATATACGAAGGATTCGTGAGGCTTGCTCGATCGAAATGTTAATTATAACAATATTGAGAAACACCTGAGAATTGCCGAATCAATAAGTCTGAATTAACAGGTACTTTCGTGTAATAAAATAATGAAAATTTTTTTATCTTCGTTAATCCGAGATTCATATCTATTTATCTACGAAATGATGCTAATACTGTTGTCTTTGAACGCTCGTCGTTGATGTTTGCATCGAAATACAAAGCGCGATTAGATCACATTAAATTTTGAGGAAACGATTGCCGCGAACGAGTCGGCGGATCTTTTATTGAAAATAAACAAATATATTACAATGTCAACGCGCGTAATCTGTCTGCATCGGACTGCTCCGCGCGCGCAACCAAATCGATAGTCCATGCTAATACAGATAATTTAGTGCTTAACACTCTGATTACCATATGAGTAACGGATGGCACATAGATAACAATGTCTGTGCCGGAGTGTTTGCACAGTTGCATGTGGCTACTGGTAAGCTCGTAGGTATGCGAGAAGCGAAATCGCGGACGCTGTCCTCGTCACGCAATCACGCATCAATTTTACGCATGCTATTCTTTTTGTCACGTGTTTCGCATTTGACAACGATATTTAATTAGGCAGTCATTGATCTGCGATCGATCTACAAATTTTTATTTGTACAAACATTCTGAATGCATGCGTATTTTGATAATTTCATTATTTGAAGCAAATCTCTGAATAATTTTCTTGGAAAGAGGAAAAGGGAATAGACGAAAGATAAAACGCTTAGGTAGAGAATTCATTCAGCTGTCATCTTGTTTTGTTGCCTTTGTTACTTAATGATTTATACGAGTATCTAATTAGAAAATGCAAATTTACTTTACAGTACAGTATATGTACTATACATTAAACGAAAAAAATCATATATTTGAATATTAACATGATTTTAATTTTATGTAAAAGTGCATGATACACATAAAATAATTTGATATTTTTCTTTAGACGCAAATGAAAAATTAAAGTGTAGTTATTATGACAACGGAATAATACGACGAAAAAAATCAAAAAATTGAGGAAATTAAAAGATCCAAGAAAGTTTAGACAAGCATCCTGGCGCATTCCAGTGTATATCAATATTAGCAAATGGAAAAATGTCAGATATTTGGTTTACAATGTAGGAAAAAAAGAGGGGCAGGACAAAAAAGAAAAAGAGAGAAAGAGAGATAGTGAACATGCAAACTGCAAACAAAAGAACGAATAAAGACTGAAGAACCACAAAAAAGTAGAAAACTTTGCCGCAGTGTAGGAAAGTATGGTGGAGGAGAATTTTCAGGTAAAATGCAGAAAGTAGAGTGCTTTCCTAAGAAATAGAAAAGCGGCTTAATAAATAGAGTAAAAATTAGAAAAAATGTATAAAAAAGAAGTAAAAAGAATCATCTGGGCGCAATGAAATGAGAAAACGAACGAATGTGAAAGAAAGAGAAACCGTAAAAAATCATTATATAATTTTGTGATGCAAAGACAACGAGAAAGTGAATGTGATTTTTCCATAAAACGGAAAAGAAAAAGGGCTCGATGAAAAATTTAACATGAATTAACGATTATGCATGAAAATATTTGAATAATTATAATATTCTTTTATAATATATATATATATATATATATATATATATATATATATAATTAAATAAAATTTCTCATTTTTACGCCTAAATAATTTTTTCTACTTCTTTTTTTATGCAATTCTTTCTTCAATTTTTGCAGTATTCATTGTGTGATTTCTTTTACATATTTTTATTTTCCACGATTACAAAAAAAGTTTATTAATTTTTTCGCTATAATATTTTTTCCGTGTAGAGCGGAAAAAGAAAAAAGGCTTTCATAGATCGAATGTAACGGGGGGGGGGGGGGGAGGGGTTAGGTTTCAAGGCTTAGAAACATCGGTCGAGAAGACCTCACAGGACGGAAGGGAAAAAGACTGAGACAATGCTTGAAGCTTATTCGAAAGACTGTGAGAAACCAATGAGAAAATGGGGGGAGCGAGGGAAACAAGTAAGGGAAGAGTCGGGAGAGCAAGACAATAGGGAAGGAGCCGTTGGAATAAGAAAGCTGATTTCGATCACTGCACGGAAAGGAAAGAAGACGCACCCAAGAGAACCTCAAAACACGTGGCATTCGAAAATTAAAAAAAAAAAAATTTGAAATATATTTAAAAATTTAAAAACTTTACATTGTATAACACAATTTTTTTATCGTATGTAATATATTCTGTTTCTTGTATATTGTTATGCTGAAGAATGTATGTGTATGATTTTAGCAGAAATTTGACAAAGCCTAATAATATTGAAAATATTCTACAAATTGTGAAATTTGCCTGAATTTTTAAAGGTCAAGGTCATGTTTGGGGAGCCCAAGTTATATACCATTGTAAAACTCTCAAGAAATATTATTCAAAAATATAAGGATTTCTTCAAACTAGAGGGAATACTTTTATAGTATCTCGTGTCAGCATAAAAAAATAATACTACATTAATGCGTTTGCGATATAGCAATCTCGTAATAAAGTAACTTTTACAGTGCTTCTGTAATTTCTACACCCGCTCTATCGAAGAGGGATAGAGAGAGAGAGAGAGAGAGAGAGAGAGAGAGATTTCTCGATTGACTGCTGGACTGAATCGCACATTTGCGGGTGCCGGTCGCTCGCACAATCGCAAGTGACCGTGAAGAGGCACGACACTGTAAAATAAGGCCGCGGCGTCCACCTTTCTACTCGCAGTACCGCAAAGAAACGGTGACCCGCGTCACATGCGCGGCGCGCGTGCATTCCACCTTGTTAGTTTGGCTCCTCCGATGTCGCTCCGGTTTCTTTTTCCACGTGCCGATTCACTTCGAAATGCTTGAAAATCATCCTGGCCCGCGCGCAGACTCGGGAACGCTCGCCGGCATTGTTGCGCGACGGTGCGATTAACGTGCGCAGTCAATTATGCTGATACGCGCGTACGGTACAATACGTACATATCTGTCGGACGATGCCCGAACGGCGCGTGTTTAGCGGGACCGCGACGTCTGTTCTTGCCAAATTAATCGTACGAGAATGGCGAGATGATTTAGATCAATTGTCATATGTATAGACTTAATCGAGGATTTCGTTAATTGCCAACAATTTCGCATTTTTTCGAAACTATAGATAAGAAGAATGCATCATTATGCTTCAATTTTCGTCTCTAGTGACGGAATCTCGAGTGTTTATAGAAGCGAGAATTGGATAAATCAAAATTAATTTGGTTCTCTAAACCTACTATATAATAACTGAGGTGAAAAATTGTATAGCTAATATCTTGCATTTGGATACAAAAAAAAATATTATTACTAATGATGAAAAAATCAATGAGATTGAATTTCAATTATTTTGTTTCCGATAATCTTTAAATTATCATAATAAAATAAATGCGATTCACTTAAATAATAAAAATAATATAAAAATATAAAAATAAACACAAATAAAACAGAATTATTCACGTCTGCATCGGAATGCTGTAACATGTAATGTTCTAATTATGTAGCAAATGATTCGTTAAAGTGACGAAACGATAGTTCTTATTATCTCTCGCAATTTCAAAATCGTCGGGGCATTGACTTTTTTTTTTTTTTTTTTTTTTTTTTTTTTTTTAAGAAAGATCTTTTGTTCTAAGAATAAACATTCTTACGATACGTATGTTTATATATAAAATAAAGATTGGAATTGGAAGTGAATGAACTCATGGGGGACAAGTTTAATAAAGTTGCGTATAAACGTCACGCGTGCCACACAATTATTTTCGATTGGAAGGCAATGATGCTCACACGGCGGCGCCGAACTCATGGGTCAAGCTCGCTCGCGCGCGCGAATCGGTGCGAAAGGTCGTCGTGACCCGTTGCACGCGTGATCAGTCGTTGGGGGGGGGGGGGAGAGAGAGAGAGAGAGAGATATCTAGGAGCGGCGGCGCGCTCGTTCCGGATTCTGTCGAACAGATCGACGACACGATCGTCCGTGTCATCGCGCGCCTTCGTCGAATATTAGTTGGAATACAGAGGATAGGCTCGGCGCGGATGGAAGAGGATTCATCCAGCAACACAGACCAGATTTCGGCCGTAAATTATTCTTGGCCATAGACACACAAACATATACTGTGTGTGCGCACGCGCGCATTTGTTCGTTTGGTAAGCCGTATAGAAATACTTATTCTAATCATAGGAAATTCCTATAACAGAGTGTACGCGAGAGAGACGTTGATGAGAGAGGGAAGACGGATAGGTGGAAATGGTGATTTTGTGGATGAGGAAGGTGCGAGAGGAATGGCGAGGGAAATAGAGATGAACGGGAACGACAGGGAAGGATGCATCCCTCCCAGAAATTTCAGCGAGGGGTCAAGACTGTCGACGACGACGGCGACGACGACGACGACGACGACGACGACGCCGCCGACGAAGACGACGACATCGACGAGGACGATGACGACGGGGCTATAAATACCAACCCCTCTGGCCTCTCCTTGTAGCTTCTTTCTCCTTACTATTTCCCCTCTTTTCTCTTTCTCTCTCTCTCTCTCTTCCTCGTTCTCTTTCTCGCACGTGACAGATAGAGAGAGGGAGAGAGAGAATTGTTCTCTTCCCGATCTTGTCTTTCCATCTTATTCCGTCTTTCCATCTTACTTAATGTTCTTCTTCTTCTTCTTCATTTCCCGTCTTCGTTACTCCATCTTTTCTCTTAGTTCGCTCTCTTGCTCGTACGTACGAGGCATCCTTCCTCTACAGCATTGCGTTTTCCTCTCCTCTCATCTCTCTTTCTTTCTTCTTCGTCCTCCTTATCTCAGTATGGCTGATGCTCGTATGCCTCTACTCTACAATATGTATTTAAAATAGCTGCATGCTGCAAAATAACTGAAATAGCCGTGAAGGGTCGATGATCCCCGCGACTCCTACTTCCTGGAAGAAGCGTATCTTCTTCATGGATTTTCGTCGAGCGAGGACCGATTCAACGGCCTGTCACTACTACGCGCTTGCCTTCGTTAAAATGTTATTTGTCGCCCGTTCCACCTCGAGCTTGCGGCACATCGTTGACCCAACACTCGATATTGAGGTACGTCCTCATTGTCGTAGCGGTCTTAATATATAGAAGATCACGCCGCTGGTTATTCGAATAGCGACTTCAAAGAATTCTTTCGATATTAAAATAACATAATAAATTTATAAACATTTATAACTAATAAATGCTAAAAATAATTTCCCAAAGCAAAATATAATTATAACTAATAGTTTATAGAGATGCTTTCAGTCAAATTTCTTGCCAAAATTTTTGCTATCTTATTGTGAAAAAATATATGAAACAAAAAGCACAGATCTCATCAAACAGACATTAATTGTCAAAATCTTTACTCCTTTATTTCAATAAATATAAAACAAAACGCTTATTTTATTTTAAAAATAATGCATTCTTCGTAGCAAGAAGATAAGAAATTTTCTGTCGCGAATGGAAGATAAATTTGCTAATGAAAAATGTCAAATGTCAAGAGTCATAGAGTCATTAAGAAGAAATAAAATCTTTTCTGCTAATAAAATCGATTAGAGTACTTTGATTAAACGAGTTTGAGAATCTTTTCGAATAAGATGTACAATTTTCAATAAGGCAGGCATGACCTTTACGTCCGAGCGCACCTGAGAAGAGGAATTCGCACAGCGCTCGTCGCGCGCCATAGCTCGCGAGATTTGTTGCAGCACTCGCAGCAGCATGCGACTACCGCCGCTGGCACAGCCTTGACATTGGTCACGTTGCATTTGCTTCGCGGAAGGTTCCCGAGATTCACGCGCGCGCGTAAGATGCGTCCGCCTGCGACCTCGACGTTTATTACGGACATCGGCTGTTTGTCGCGATACAACGGCGTCGTTGTTGTCGGCGGCTTTTTGCGCTCGCGATAAAATAATTCTGCTGAGAAAATGAGTGACGTCGTCGTCACGCGCGTTTTTTTTTTTTTTTTTTTTTTGAGACGCGATCGCGAGATCGCGAAAAATCGCGCCGATCGGGGGTCTGGAAACGATTCGAGTTCTAGAACGACCGCGATGCATTGTCAAATTTACGATGCATCATCTCTACGTACTCTTTGTCATTTACGAGTCTCATTCATTTCTTCTCCTTCTTCCCTTTCTCTATCTCCGTAAATTGATATTGTACGAAAATATATCCGCGTCCTGTGTAAACACAGGGTCTCTTTCATACTATCGGTGACGTCAGTTGAGCGCTGGTTTAATTGCTTCGTAAATCTGACAATATGAAATTAAAACTGAACTCGCGCTCTACATCGTTTACATCGGTAATGAATTGTTTCATATCGAGTTTGATTACATCAATTTTATTTTTCTTCTTTACATGTATATATTGCAAACTTTTTAAAAAAGATTGAATACAAAAACTCTGCAATGCAATACACGTATGCGTTTGTTCGTATATTTATTATTTTAAATAAAAATACGTTATTATGTACATATTAATCTATATTTAATTGGATAAATTTTACAAATTATA